>SSNP01000084.1:1494472-1565076 GCA_006937955.1 Pachypanchax playfairii
AAAAAAAAAAAAAAAAAAAAAAAAAAGGTGAACGATTAGGTGAAAAGTGATGATGAAACTCGATCCTTTCTCACTATTATTCTGCACAAAATCAATCAGCAGCGTATCCACTGACCTTGACAGTTCTGTATCTCCAGTTCTCTGAGTGGGTGCACAACTCTTTGGTTTATGGAGAGCCAACACCACATTGTTAAAGCTAATCACTGGAACTACAGTTTATACATGTGCACATACAGTTTCCAAAATAAAACTTAAAGACCGTGTAAAGGGAATTCTGCTATTTTCTTCTAACCACATTATAATAATCATAATAAATGTACTGTTCTAAACATGTGAAAAACCTCCCAACAATTAAAAACTGAATTGTGGAGCTAGCCTTCAAATTGCGTTTCAAGAGTTTTCTGTTTCAGGATTTTATGGGCGGGTCTAAAAGGATAACCCCGCCCCCTGCTGCTCTCGTCATATAAAACCGTACAGTGCGGTAGCTTCAGTGGTTTTCCCGCTCCTTCATCCGAGGGATGACCGTCTGAAAAAGCTTTGGGTCGATTTTGTGCAGAGGAGCCACACAGTAGACAGTAACTAAACCAGCATGATAGGTAGGAGCTACTTCTGCCACCTGCTGCCTTCATATGCTAAACAAAGCTCAGAATGGCGTAGCAGCACGTTCCGCTCCTTCACTGATCAACAAGTCTGAAGCATTGCGGTTGTGTGGAAATATTTAAACTCCTCAAAAAGCAGCGATGCACAGTTTTACATGTGGGTAGAACCTCAAACTTAACGAACCAGCCGGAACTCAGAAACGGAGGAAATGCAGGGATGTGGGGAAGAGAAGGAGGTGCTGCTAGAGGATGAGACAGACAGGTTTCAGCGCCTGCAGCGGACACGCCCCCAGCGTCTCAGAGCAGAGAAAACTGATCCTTTTTTCATTATTTTGTAACCAAATTTCATATGCTTCGCAGTGTTTTTAATCATTCAAATTTGGCTGGATGACTAATAACTAATATTCCTGTGCAGTGACAAACTCAGAACACACATTTGTTGTTACTTTACACGGGCTTTAAAACATTTCCTCTGTCCAACTCCTTAGGATTATGTGTAGAACATCCAACCAGAGCAGGAACATGTTTCAGTCTGATTCAGATTCATATTCAGCTCATCATGTCTCAGTATCATAGCAATAAGTGAGACATCCCGACATCGCTGAAAGATGTAATTATATGATGAAGGTATTCCAGTTACATAGATAGTCAGTGATTAGTTACTATAGAAACTATAATGCCCCTGTCATTGTCTCCATGACAATGTAAAGATAGGGGCCACACCGTTTTTTTTTTTTACTTACTCAGCTGCATGAGGGAGCTGGCACTTATAATGCTCAGTTTTACAATATGGACATATGGATTTTGGTTTGTTACATGTAAAGCTAAAAATGAGAAGAGTACATTTTTAACTATAAATATGACTTAAAGGAGAGCATCTACTTCTCCTCGCAGCTGCTGTGACATTAAACTTCAGTGTGACACTTTAGAAACTTCTGGGAATGATTCTATAAGAGATAAAGACATAAGATGCCAAAGTCTGCTACCAAAAGCCAATCAAACTGAACACAGATAAAGAGTTTGAGAGATTACAGTTTTGCCTCAAGTTTGCAAACTGTGAAAGTGAGAAACTGTCAAAACTTGAAAAAAAAATGGAATTATGAGACTTGTATTTGATGGTAAGTTTACATTTAAGAAAGGTGTATTAATTAAGAAAGAAGTCCGTACTTAAAGCTGACAATAAATACATAAACATTTTGGATTGAGATTACAACATGAAGAATCCAAGAAAGTTGAGCAGCTGTGTAAAATTTAAATGAATACAAAATACAATGATTTGCAATTTTCTTGGAAGACTTTGAAGATCCCATCATTTACGGGCAATAATACCATCAAAAGATTCTGAGAATCAGGAGGAATCTTGCAAGGGACAGGTCAAAGGTCAAGAATGGACACTTTGTTTTTGTGGGGGCTAAAGGTGGAACTGCATTCAGACATGATTCTCTACTGGACATCACTGCATGGACTCAAGGACACAGTCAACACAGTTCACTATGTGATCCACAAACACCAGTTAAAGATGGAGGAAGACAACAATCCTGCATCACTGATGTTTGGAGCTGCATCAGTACCTTTGTTGTGAGCAGCTTACACATCTGGAAAGGCTCCATCAATTCTGAAAAGTACATAGAAGTTTTCAGGGAGGGTATTGCATCTTTCAGCAAGACAATGTTAAACCACATACTGCATCCATCACAACAGCCTGGCTTTACAGGAGAAGAGCCTGCATGCATAACTGGACTTCCGGTGAAGCATCATGAAACAACAAAAATCTGACAACAAAGACTGACAGGTCAACACGTCTCTCCTAAAACTGCAGCAGCTCGTCTCCTCACTTCCTAGATGTTTACAGAAAGATGATAAAACTAGAGGAGATGCTACACAATGGTAAACAACTATAAAATGGTAAAACATCTCAGTTTCAACATCAAATAAACTGTTTATGTTTTGTTTATGAGCTTTGCAAATCAATGCATTCTGTTTTATTTAGATTTTACACAGCGTCACAAATTAAATTTGAACTGAGCCTTTTAAACTGCATGAGCAAATTAAAACATTTAAATTTTAACCCATTTTGTGTTTCCTACTTACAGATGTCACACATACAAACTTAATGCCAGAGTCATGTAAATTATGAAGCAAGTCCTTCATGTAAAGTGTTTATGCTACCTATTTTCTTGATTGAAGAAACTGGAATCCCCCAAAACATGTTTGGTTGAGAAGTAAGTGAAGACATGGCAATTTCATGGCTCCTCTTTCCTGTCAGCAGAATCCTCTGGTGGAGAGGTTAACGGGCTGGTGCTCCAGGCCTAACCTAGCAGGTGAGAGCCCAGTCTCAGAAGAAGAGAGTCAACATGGCAAGGGCACGAAACACATTCAGGATGCATGGGTTCCATTTATCATGGCTGACAACTGCACCTCTCAGTGCCATTTGGGTTTAATAATGGTACATTTCTCACCATGTAATGATGTTTTTCTTAGCGCTTGTCCTCTGAGACGCGTCAATGAAAATCTGCTGCAAAAATATAAAGATGACGCTTTTTTCACTTTCTTTCTATTTTACATGATGCTTGTTTGATTTGACCAGCATGAAAATTAAACTAAAATGATTTTTACTTTACATTTGTCTAAAGGTTTTTTAAATTAAATGGTTACGTGAGGACACAGGTCACATAGGTGCAACAGAAATGGACTTTTATGACTCGACTTGTTGTGCATCAACAACTCAAAGTTTGTTTAAAGTCTCAACAAACCAGACAACCAGCTGTTCTAGGGATGATCTGTATTAAACCACACCAAGCAGACTTAAAGTCAATTAACTATTTGTTACAATTAGGTTTGCTGCGCTACTAAAGATGCAGAAGAAGATAACAACACTTTAGTGTACTATCAGGATTTCTACATTAATTGTACTATTTAGGGCAACTTTAAAGACACATATTGTTTATAGCTAACAAATTAAATTGTTCACAAAGAACATTATTCTTTCATCAACTATGATTCAATGCTGCACCAGTCCAGTCCAGTATTGAGGTGCTACATTCTGAAATTAGATCCAAAATTATAAAAGAAATATATATTTTTTTTATTATTTTACTTTCTTATTTATTAAAGAAGTTTTCTCTCTCAGAGGGAACAAATAATTTCTTGGAAAGTTAGCATCCATTTCAAATTCTCAAATAAAGATCGGCACGTCAAAAACTATCGATCAATGGCAACAACCTAAATTGCAGCAGCCAAACCCGTCTGCTTTTCAAATCAGCAGTAGAAAGAAATTTTTTTGTTCTAAGAATACAGTCTAATATATTGAGGAAAACTTGGATGCATTTTATTGAGTGAAACAAGTTTTCTTTTCTTGAGTTTTGTGACGCAAAAAAAAAAAAGTTCTCTCCCAAACTATTTTTAGATTCATCAGTGTCTTTTGCAGCTGAGAAGAATTTCAGGTAAATAAATCACTTTTTTTTTCCCCATGAAGTAGCAGCTCCACGAAGAAGACGAGTAGCACAGGTCATGATGCAAATGCCTTCACCCTGCCTGTATCTATTGTCTTATCTGTGCTGCACATACACTTTTTCTCTTTATCATCCAATTCCTAATCATAGCCTGAGAGGAAAGATCTCATTAGTACGAGTCACAGTGCTTTTGCCTGTGAGACAGAGCAGATCATTATCTTTGTTGTGGTGCTGATGAGGACGGTGATGAAGATGAGGGACAGCTGATTGATTTATGCCAGCGGGTGCAATCTTTGTTCTCAGAATTTAATGTGTTCATGCAAATAAAAAAAATCTGCTTCTGGGATCCATCATAGGGTTGAAATCAATATTTAATATCCTTGGATCGATGTTATGAGAGGTTTTATTTTGCATTGGTTCTGTCAGTATTTTAGTTTAAATATGTGCATCAGCAAACAATTAAGAGGCTGATATTAAGAAGGCGCTGGATATGCGCCGCTTGAGACTACGTCTTTATCCGTCTTAATTTTTTTTTTTGTCATCCTTGGCTGCTCTTTTCCTGCTTTTAAAACCAATTTTGATTATGCAACATATGAGAAATATATCCACAATAAAGATGTCCAGGATAAAAATCTTTTTTTTTGTATACACAAATCAAAACGATCAGATGATAAACAAATAAATTTGAAAGATCAATTAAATATTTACTTTCAGTCAAGTAAATTCAGATGAATAAGTATTAAAATGTTTTAGAAAATGCAGATACTTTATATCTGGGCTTGAAATCAAAACTTGCATAATTGTTTTGATGAAACATCACCATATTGCAGCCACACGAGTGAGTCAAAATCTGTGCTCTATTCACTGATGGGTGTCTGCATCCATATTGTGCAACTCAATGGGGCAAAGACGACTGCTGTCAGATGAAGATTTCCCTACGTACGGGGCAGACCTCGATGTAAATACGATGACTCAGTGTAATGCTGATGGTGTGTGTGTGTTCTGAATTGCTTATTTAAAAAACATCGAGTAGCAGAGCTTCCTATTAAACCATGGGAAGAAAATCACCCTGCCTTCATGTTTTAACACAGTGATGAGTCAGTAACAAAGGCAACAACCACAAAAGTACACTTCCTTCACAGGATAAATAATAAATTATGACCTTGCCTGTGGAAATAAAAACCACAGGAAACAATGTCTTAGATTTCAGTTGAACTCCCGGGCGAAAACGGATCGTCTGGTTGCCCCCACCCTTTTCTCTTCCTTTTTTCTTTTACTTCATCTCAATATCAAACCGAGTAAAAACAATACATGGTTACTTATATACAAATATCTCCATCAAACCGCTTATCCATTCATTTTCACTGTTTAGTTTTCCTGAAACTGGTAAAAAAAGAAAAAAAAGTTTTGGTGACTCACATCTAGATCACTTCAGCAGGTTAAAGCAGACCCCCTTCGTCTAACTCTCAATCAACAATAGTAGCCAATCATAATGAGATGTTTCAACCAAAGCTTACTTTGTTCTCTCAGAAGTTACGTGGCCAATGATGATAGATCATTACAGACCTGCTACTGCTTCATCTGGGGATTTGCACATTGGTTTGTGACTGATATCTATCCTGAATTTTCAATAGTTCAACAAAATCACACAGACTAACAAGTGAAAATAAAATAGAAGTGACAATGTACCAAAAGTTGAAACAAAGCCATAATACAGTTATAGGATCACATTTCTTTCACATATTGACGTTTGGTACTTGATACTATGAATCGGAAACCAGATGAGTTTTCTTATTGGGGGTTTTATGAGATTTAGATTCAATGAGCAAACATATGTTATTTGACAAGAATAGGAATGTATCATTTTTATTAATTATAATAAGATGAAGGACAGCAACAACTACCGATTTAATCAGAGAAAAGAATAGTTTTGTGTTGTTGCAATAAAAAAAAATCCAGATTATATAAATATTTCTTACTTCAGACTCTTCAATCTGCAGGAGGCATTACTGAACATGTGAAGACTTATGAAATTCATTGTTTTGACACAACTGATTGTTAAGCTTCAGTGTTTCAAGAAGCTTCATTTGGCCATCACTACTAACCAGTATTGCCCAAAACTAAATAGCTGGCTTATAAAATACCAAAGCAACAGCAATAGCTTTTAAAATGTACCTACAAATCCTGATTTAATGGCTTGCATCTGTCCAACTCTACTTCTGTATCTTGTTGTTCCTGTAAGCAGAATTTGAGGGAGTTTATATAACCAGTTAGACAGGAAATGTATTAGTTTAAAACTAGAGCATGTTTATTTGAAACTATGAATCACTTGCTTCTACCATTAAAAGTAGTTAAATATATGCTCATTCCATTCATTTCTGTAAGATCTTGTTGATAAAAGAGACTGTAAAACCCAGCCATGACGATCAATCATACAAAGCAAAAGAAATTTGTCAAATCAAATTCCAATAATCAAATAATAATAATAAACCATTATACCATTTAAACAAATAAACCATTTAATTAACTTGTGCATCAATCACATGAATTGTGCTTATTTTAAAGGGTATGGTTTTTTTATCTTTTTGCATCGTGCTTTTTAACCTCACGTCTTCACGTTGCAAAACTAAATCTAAAGGTTACATTTTTGGTTTTAATCAACATACATCAGTTTTCATTTTGAATATTTAAAGATGCCATACCATTTTGGGTTTTATTCAGGACTTGAATGCGCAAGAAGAGGAGGACTCAAGTGGCATTTAAAAAGTTATAATGAAAACAGCAGAGTAATTGCTCCAAGTGTCAGGATCAGCAGATCACGAGGTACACTGATTGTCTCTGTGACATGGGAAATAAGGTAATTCTGATATTTCTTTCACATGAATCTTTGTAGGGATAACCAGAGGAGGGAATACGCAATGTATAGGTAAGTAAGGTGAGGGTTATTTAGGTCTCGAGGAGAGAAACGACTAACAGATAAGCAGTGATGTCACAATATTGGGACAAAATTGATAATCAAAGTCCATTAAACAATCTACAATCTAAACACATGGAATTCTCTTCCTAATGCACATCCGAAAACCAAATCTGTGACTCTACTTTTGGTCAGAAATCTCTGAGTATGAGACAATGACAAATCTGTGTCTTGTGAAATCCAAGAAGTAGCAGACAGAGCCATGATTAATGGAGTGGGGTGTGGGTCAGAGACATCCAGAATCCAGAGGAGTGCAGGTATCAGACAAGGAGCAGACGAAGATGAAGGTCAGCTAACAGGTAAGGGTCAGTTCACTCTTTGATCAGACATAATTATGACAGAGAAGCACCAGGGGAACAAACAATCTGGCATCTGACTGCTGTCAGTCGGATGCTTGAATAAAGCAGAGACATGAGAAGCAGCACCAGATAAAGGGAACACATAGGTGAGTCTAATGGGTGTGAGCAGAGAAACAGCATGGCAGGGAGAAAAAGCAAACACATGGCTTAGTCTGACCTGAATCATGAACTATAGGTACTTAATCTTAAGGCAGAAACAATAACACAAGTCTCCTGAAGTTATTTTCTATCGTTTTAAAACAAATTAAGATGTATTCTACTTTATTTTAAGCCCCAAATGAAGGTTTCAGGTAGGTGTTTGTGTCAATACCACTGTCCTCTTTATTAATGTGATGTACTTTACCTGCAAAACAATTTGAAAAAACAACAATAAATGCATGGCTTACAATTCAAAACACTATAACAACAGATATAATTGATTTTTTTAGAATAGATTGAATCAGTCTACATACTCAGTGATTTTATGAATGCTGGTGTTAGCTTCAAGCTAAAAGATGGAAGAGCAGCGATCATGACCAACAGAAGACAAAGAGGATGAAACTGAATGTAAAATATCTTCTCAATCTTTCTGTTTTACTCTCACAAACCTGCATGAACGGATGTTTTCCTGGTTCTTTAAACTCTCTTCAGAGTCTGTAACATTGTTTTTCATGGACACTTATATCAACAATATAATAAGTTTACTGTTTAAGTTTGTGCCTTTTCACTTTGAGTTAATTTATATGGAGACCAATTATCATGGCTAACAGCTTGAAGAGAAAGCGAGGGCTTCTTTGTTGTCACTAATCTTGAAGCTCATCTCTAAACCATTGGCTGATCTAAAACAGACAGTCGGTTGCTTCCTATACATTAATTTTTCAAAGATCGATATCAATACGTATGCAGTTAATTCAAATTAAGACTTGCTATTGATCCATTACCACCTTCTTCTCTTGTATTAGCAGTTCTCACTTAGAGCCCAGAAAGCCCATTGTACATTTATCTTCAGCTCAAGGACACATTCTTCATGTTCCAATTTAACTGCTGAAAGTCACATTTGGAGCCTCATCAAAAAAGAAAATATTACAAAAGTAGAAATGAAGTGCTTTCCGACATTATTTACGCTTGGATCTTGGTTGTCAAGGTTGCTTGTGCAGCTTCAGTGCAGCAGGTATTGTTTGGTTTGAAAGCCTGCCAATTCAGGAAGTCAGTTGAGAGTTGTTTTGTAATAATCTTATGTTCCCAGTGAAACATTTGTGTTCATGTGGAAAGAAGACTGAACAAGTCCCCCCTCTCATTTTTTTTTAAACATCAGTTGATCTCAGAGGGCCCATTTTTAGTCTCGCAACATTACCTTTGCACCTGCAAAGATCAAAGTTGTCCAACTGATTGTGACCTCCAGATGCGGGAAACTGTGGAGGAATAACAATAAATTGTCTCCTGTGTGCAGCACTAACTTGTCGGCTTGTCAGGGTAGTTTGGGAACAAGAAAGCAATGCATTTGTACTTTTGTGTTTTGCAGGGGTGGGATATTGGGGTCACTGGGCAATTTAGCAGAACTCCAACTGGAGCCAAGAAAAAAAAAAAAAAAGAGGAAACAAAATGATAGTGCTGCCTTAGCATTTTCTAAAATGATTTACATTTTTTGCCAAAATAGGAGTGCAGAGGATGAACACTGACCACTGTTTGGTTTAGTTTCTTTCTTCAGCTTAACTGAGGAAAATGTTTTAAAAAGAGGGTGTTGACCCCTGCATCTTAACATGCAGCACAATGTCCCATTTACATTGGAGTGATGTCCACACACAGAATGCTGTGTCTGCAAAGAGGACACTGTGGCCCTTGCGTGTTGTTTCTTATCACAGCTGCACTTTACTGAGCAATTAAAAATCCATAATCAGACTCCGATTAATTGCCTACAGTATCACATAACCTTGCTGTAGATATTAAAAAAGCACTTATTTATAAATTGTTGCAAAAGGGAGAAGAGTGTTTGTATCCTAGAGACTATAGGAACATATGCTCCTCTTTAATAAAGCTCACCTGTTAATGTACAACAAAATAATATTTGAACAAAGTTAATGATACAAACATGTTTATCAAAAGTAATAAGCTCTTTTTTTTATTTGGGTGTACAATAGTAACAGATGTGTTTCAGAAGGATGTGAACAGATTAAAGTAACTCAGTTCAAATTTCTAATACATGAATGCTGTTCTTTCATTATTGTTGCTATGACAATAGATTGTCAAACGTTTATACAGTTGAGGCCAAAATTATTAGCTCCCAGGAATTTTTCTAAACTTCTTCCCAATGTCTGCAGCATTGATGAAACTTTATCTATAAGCAAACATTCACCACTATTTAGTAGCTTTTGGTACATTTTGTAAAGTAAAATATATTTTTAGACTTACTTTTTATCAAATATAGCAGAAAAAAATGAGGTGGTGAAAAAATATTTGCCCCATGTGAGTGTTTGTTTTCAAAATACACCCACAGTAATTAACCAATCAGCTTTGAAACCACACCTGTGTAGTCAAATTGGCTTCTGAACAACATTTAATCAGCATAAAAAGATCCTAAGGAACAGGATGCTTGAGCATGTGAGAGGGGCTTACTGTCAGTCACCAAGCCAAAGAAGACGAAAATCAGTCTGGAGCTCAGAAAGAAGCTAGTAGAGGCTCATGATAAGGAGAAAGGCTACACTGCCATTTTCACGTAATTCACTGTGTCTAAAACCGCTGCATGTTGCATCATTACCAAGTACAAGGAGACAAATGCTGTAAGAAACAAACCTGGCAGTGGCCGTAAGCGCAAGAACCCTCGAGAAGAAACTAGTCAGCGGTGTCAGCAAAGAGCCCCAGACATCTGCCAAGATGATTGTTGCTGACCTGAATTCTTCTAGAGTTGATGTTTCAAGGAACACATTTATGAGGGCTCTTCATCGTGGTGGGCTTCAGGGCTATTGTCCCACAAGAACCCCTTTACTCAAAGAGCAGCGCATCACATCGTCACTGAGGTTCACACATGAACATTTGAAAGGTAAAGATGAGTTTTGGAAATCTGTGCTTTGATCTGATGAGACTAAACTGGAACGGTTTGGGCACATGGATGTCACTTATGTTTGGCGGGGAAAAGCAGATGCTTTCAATCCCAGCAACACAGTTCCCACAGTTAAACATGGTAGTGGTAGCATCATGCTGTGGAGCTGTTTTGCAGCCTCAGGCACTGGGAGCATTGTTCAGGTTGCATCATGAAAATAGAAAATCATGTTGAATAAACAGAAATCTGCTCGTAGTCGAGGCTTAGGTCAAAGCTGGGTCTTCCAACAAGACAATGACCCAAAGTATACATTGAAATTAGTCCAGCAGCTCCTTAAGGATTCCAAAACCAAGATCCTGGAGTGGCCTGCACAGAGCTCAGACATCAATCCTATTGAGAATCTGTGGTAAGTGCTCAAAGTAAATGTCCATGTTCAGAAACCTGCAATTGGGACCAGCTAGAACCATTTGCTAAAATCTCTCAGTAGACCTGTGCCAACCTAGTAAAGAATTACTGTAAGATATTGTTTTCAGTTGTGGCTCAGAAATGGTGCACTATTGGCTATTAATGGCCAGCAGGATGTCTCATTTGATGCCCTTTGTTTCTACTCACTGTATCAATAAAATATCCTAATTAAACTTAGTGGACATTGTTTTTATAGTGTATTTGATTCCAAAACAACAAACACTTCTTTTTAGTCATCATTTTTATGGAGAAATCAAGAGTGTTGTCCAATTTCAGAATGGGGCTAATAATTTTGGCCTCAGCTGTACTATCATGTCTCCAATTCTATCAGATATATGACCATTCTTAGTAAATAATATTTTATCGAAACAAAAGCAACAAAAAAATGCAGTAACAGATACAATTGTCTGGTTTCATGACCTAAAATGTAACAACTTAAAAAGACTGTACAGTGTAAGGATGCATCTCGATATATAATAAAAACATATCAACTGCTTCACCGTGCAGCCTGAGAACACTGTGGCCTTGCTGGAAGGGCCTGCGTTCGAAACCGGGCTGGGACCTTTCTGCATGGAGTTTGCATGTTCTCCACGTGCATGCGTGGGTTTTCTCCTGGAACTTCAGCTTCCTCCAACAGACCAAAAACTTGGATGAATGGTTAATTGACAACTCTAAATTATGAGTGTGTGTGTGGGTGGTTGTCTGTCTATATGTGGCCATGTGATAGACTGGTGTAACCCCGCCTTTCACACAATGACTGCTGGAGACAGACATCAGCTTCCTGCAACCCTGAACAGGAAGAAGTTGATTGACTGACTGACATGTGAGCTCAGTGGAAACAGATTTTAAAAGAAACATACTACAGTCTCTATTATATGCTAGAACGGAAAACAGAAACACAAATTCATGTTTCAAAGGAAGCTTTGAAGCTCTTTACATGGGCTGTTAGAGTTTAAGAATACCTGCTGAGGAAATCTCTTGTTTATGACTGCAGAGTGGCTACTACAGTCATTTTTCTTTACTCGGTTTACTTGCAGTTTTTGACAATTTTTCTTTCCCTCTTATAAGACCATAATACCCCTTTTTGTCACCCCCTTTCAAAGCTACCGTGCTCTTATCAGGGCTAGAGTGCTGATGGAGCAGCCAGGCTTGCTGCTGCTGGGCAGCAGAATTACTTTGGTACCACTGAATAATGAAGTAGAATGTGTACCCAGTGTTCTAATTAAAACCCCTGGCCATTAATCTATCTAATTGATACAACGCCTTTCAGTGTAATTTTGTCCCAAATGTACCATTTCCATGTGCTCTAGTAGTCTTTGCAGAACAGAACAGCCCTGTGCCTCACGCGGAAGCAATGAGACAGCAACTTCCTATACACTGTCCTATCAGGTTCTAAGCAGAAGTACACTAATGCACTCAAAATAATAGATAATGTTGGGGTTTTTTACTATGTCTATATGATGTTGTAATAGCCTGCTTCAAAAGAAATATGTAATATAACCACAATCTGTTGGATGTCCTCACATCTGGTAGTTGTATATGGTACTGTGCTGACATTATTTGCACCAGTGAAATCAGTAAAACTGTCCTGATGAGACAAATCAACTCAAACAGAAGCATTTATTTCACTATTCATTTTGTGTTGCCTGAATTAGTAAAAAATCCACATAGAGCTGATAAAAACAGGTCAGCGACCTCCCTAATCCTTACAATACAATTTAAAAAATACTGTAAAACAGTATTTCAAAACATATTAATAAAAGTAAACAGCATTAGCATCTACTAGTAAGAAACTGGCTAAATTTTTAATAATCCAAATACAGCTGCAGGAGATTTTGCTGATCTCTACTGTGTTTAGTGAAAACACTTCTTCCCTTTGCTGCTCATTTGGGCTCATTTTGTCCAGCCCAGAGTTCAGAACTATAGCTCATGACAGTGGCTGTAAAGTGACATGCCCCTTTGTACTGGTGTATGTTGATGGACAGCATTGGCTGTCTGTTATTACTGCGATTACTGACTCTCTTTGGTTGTGTCAGGAAAGCGATGTGTTGCAAACCATTTGTGATAACAAATCAGTTGAAGATTTTCTGACATTTTTGTGGGCCTTGTGTTCGAAGTCGTTTTTGCCTGTCATATCGTTAATGTCACTCTGATAAAAAGACGCATAAGGTCGATTTCAAAGCTTGTTTTTGTACCTCAGATACGGTGCTTCTGTTGTTGAAATGCAATCAATAGGATTTTATGACATATGTCAGCCTGAACGCTCGCTATGTCCACCAGCAGTCACTGAATACAAACAAAAAACTTTGTGGGTGTTAGTAAAAGCTGTTCAACGAGTGTCAGTTTGTTAACTTGTGGTCATTTTCACTATTGGCTCTCATAATACCCTGATAAAATGGATCAAAATCTTTTTAAAGATCTCAGGTAAAGTGGTATAAATCAATACCATTTTCTGCAAAGAAACTACACAGTAAAAAATGTTAATACAACAACTTAACAAATAAGGGGAAACGTCAGTGCTTTTATTATTTGCCACCCACATGCAGCTACTGTAAGTTGCTGTGAGTCACAAAAAATGTATTGAATCAATACTATCAGCAATTTTTCAAAAAAGCTTGAATAACACATAATTAACATAAATGCTACAACTATATAGCAATAAAATAACAGATGGTTATGCTGAGTTGGTTGGACAAAAACTTTTACAGTAGTGAAGCTTTAACACTTACACAATAGAGGCCTGCAGCTTGGTTTAAGTTCAGGTTTTTCAGCAGCCTTTCGTTTGTGACAGGGAGACAGACAGACTGGAGGGGAGAAAGATCTCAGTGTCTCTCAATAATGGGGTGTGAAGTTTGTCCCACTGGGTCAATTATGTTTTAGAGCTTAAGTTACAGAAAATGTTTGTACCTCAGTGTCTTGTCATATCAGACATTTCATAATAGTGATTAATAGAAAGCTGTTTTATATGCATCAATGTAAACTGATCCCAGTGAGTCATAATTGTAACTTAATTTGAGAAAAAAGAAGCAGGTGATATGTTCTAGTAGGTTTTGTTGTAATCTGCTCTTAAAGCACAATTTTTCATCTTTTTACATTTTTTGTTTTATTCAGCATAGAGGAAAGAGCTTTGCTGTAACCGCACCACATGCATATTAATGCGGATTAAACCTCAATCAATTTGTTTGACATAAAACATTTTTTGAGCAACTCAATAGTTTTTGATTCCTTGTGATAACTTTAGTGCATTTTAACTCATTCAGTGCCACTTTCAGATTTCTATCCCCCTCTGTGCTAGAGACATTGAGCATTTACTGATTTTGTCCCATGACTAGATGAATTCTGAAACCCCCGTCATAAAGATTAGACTCACTTCATTCAGCAGAAACAAATTTCTTTCTACCCTTTTCTGTTCTTTAGTAATCTGAAGTAGAAAAGAGCAACTCTCATAAAAATTCACCTGTCTCGGAACAAAAAGTGGGGATAAAAAAGTTTTTTGTGTAACAAGTTTTTTTCCAAGCAGATCAGTGACTTTGATTTAGGTATTTTATGTTTCAATGATTCATGCAACATCTGAACTATGTTTTACATCTATGAAAGTAAACAACAATAAAAAAGTACTTTTGATAGTTTATTTTGGGTATAAAAATAGTTATTTATAGACTATTTCAAATTTTGAAAAAAAATTTAAGAAAAAAAGTTACTGATTTATGATCTAGGTACTCTGTGTGTGTGCACTACTGCCCCTCCAGGATCAAAGGACTAATTACAGCATGTAATGAGTTTATATTCAGGGGGCAGCTGCCCCAGAATGCTTAGCGGGATTTAAGCCAATAAAAGCTGTAGAGACGTCAAGATATCAATGGCACTGAGCGTTCGGATTCAGTTTGACGTCTATAGACGTCAATGGCACTGAATGAGTAATAGAAGCGTATACAGTTATTAAAATGTAACTCCTACTGTAGAACAGCAATTGTTCCTCAAGATTAATTTAGCTGAACAAAGTTTGGCCAGTTTTAACAAAATACATTCGACATTGAAAATTGCCATGAAATATTGTAAATGTGGGTAAATGGACCTGCTGTTTTATTTTTCCCACACAGGTTTTTTTTGTTTGTTTGTTTTAATTCCATCCACTTGTTTCTGTTTTTTTTGGTTACTTTGTTTCTCCTTCCTTGAACTACAGTTCAGCTTTTCTCTCGATTCCCAAGCTTTGTTCCATCAGCTTGCTCACCTGATACTCATCCAGTAATCATTCTTCCCTGTTTATATACTCCCTGGTCACTCCAGCTCATTTTCTGATCAAGCTGGCTCAGAACCATTTATGACCCCCCAGGTAACCAAGCGACTAGCCACGTGGATGGAGTTGGCACATCATTTCAAACAAGGGATTAGTCCAGGGATCAGTCAGATCCTGCAGGTCAACCAGCTGACATCCATTTAAACTGAAGTAAACATAAAGTTGTTTTGATACTAAGGACCAAATTTTGTGAATCTGTTAAATGTGACTCTGTGTTCAGCAGGTGATTTCAAACCGATTTTTGTCTCATGTTATCAGCAGTTAATCATACAATAAACTTGGCCAACTCTGACAGATGACTTGATGGCAGCAAACACTTCAGTTTTAGAGGAAAACTCCTCCTTCACCACTCATCATCACTTCTCTTTGGGTCATCACCTGACTGACTGCAAATTAGTAGATGCAGTGTTAAATGTCTTGTTACCAGCTCAGTGTTAACTGCCTTTACTGGTTTCCCATTTCATGTGTATTTCTGCCAAATGTTTTTCTTTACAAGTTCCTATCAGAAACTCTATGTATATGTTCTCAGGTGTGTCATTATTATGTCTTTTATTCTTTTGTTATTGTTTTTGTATCACTGCCTCAGTGCCCACCTTTTAGGTCCTTAAAAGCTACAATATAATACAAACTGTTACATGAATGTCTTTTTCCACCACAAGCTGAATGAAATACAAGGTTTGATCATTTAAGACAACAGTAACCAATGATTATTATATATACCAAATAATATGCAAAACACTACAGCAAAACAGTGAAAATAATCATAGCGGATGGCCCTTAAGTATCTATTTACCACTAACCTTGCTGGTCATGGTTTTTTTTTCCATTAACTGAATTCAGTTCTAATATAAAAGTCTGCTGTAAAGGTTGTAAACTAAACAGCTAAATAACTACACAATTGAGTTATATTACTTCTTTGTGCACAGTATATTGAACATGTTATACATTAAAGTAAAATAATGAGATTCAAGCAATACTGCAGAGACTTAGCTGAGACAGCACTGACTTTTATAACCAGAAAATTATGTAGGAAGCTATTCCAGCAGCCTGAAGTGCCATCACAGAGGCTTGATTATTGCCCCCTAGAGAACTGAAGGTTCTGTTTTCTCAGCAAAGCAACAAGGGTTTCGGTTGCAGTTTTTACAAGTAAAAAGGAACTCAAATCTTTGTTCAACCTCTTGATCCTTGGGCATTTGGGTTAGTTGTCCATTTACTTGCCATATCTGTGATATTTTTCAAAAAAAAAATAAAAAACACTTATGGTCTGAGTATAAGTTTAGTCCGAGACATCAAATTGACATATGGCAGTGTATGATATCACCTAAAAGCAATTCTCAGGGAAACACTGAGAACACTGAATTGCTGTCCTTAAATAATCAATGTAAAATCTCAACTACATCCTTTGACTGGAGGAAGGTGCAGCACAGAACTTGAGGAGACTCTCAGAAACATGCAAAGACACCTACCAAATGTTGCAGGAAGAGAGGACACACAGGAAGAACAAATTACACAAGAGACACACAAAGTTAATGGCATGCAGTAATGACATAAATCCATGGAGAGTAAAAAGAGAATAGGTAGAGGAGAAGTGCTCAGTGCATCATGAGTCCCTCTGCAGCCTGGGGCCATAGCTACTTAACTAAGCGATGGTTCAGGGTCACCTGAGTCGACACTCATTCTAGACTGCATGGAGAACATGAGGTGTGATTCAAGTTTTAGCTCTACCACACAGAAGTAAAACACGACTCTTTAAATTTTTATTCTTCTTTAACCTCCTGACTTTGAATACGAAAAACTTGGAACAAATTAGTTTTTTTAGCTAATAACTTTGTCGCTGGTACATTTGGTGTGCTCACAAGGACAGTTAAAAGATCCCAGTTTACTCTTGTTCTTGAAAACATTTTATTGTTTTTAAACTGCAATAACTTCTTCTAAATAAAAGTCTAACAAGATTAAAATATTTTAATCAGTCAGCATTTATAATGGCACATATTCTTTGCAGCAATGTTGTAAATACAGAAAACAGTTATCAAACTAAAGGGATGTACTCTTTTTGTGGAACAACAAAATCTTAAGCACAAAATAAAGTGCAGAAGAAAATGTTATAAGATGCAGATGTAAAATATCTGCTTAAGAATTTGAGTTAATGTATAAAAGAAAGGAAGAAAGTTGGTTTGGCTCCAGAACATATTTTCAGGTGATTTTGCTGTTGTTGGTCTTTGTTGTTTGTTTTTCACCAGTAAAGTTTTAAAAGTTGTAAGTAATATTGTATTTGTATATTCATTAGCGTACTTCATATTGTGTTTCCATCAAACAGGCCAGCAGTTCAATGAATCTGAAATGTCATTTAAAATCTCAGATTTTTGGGGAAATATTAGTATCAAGGAACTTAAAAAAAAAAAAGAAAAAAAAAAACTATTTAGCACACTGTCACTCACTTCAGGCTTTTAGGGACTGCCAGTGTTTTACAAAATCTCCTGGTGAGCAATTTATGTTAACTTCCAACTTGCAAATGCTTATGTGTTGCATTACCCATGAAGCATCTAATCCACCATCATTTAAATGTCACTGTATTATAAGCAATGCTCAGGTTGATGTGCACTCATAAATCACTTGTAGCCAGAGGTGGCCACAAAGCTAGCATGCTTCTTAGGGGTAAAGTAGAATTCATCATTAATTTCCCCGGATGCAGACTAAGAAGTGTTGGATCAGGACACCACTAAAATGCCCCACGCTACAGGGGGCAGATGTTTACTGACAGCCCCACAGAGGCTAAGAACAATCACCTGCTACTACACATTCCTTTAGGGGCCTTGCTTTTACATTAATGCATGGGGTTTCATCTCATTATTCAAGGCTGCTTGACTCCAGGGGAAAACTCTTGGAATTAAGCTACTATGGTAGCAAATAGATACTGGGTCATCTTTAGCATTTCAGGTGGTGAGAAGCCAAAGGAAAGTTGGCCCGCTGACAGAGTACTGAAGCTCTGTGTCCTGTAAAATGGAAAACATGTTTAAATATAACCTCAGATGTACTGATTGTAATACAATGAGGATTCTCAGACTTCATGAGCTACTTTGTACACTTACCTTAACCTCCTCTTGGAAAAAAATGGCTCTTAGACAAAATGTCTTGGACAAAAATATCAACAATACAACAATATCTGAACTAACATGGACAAAAATGAAGTTTTGTAGTTGTTTTTGATGGTTGTTTTGAGTTTTTAACTGCATTGTAACTAGAAAGTAAATACTAACTTTTCTTTCAATAAATGATTCTTTAAATATGTTAAATGCTTCAGATCAGAGGCAAAACTGCAAGCCTGTGCAACTGACCAATCAGAGCATGCTGAGTTATTATAAGAGCAGCAACTCAGCATTCCTCGAACACGTAATAGTTACTTACGTGTTAAGTAAGTAAGTAAGGGGGGTTGTTTTGAAACAGTTCACCAACTATGAAGCTTTGGATAAACTAGTTCTCTACTTTTCTGCAACTCATTTTGTAACCAACCTGTGGCAATAAACAAAATCAATACATATTTACTGGACATATTAGTGACATATTAGGGGCCATCTGTTGGCATAACACTGAGTTTATGGGGGAAAAAATATGCTTTTGTACAATTTTGGCAAATTTTCTGATAATATATTCAATAACAGTCAACATGATGATAATGATGTCACATGATCACTGCAGTCAGCTGTTGATGCCATGGCTGACTGCTGGTCTGAAAACTTTCTTGTTCCAGTAATCAAAGAGAAAATAACCTGTTATCTTGTATCTGTTATGAGTATTTATTTGCAAGTTTGATCTGTCACACTGACAACGTGACTCCACCCTCGTGCAGCATCTTGTCAGCTGTGACACACGCAGTCTCACGGACAGCTCTATGGCGTGTTGCCACATGCCATAGAAAAAGAGATGCTTTTCTGTTCAACTGGTTGCTTTTATTAGCCGTGTAGGTTGAAATAACCACAACTACAGAGCAGTTCAAGCACTACTACTATTACATCTCCCACTTTTTTCCTCCTCTCTCTCACACACGCCCACCCCCATCAGGTATTTACCTGAACACCATCTCTCAACCCCAGACATCAGTGTCGGCACCATCAGCTATGAGCATTATTGTGCAACAGTGAAGAGAACATCAAAGCAGGGTTGCTACAGTACTTTACAAAAACAGCCATATATCGCCAGAAAAAACTAGCAGCAAACATTTTCCAGCAGTAAACAGCCTAACATGTGATCTGCCTAATGTTAATATCTGTGGAGATGTGCTAAAAGAAAAAAAAAGTTGAAGTAAAACAAGTCGTGAAATGACACAAAGAAAACACTACAGTAGTTTACAAGAGCAGTGCAAGTGAAATGGACTGTTAAAGGACTGAAAATAAATTCAACAAACAGGACAGAGTGTAAAAAAAGCACAGTTAAACAAGTTTTTTTGGAATGAGACATTCCGATTTGTTTATTTGCATATCAAATGCATAAGAACAAAAGAAATATGCAGGAACCTCCATTCACACTGAACCCAGGGAGGGATTTTACAGAAATGTTTGTAGCATTTAGGGATCCTAAGCTGCCTCTGGTTGTTTTTCACCAACTGATTCAACACTGTAAGACTGTGAGTATTCAGTACTGAAGCCAGTATTATGCAACCAAAGGAGGCATGGAGTGTGTCCAGGCAGGGTTAACATAAAGTGCTACACACAAAATTTGTGTTAACTTTTTCCATTTTAAATATGGCTGGTCACAAGAACTGTCATCACCTTAACACACACCCTTGATCAGTGAAGCTGGCTTACTGACTCTTACAGCATGGTTACTACCATGTTTGGAAGATCAGAGGCTTAACAGCAATGGGTTGACTTCAACACCTCATGTGGTCTCAGTACTTTCAGAAATCACACAAAGAGAGCCAGAAGATGTCTGGTTTGAAGTGTTTTGTGAAAGGGGCAATGTGACCTTTAAAAAGTTATAACACTATTTTTAGGAAGGTCCCGTCTTGTCATGTAGGGTCAACAATTTGAATTTTGCGCTAAGACTTTCCCTTTTTTTGAAGATACAGCAAGTGTTCTGAATTCAGGGTGCATGGCACTCAGGCCAACTTTCTTCACACAGTTTTTTGGAGGGTTTGCATTTCAGTCAATTAAATTAGCAACTTAAGTCATTGTTATTGGTCTACCTCTCACAAACCAAATGTATCTATAAGAATGATTGGTTTACCAACTACTCGAAATTAACCCTTTGTGTGAGTCTGAATGGTTGTTTCTCTATGTGTGCCCCTGTGACGGACTGGAGACCTGTACAGGTAGTAACCTTTTGACCAGTGAAGATGGGGACCTCCAATGTGCGCTCCTCAACAGGACCAAGGAAGGAAGGAAGGAAAGGAGGGCTCAAAATGTCAACTAAAAAGTTAGAACCTTATAAAAGGATCTTATTATGGCCTTATCATCTAAAAAAATGAAAAAAATAAATAAAACATGCAATGTCTCATAACCCTTCAAAATAAACAGTGCTCTAAGAGCTACAGTCCTGTAGTTTGTCCTGAAAGAGTCATTACAACATCGAAAATATGGAATTCAAGCTTTTTAAACAACAACAAAAATCATGGACAGAAACAGCTTGAAGACGTCACATACAAATTACACTCCATAGACGTATCATTAAAGTGAGGACTTCAAAGGAAAATGACATCCGACTGTATGTATATATTTCGGGTTAGGTGAAGAAAGGAATGAACAGAAGAAAGGAATGAACTGATTGTTCATTCCTTTCATACAAACTATGAGCCTTTTCTGTATCATCTGTTTTAAAATGCCCATTTTATCTGATTCAAAGTGGTCACATTATGTCCTTTTGACATGATTATTCACTACATACACAACTCATTGTTAATCTAAACCCATTGAAAATTAGCCTTGGATACTATATACAATGACAGAGGTGGATTTTTTGTTTAGTAGTCTAATTTAAATTATTCATAACTTATAGAATATTTTGTACTCTGCAAGTAGAAAATATGGGAAGTGCTAAGAAGTCTAGCTTTTTAAGAACATGGTGTGAAAACAGCCAACTCAATACCTTGAAATTGTATTTATAAATCATATCAGCAAAGATATGATTGATGAATCGAAAATCACACTTTTATCAGTGAGTAAAATCGGATTTTATCTTTTAGTTTGTTTGGAGAAATTTACCTAAATGCAGGCCAGGAAAACAGGGACTCAACTGAAAAATAGCAACTTTTACTAAAGGAAAAAAGGCTGATGAGGCAGCAAACAACTTTCATTTGGAACAAACCAGAACAGAATCGCAGAGCAAAGGGAAAACATGAGGAAAACACGGGAACAAACAAGAAGATCTGATAAAAAGTGAATAAAACCAAGGGGGATTTATACTAGGACAGGGTGACTACTGAAAGAAGAAGCATCTGTGGTAAAGAGCAGGAGAACTAATAAACAGAATGAGTGAATGAACAAAGTGTTATCCAAAATGGGATTTTAACAAGTTAATACAAAGTTTACACTTATTTTATTTTTATATTACTTTTTTTTAAGAAATTATTTCTGCTGCTTGAAAGAGCAGGTAAATAAATGGACTTGCTCTTACATGTAGTCACAAACTGTATTTTTTTTTTTTTTATTTCTCTCATGAAGGAGTATTCAAGGACTTGCTGCACTTACAAGTCAGTCAGGAAATCCCAATGCAGCTTCAAGGTAAAAGTTTCTTGGAGGCTTATTGGGAGTGGAAGCCCAAGGGTTACCAGAGGTGTTTAATACACGATTGTTGGAGAACACTGTTGAATTCTTTGACACACAAAAAGCCTTCTGTCATAAGAATGGAGCCGTACTACAGAAGTGAATATTTTAAGACATCATATCCAGATAATTTTCATTCCTGTTTTTTTATCCACAGACAGAATCCGTTGGGGAGGTGAAGTCACTAAAAATCCTCTCCATGTCATTAAAATCTGAGTTTCGGTTCATGTTTAAAGCTGCTACAAAATGCACATTCCTGCTCTTGGCTTTCATCCCCCATATGTCACAGTTTTGTTTCTAACAGAGTGCTCTACCTCTTGTCATCTGGATTTGTGAGAGCTTTCAAAAGCTTTTGAATTCAGATGTAGTTTTTCAGGTGCAGACGTAATAAAATATGTAACAGAAGTGTATATGTTTGGGGAAAAATAATATGGAAGACACTTATTGCATGTCATTTAGCAACATGGATGTTTAAATATTCAGTAAGTCTACTAGTGTATAAGAGAAAAACTAAATGAGGAATAACAGAAGTCTTAAGAAATATACTGTTATGGTCCCCTAAAGGCATAAAGGTAGCACCTTTACAGAAATCTTTATCAAGTTTTGGTGCAATGATGGGGATTCTACCACTAAGAGAATACCTCCTGCACCAAAACTTATGTAATATTTTCACTTTATTTAATATGTCTGCATATTATCGTTTATTGCTTTTTCACTGGAGAAGCAGTGATTCTGAGCTGGGATATTACATCATCATCTGCACCCCCACTCTCCTCTAAATGCAGGAGAAATTAAAGGTCTGTAGTGGTTTTTTTCTGCTATTATTTTCTGGTTTAGTGATAAACTATTAAAATGGTTGGGTTTTAGCAAAGAGTAAAAGGTTTTTCTTGCCTGAGCAAACACGACGTTAAGCACCAGTAAGCTATACATGCTTACTTCTATGCAGGGTAACCGGGGGGGGGACTGGTGTCTATCTCAAGCAATACCAATAGCATTGTGAAGAGACAATCTCAGGATTAATGATGCCCCTGCATTTCATAAAAAAGGACTCAGGAGCATTCCTTTAAATGACTTTTAAACAGGTTTACTCTTACATCTCCTTAAGACTCGTTATAAATTATACTCATTCCACTCTGCTCATATGAACCTCAAAGCTTTCACATGTCATTTTGTAAATTGTAGAGTAGCTGTAAAATGACATTTGGATGTGACATGGTGGTGCAGATGTTTGCAAAGCTGCCTTGAGTTATGGGTTAATACCTGCTGGAGTCTCCCACATGCAGATGAATTGGAGACTTGTTCAGGAAGTAACATCCTACTCAGTATCAGCTGGACTGACTTCAGCTGCCTGGCTGTATTGATGGGACAAAGCATATTCAGGTAATGGAATAATGATTTGATATATATATATATATATATATATATAAAAGCTCTTATATCTACTACTACTACTACTACTACTGTCATTTAGCAGACGCTTTTATCCAAAGCGACTTACATTGAGAGAACATACAAGCAAGAATTCAAAGAGAAGGAAAAAAAATATAAGGAGGCGGACTGTTTGGAGTCCAGTTTAATTCCGACGCTGATACATCAAGTGTATCAATTTTTTATTTTTTTTTTTTTTTTTTTTTGTGAGAGATAAATTCTCAAATCGATATCATAAATCATAAATTACTCCTACATTAAGACTGAAAATGTTCTTTAAAGAGGTGAGTCTTAAGTCTGCTCTTAAAAGTAGCTGCAGACTCTGAGGATCGGACCGAGTTTGGTAGGTCATTCCACCATCGGGGGACAACAGAGGAGAAGAGTTTGGAACATGATCTCATGCCACGTTGTGGTGGAAGCGCTAGGCGTCTTTCAGCGGCTGAGCGTAGCTGACGCGTGGGAATGTAGGTTTGGATGAAGGAGTGAAGGTAGGTAGGAGCTGTGTGTGTTAGAGTCTGGTAAGCCAGAAGCAGAGCTTTGTATTTGATGCGTGCTGCAACTGGAAGCCAGTGCAGGGAAATGAGCAGCGGAGTGACATGAGCCCTCTTGGGCTGGTTGAAGACCAAACGTGCTGCTGCGTTCTGAATCATCTGCAGAGGTTTAACCGAGGACGCCGGAAGACCGGCCAGCAATGAGTTGCAGTAGTCGATCCGGGACAAGACCAGGGCCTGGACCAGAAGCTGTGTGGTGTGGTCTGTGAGGAAGGCTCTGATTTTCCTGATGTTGTAAAGCGCGAATCGACATGAGCGAGCTACGGAGTTAACCTGCTCTTTGAAGGACAGCTGGTTGTCCAGTATGACACCAAGGTTTCTGGCGGAGGTTTTGGGGAACAGCGTGATGGAGTCAAGCTGCACGCTTATCTGAGGAGGTACGGAGTTACTGGCAGGACAGACAATGAGGTCAGTTTTGGACAGATTAAGCTGAAGGTGGCGATCCCTCATCCTTCTTATATGGTATATTCATTTGATCAGACAAAAACAGTATGTAATTGTGTCAATAAGCAAGAGAATGCCAAATTAAGGTGAGTCATACAATGTTTTTGGGAAGCTAATCAGGTAGTATTTGTCCCCAAAGCCAAATAAAACAGTTACCAGTATTAAATTCTGTAATTCTGTATGGGACTCAATGTGTTTACATCAGGCAGACAAACAAAGTTTTTTACAAGTTGTAAAAAACTTAAAAATTGATGTTGAGAGCTGAGGGGATTTAAGGAAAAGGAAAGGAGAGTTTGTGGTGTCTCAGGTAAGTTGTTTTCCAAGAAGGACTTATTGATGACTTATTGATTTGTTTCTTTGTTCCATTTGAAGGGGATCCAGACATCCGAGAAGGAGAAACAAGAGGAACAGCAGTGGAAAGTGGGCAGGCAAGTAATGAGTCAGATAAGTTTCTAATTATTATTACCTCTACAAAAGGACATAATGTTTGTGCCAGAGTTGATTTGTTTGTTTGTCTGTCTGCCTGTCAGCAACATCAATTGAAAAGTTGTGGATGGATTTTTATGATTTTTTAGGAAATAGAATGAGCCAGTGAACAGTGGATTAGATTTTGGGAGGATCCAGATCACCTCATAGATCCAATACATTTTTAAAGAGGCCATTTCACAAAGATTTCAGGACGTTGTGGTTATTTCTTAAGTATTAACCTGTAATATGAAACATTTTATATCTAAAAAAAAAAATGTTAGGAAACACCAATTAAAGCTGATATACCCGATTTCAAATTGCCTAGCTTAGACCGTAAACAAAGTCACAGAACTCTCAGCCCCTCCCGTTGAGTAGAATTCCTAAGCCACGCCCCCCCCCCCCAGTGTTTGGAAACACACGTAGCCCCAGAAGACGACAGAGTGCAAAACACTGGTACGCAGTTCATTCAAGTACCGTAACAATGCGGAATCACCGGTAAGTGAAAATAATATAACAACAAACAACTGACATTATTGTTACTTTGACATGAAATTTAAACATTGGACGATCGAGCTGTCTTCAGTGCATGTGGCTGTAACGCCACAATAAATGGTCTGTGTGTGGAACTGAGGTGCTTTTCTAGTTATATTTTTTTTATTATCAAAGCAATAGGTTCTTAAACTAAGCTAACAATTCCCATTCAAACCCTCTTTCATAGTATCTGTGCTTCTGTGAAATTTTGTTTGACATGATTTCAATTCCTTGAAAGTAAACAACTGTAAGAAAAGCAGTAAGAAAAACTGTGAATTGAAGAAGAAAAACCATTTCCTAATTGAAAATTTGACCTTTTAAATGATCAAGGTTTAACAACATGAAGAAACATAAGTTTGACTAAGAGTTATTTTGGGGCTATTTTAGGGCCCCTTTTGTGCTTGTGGGGTTTCTTCCAGCCACTTATGTAAGCCTTCAGGCACTTCTGATAATAAGAGTGCCACGGCTGTACTTCTGCTTGGTTTAGGATAATGGAAAAGGACAGGAAACCCATGGAAAGTTGTATTAAATCTGTCTTTCAATATGTATTAGAAATGCTCCAGTACACATATAGATATATCTCAGATTCAAGTTTTCCTCATGTCAAATTTAAGACAGATGCAGCACACGAGCCCTTCAGTCAGTACAAAATTATTTAAATCTTTGATTTAAATTGAAGGTCAACTCACAGATCAATACCACATTTCCTCTCAAAAGATAGTAAAATGTGTTGCACTTATATTTAGGCTTGATGCACTTTAGGTGCTTTGTCCATCTCAGGCATGTCTTGGATGTCTCTTATTTGGTTAGTTAATTTTGGGGGATTATTGTCTGTTTGACAAGCGCACATTTCCAGTACCACAGCAGCACAATAAAGAAAACATGTACACTTTAATGAGGATTTTTAGCATCAACTAGTAGCTCATTTGTGTTGAAGATATGAGAAGGGTCCGTCTACAGCAGGTTCTCAAACTTTTAAGGCTTCCAACCCACAAAATAATGAGCAGAGATTTGTGATTGCAACTATTGCTGGTTGAAGTGTAAAAATATTGCTAAGAAGCCAATTAAGAAACTACTAACAGCCTTGAAAACTAATATGAGTTTAAACTAATTAAAATTAAGACTTTTTTAGCTTTATTTGGGGAAAAATCTATATTTTTGGATTTAATTTGTTTTCAGGACATTTTCTCAAGACCTCACTTGTTCATTCAAGACTCGTAGAGTGGTCTCGACCCTCATGTTGGGAGCCCTCGATCTACAGCATGGAGGGGAGGAAAGAAGTTGTTTCTTGTTACTGCAGCAAGATAAAGGGGCAATTTCTTCAACAGAAATGGACTGAAAACTGGTTTGCCACGGAAAAAAGACACCAAATCCAAATCAACTATTTATTGTGCAATAATACAGCAACAATATTTTTCCAAGTTTTGAAAGCAAAAATTACTGCAGTTTTCTTCTTGTCACGTTTTCTTTTTACGCTCAGCCAGTTAAGAGAAAGAAATGTGATCCAATAACTGAAACTGGGATTTAATGAACCTTTTCTGTGCTCAGTGTAGAAGACAGGGATGTAGATTATCATAATGAATAAGAAGACAGAGCTCACTTTAAAAGAATGTCACTAAAAACACAGATGATGCCCTGAAAGCTGGTAAAGTGAGCTGAATTCATCACGGCTTATTACAGCGCGGACAAGCTTTCATGATCAAGGCAATGACCCGTTTTCCAAACAACTACGCAGCATGTGGTTTGAACACACTGTGGGAGAGAAAATGTATTGGGTTTGATTTATTGAGCTCTGTGGAAATTTCTGCAATGAGCTCTGTAGTAATAACATGCTATCTACAATTTGATCTGTCTCTGCATGAAGTGAGCTTTTGCTCATTTTTACTTTTCCCTCTTAACATTAATTTCACATCAAGTACTTTCGTGGACTCATGTCTAATCTTCTTGAATCCGGATGATGCCCATTTAACATGGAATACTGGAGTATTTGAAGAGTTATATGTGTGGCCAGTAAAAAAAAAGTCTTATAAGGATGAAATTTCTCATTTTTTTCAATTGTTGTCTTTCTATTATTTGAACTGGGGTTAGTTAGAGATAAGAGAATGTTTTCTTCATGCAAGAGAAACCAGCCTCTTTAATGAGCCTTAATCTCAATCGTTAGTGTCTCCACTTTCTTAAACTTGACTAAACTCAAGTCTTTATTAAACTACTCAGCAGTAGGTTTTTCATTAGTAACCCAAGTCATCGTCTCTTGAATAATTTATTACTTTCCTTCCACATATTTATTTGTAAAAATGTCTCACATCTGAACCTACCTTTAGCAGCGTTCTCACCTGAATAAGTTCAAATTCTCTGCAGTATTGTTGGAGGGCTTAATTTTCAAGTAAGGTCATTTACTCTATTTATAGATTTTTATAACCAAGAATAAAACTCTTGAGATTTAACGTCTCTTTTATGTGAGTGCACTTGCCAAGCTGCTTTTTTTTCAGTGTTTTATTTTTATCAGATCTCCAGCTCTTTGTCATAATCACAAATTCTTAACCAGGCTGGTGGCAAAACATGCATAAAAAAAAGACACTTCTGGTGTTTGTGAGCCCATGTGAGGAGGAAAGCATTAAGTGGACAAACTCAGCAGACATTTGTGATTTACTTGAAGTGAAAATTTATTTTCAGGATCCAGAACTTCTGATTGTTATTAAACTGAATGAATATACCTAATCTGCATTAGCCTGTTTGATAAATACAAAAGATTAGGTTAAACCAGAAGCACATAAACAACTGGTAAAAAGATTTCTCAAATTTCTTTACAAGCTTATTTACACAACTGAATGGCTTGGATGATATAAAGTTTAGTATAGTTTAAAATCAGCTGAATAAATATATTGAATAATATTACCAAAAGAAATCCCCTCTACTTGGTTTTAACCAGAGACGAAATTCCACATAATTAGGAAGTGCTTGACCAGACCCGCTCATACACCTATTCTGTATGGTGGGTATAAACAAAGGAACAATGAATGTGTCGTAGGGTGTGGTGGAAATGAACCTAAACACAGGCAGGACTTAGAAGACACTAAGGGTGCATTCACACCAGCCCTGTTTAATCCACTTGAATCGAACTCTAGTTCGTTTGCACAGAAAGTCCGGTTCGTTTGGGGAGATGTGAACGGGCAACCAAACTCTGATCCGGACCAAACAATCGAACTGTAGTCCACCTAAAAACGTGGGTCTCGGTTCAATTGAAACAAACTCTGGTGCCGTTCGATTGCAAGTGTGAACACAAACGCACTGGGACAGCACCAAAAACAG
Organism: Pachypanchax playfairii; assembly: GCA_006937955.1. NCBI lineage: Eukaryota > Metazoa > Chordata > Actinopteri > Cyprinodontiformes > Aplocheilidae > Pachypanchax > Pachypanchax playfairii. The sequence goes on from SSNP01000084.1 coordinate 1,523,124, forward strand.
GAAGTGGACTATATTGTGTAGCCGTCTCAGCCGCCTCGTGTAGTTCTCTGTCTTGTTATCTGCTCATTCTGAGTCCAGTGCTGCAGAATATTGATCTGGTACATTCACCAAACATAACAGATCCTAAAACCACCAGAATCTGCTGCTAGTCCATATTTATTTATGTTTCACTCTCCCGCAGCAGTGCCAGGAAGTGCAGTAACAAGTAGGGCAGAAACTCTACAGCGCCACCACAGGCGGGGGTGTAACATGCTCCAAAAGTTATTTGGTTTGGTTCATAGAGTGTAGTGTGAATCCAAACCGCACCAACTCAAAACAGCAACAATGTTGCAATTTTGGTCCCCAATCGAACCGAGTACACCGGACTATCAGGTGTGAATACAGCCTAAGATAACGCTAAATAAAATTTTTAATTAATACCAAAACAAAAGGCTGATGTGGCAGCAAAAACAGATTCACATGCTTGACTTGACTAAACATGATTCATCAAAAAAACCATGAACATAAAGCAGCATTATAAGCAAACATGGACAAATAAACATGAAGAAGCACAAGGAGCACGATGCAATAAGACCAGGTTAGCAGGAGAATCTGACTATAAACCAGAGAGGTAGAAATACTGTGAAACTTGATTGCTGAGGAATGATTAACTAATGAGTTACAGCTGCGGGTACTTGGCAGAGGAAAACAGAGGACAGGGCAATGGTAGAAATAAAGCAATTAATATTGATGAGCAGAGTGAAGATGACACAAAGGAAAATAACAAGGACAAAAAGAAAAATAAAAAACTCTGAAGGCAAAAGATCATGACCAAACAAGAAACACTAGGGGCCAAAGGTTAAATCATTAATAGTAAAAGAGCCTCAAAAGTAATAGAACAAAGCAGAAGGCCAAGCTATAATAACAACTATTCAAAAAAAACTAAAATACACTAATACCTAGCAAAAAGTTCAAACTAAAACTGAGAATCCAGGGACACAACACAATGATGAGAGCAGAAAATAATTATTCACATATTCAAACCTGTAACTCAGTAAAAATACGTCAGTATTTTTTAAAAGAAAAATGTTACCCACATTATCTTCTCGTAAGTAAATAATTACTGCATTAGATCGACTTTAAATAGCCCATTTTACCATCATGCACAGTACTGTGTTTTTGTTGCACAGCCTCTTCAAAATATGATTGCCAATAGGGGGCACTAATTAAGTTAAGTTGCTAGTACTACCGCCGCCAGTTGTTTGGTCCATGTCTGACCTTTTGAAGCTGAAGAAATTCCGTAATACAGACATGGCTCCTCTTTTCGGAATAAGTTGTTCTGGGTCAGTAATCTGTGAATCGCTCTTACAGCCCCCGCCAACAGCCGTTTTTGATTAAAAACTTTATTTTTCACGTGTGGTCATAGTGTGTAGCATTGAAATCGGTCCCTACAGAAATACATTCCCACTGCAAACGTTCCGGACGTTGTCTTGGCCATTCACTGGTATAGTGGTGTGAGAAAAATTCATATCATAACCAAAATAAACACTGGTTTTTGGTACAAACGGGTGTACCGCCCAGCTCTACCATGATATATTTTTTTAAATTGTGTCCCAAACTTTAATTCATGTATGAGTGGTGAGTAAATGATCAACTTGGTTACAAGGAGATCATCCTACTAACTTATTTTCATCTTCACCGATTATTATTTGTCTTCTTTAGTAAAAATGAACTGTGAATATAAACTGTCCAACACTGAAGAAGATTATTATCTTGAACATCATTTATAAAAACGGCTGAAAAGCAGCTTTTTCTTGACCAAAATATGTTTAATTAGTAAAAAGAACAAGAGAGAGAATAAATCCAAACAAAGCAGAGCAGGAACAAAGAGGTCCATGTGTCTGAAACAGGTTCACGCCTCTTCCAGCAAAAATGAGCATTATGGTGCCAGACAATACAGTGATGTGTAAACTGTGTAAAAACCATAGGTGGTCCTCCAACACATTCAATTGAATCTGCTCCTCTTATTTTAGGTGCATGCTACATTGCTAAGCAACACAGTGATTGCTGAGGTCCTTTTCTGGGGAGCTGGTTGCAGCCCATCAGTGACTAATGGCACAATGCTGCTGTACGGAAGTATTTGGGCATCACGCTGGGACTTAACTCATCCACATTCAGCACAATCTGCTCTCATGCAGCATCTTTGCTGCGTTACTCTCAGAGTGTAATGTTAAAATTCTGTGAATGTTTTCTGTTATATTATTCTAAGTTGTTTAAAATTTAAGTTTATAGAACAATCTGTCAAAAGTTAGAACACCAGGACTTTAAAAAAAATAAAAACTGCAAAAAAATTAATTCAATTTAGTATTGAACCAGACAGAGGCAGTTAAATAAATAATAGTAAGTCTTAAATCTGTTCATTTTATGAAAATCCGAGTTTGCTGTATTTTGTATAAAGATTGTCAAATCATTTGCTGTGAATGAAAATGTTGTTTATATGTTTTCTTTTTGTAGAACTCAAACTTTTTTTTCCTGTTTGTCTCTATCTTCACATCTGGTTGCTGTGATTCAACAGAAAATAGTTGCAAATAATGTGTGAGTGAGGCCCTGCTTGCCTGGCAAATAAATGATCACAGGGTAGCAGTCCAGGTTTATTCAAAGGAAACTCTTTGAGTCCTGTTAACATCAGGGCTGTTCTTCGTTGCATAAAGGCCATTTCCACTCGTGTAGCAATTGCACACTCCATTTGCATTTTTCACTTGCATCTCCTCACAATTGCAGGAATATTAGAAAAATACCTCACGACCTGCAAGCAACCAGCAGCCTATTATAGCTGCTGATATCCTTGTAACCTCTTTAGCTAAAGTCAAAGTCCTTTCAGTATAAGAGAGCAAGTAATTTCTATCAGACTGGCCAGTGAAACATGCAGAGCTGGGAAAAGTCTCATTTCTGTGTATTTTACTTCCATTGAGCCAGACATTTGTAATCTTTGAAATGGTCTTGAGTAATATTAATTTGTGTTTTTTGAAGGTCTTTCAAAGAATATCTTAGAACACTGGCTGCTTTTTGTCTCCTGGGATTTTTTTCTTGACCATTTTCTTTTTTCTTTTAATTTTCCATTTTGTAACTGTTTTGAAGTCTAGCGTCAATCAAATAATGATACATACTGGATGTAGCTATTAGGTGGAAAAACATAATGGTGTTTTTGGTCTCTATCACTCAGCATTAGGAGCCTTAAATTAAAAAATAATGATGATTTATATAATAATCAGACCCACAGAAGACATAATACTGTGAGGGTATTCATTAAATGATAGTTTGAGGTATTATACTGACTTTTGTCATGAATTCAGGTTGGAGCCTCTTGTTTTTATGTCTTGTCATGGTAACTTAGTCTGTCACTAGTAATCAGTGCGATTTCACTCACCTGTGTATTTCTGACTCTGCTGCTCATTGTCTCTGCCCTATTTAAGCCGTAGCCTGACTGTTGTCAGAGGCCAGATCATCAGATCACTTGCCTACATTCCAGCGCCTTTCCCTTGTCAGGTCTTGTTATCACAAGGTATACTGACCTTTTGCTACCCACCGGCTCGTCTTGTTGCCTGCCTCTTCATGGAATACCCTCGCTGTGCTTGCCTGGATTCTGGATCTCCTTCTGTTTGGACCACGGCTCTGTCTGCTTCCACGGCAGATTTTTGTAAATTGACATACTCAACTCCACAGCTCACAGAGGTATTGACACGTGCTAATGTTCCTCTGGATTAGGGATTTGAAGAAAGAAGAGGATTTGTGTGTTTTAATGAAGATTATTATTGGAACTGTCTTTATCTCTTTTTTAAAGTGACGTCACAAAGATCATTCCTACTCACCTGTGCTCAAACTAACCTGACATACTTACTTGCTCTCCAAGTGTTCTCACCTCCTGTACACGCCATTGCCTGAAAGAAATTGAGAATTATCCCTCCTGCTCCTGGTGACGTCACCCTGCCGACCTGCACATGGAAGAAACGGGTACCAACTTATCAAACTAATTCTCAATATGATCCTAATATCTTGCGACAAGTGCTGACATCTCTCTTCATCACAGAAGGCGAACCTAAACCGCATGGATTTCCGCTGTTACACAATTCATAACTTGAACTCTATGTATTTGAGTCTGATCCAAACAGAAACATTACAGAATTGTGTCTAAATAAAATAAATCTAGCTTTTTCACAGTCTAATATTTTTCTGAACTTAAAAATAACCTCAGCAACCTCCTTCTCTAAACATACATTCTTGCTCTGGATAAAATAAGAGCTGAAAAGAGACTTGCTTGGCAGGAACCAGGTTCTGTACCCTGTTTACATTTGCTCTCCACCATCAAGTGGAGTCAATTGAGCAGTAGAAGCAGGGAGCTGTCCGCCTCTAACAGTTTCTTCATTTGAAAAATATATTTTCTATGTACTCTATGAAATTGCTGTCCATCAGATGAATCTTAAGCCAATAAACAATAAACATTTTGCTTTCATACTGTTCAAGCCCCAGTGAGAGGATCATAGTCAAGACTGAAAGCCCCAATATATCAGAGTTCACTATTTCAATCAAATGATGAAAGAAGATGCACAGAATCTCTTTAAAAGAGCTGGTTTAGTATTAACACATTATAAAACTAGTCTGGAAGTTTGCACAGAATATATTTTAGACCATGAAAATAGAGGGAGAAATTGTGACAAACATGACCTGAAGTTTAAAAGTAAATAAGAGTCTAAACTTTCCTTTTTGATAAAGAAAGTCGTTTAAAAGCATCTGGAACACATCCTGAAATAAAACTGATTTATCAACGGAAGAGCCGACGCTATGACCCAATAATATTAAAACTTTTTTAAATAGATGGAAAGGGCTGCTGTTTGATTTGCCATTTGTAGGCCACAGGTGTTTCCCTACTTTTTAGGAGATTGATACAGGCTTAGACCAGATACTAACAGGGACAAATTGATCCACCACAAAATCTGCTAAAATCTTTTTGCTCCCAGCAGTTAATGGCTTGTACAACATGGACAGATTACCAGTTTATCACAAGGTCAATAAAAAAAGTAAAGTCAGATGAAAGGGCAGTAATATTATTATCAGGCAGCAAAATTATAAATCTGCATGCTAGTGTCACTTAATTGTTTTCCCAAAAGCTAACAAGCAAACATTCATGTTTTAAAATGAGAACGCTACATTAATATGCTTTCTTTTCCATCCCCCATCCGTCTGACTGAAATACATCTTGCTCCAAATGTATGAAGATAAAAACGGCAAAATGATTCATATTAAAACCACAATCCATGGAGCAGTGATACACATGGGTTTCTTTCAGTTTTTATGTGCAGTTTCTGAGCCTTTGCTGGTCCTCGCTCACACCAGACTGCTCCAGATTTTACACAATAACCCAGAGACCTCCCCTCAGGCTGAACTTCAGAGGTCTTGCCGCACTAGTGATCAGCATTTAAGCAAAGTAAATGTATTTATCCATTAACCATGTAAGATTTATACTGTTTGCTTGTTTTTCCTAATTTAAACAAGTTTTTTTAGACTCATGGGACCCCAAGCACACCTTCCCTTTAATCACAGATTGACACTTCATTTTATTTAAGTGAAATGGGTTTAAAACTTTTAGAATATTAAAAGGGTGAAATATACTTAGTTTCAGCCATAAAATACAAAGATGCAAGATAACCTGTTTTAATTAGGTTTAAATGGTAAAGTTTTAAATAATTTTTACATAGATTTTTACATTTTCTGTTAGAGCTCTAACTATGTCTTTGAAAAGATAACAACCAACACATCTTCTATGAACAAGGCAGATGATTTAATCCTCAGATCTACTTGAATGGCCCTGTAAAATTAGGAATTTCACTTCACATCAGCTGGTTTTAAAACACCAAAGCTGTGCAGGATTGTTTTAGGTACGGTTTCACCTCTCTGCTACACATTACACAGTATTTGTGGAAGGATAACATAAAGAAGATTTGTCTTACAGCTTCCTGCTTGCTGACTAAATGTTTATTTGCACATTCAACCAACCATTTCCCATGAATATGTCTTTGGATATATGATGTCCTGTTAACCTTTAACCCAAAGAGTAATACATCAGCATCTCTACACACGTGTACCTAAGAAAAATGGTTTCAGCATCTGTGTTTATCTTGCTATTGATCAGCCTTTGGATCATAGCCAGTAATAATAAAAGACAAGACATGCCAAATAGTCTCACAGCAAATCAAAAAGATGAGAATTATTTTAATTAAAGAGCATTTGTTGTCAGGTTACTCTATCTTGTGCTTCCCCACTTGAGAGGAACAAACATCCACCCAGAGTTTATAACTGGTTTCCACTCAGTCACCAAGACAATGCTTTACTTCCTGTTTTTGTTTATTTTCAGCATGTCATCATGTCAGGTCAGGTGAAAAACTTCAAACAAGCAAACGTGAAATTTTACATTAGCTTTTAAGTATTTCACATAATTTATGATTTATGTTAGACAGCACGAATCTTAGACACAATCAAATACCGATGTCAGAAAAATACAAGATCCAATCTGTTTAAATATCTCTGTATCTCAATAATTTATCCACCATCTTTGAATTACCACATGACCCAGAAGTGAATGAATACATATTGGTAGCAGATTCTAAACAAAATGTACAATTGAACAAACCACAACAATCAATCATTTTACTACAATCAATTCTGTTCCTACATTGTGTGTAATCATCTCACACATTTGCTAATAACCACAAACAACATAATGTTTAACCAAAGCAAACAAATCAGATCAGCATCATAATTGTTTGGGCCACGCCCAGTCAAACAACCAGATCAGCATTTTCCACCTCCAACAGCATCGAAGTCTACAAACAACCAGCAATAAAGAATAATTCTATCTTACCTGCTGCCTCTCTGGTGTTTGTAGATGTTTTCATTTGAGTCCTGCACAGATTTACTCATCTGGTTGAAGATACCACTCAGAGTGTGGTGCATCACTTTATTGCTCCTGTGCAACGGGTAGCCTGTAGATAGTTCCCACCCTGTAAAATTTAAGTTTGACTTGACATCTACTAATACTTTTTGTTTCAGAAAAAATATATATAACTTCAAATTAACAATGGCAAGAATTTAAAGAAAAAAAACAAAAAAGAAGCACATTGTGTTGCCAAAGAGGGGACCAACTTCTGTATGATGAGCGCTAGGAGACTGTGGCGATGTCGGCCACCAACCCAACCCATCTTGAAACATGGGCCGAGGAGTCTGATGCACACCTGAGTCGGAGGGCTTTGTTGAAACCTCGTGGCATGATGAAAGTGAAGGAACTTTAAAACAGCATCAATTCTTCACATGCACCCAGTTTTTGAAGGAACTGAGTCGCTACTTGGGGACAAATGTTCTATCTAAATGTTCTGTGGCCTTCTGTCTCTTCATGTTCTCCCAATATAATCAATGATGTTGAGGTCACTACTACAGCAATATTTATATTATTTTCTGGACACCTGAACCCTAGAAAATCCCTGATTTTGTGCAAGAGTAAACAACACAGACAGAAAGACAGATGTCTTACACCATTAAAGGTCCTGCTATTTTACAGCTTTTAACATCTGGGATAAACACATATATCTCAGGACAAATGAAGACTATATAACACCAATAGTAATATTTCATCATTTAACTTATATTCTTGAGTTATTCTTTGACCAGGAAGTAAAACACTCGGTTTAACTAAAATCCCATCTCTCTCAGCTCAGCCATCACTTCCAGTATTTTATGCTTGTGACATCATTTTTGAGTGGATGTGATTAAACTCACATAAAATAGCCAAAAACCTGCTTAAAATACAAAAGTTCTACCTTTTTTTTTTTAAATTGGATTGTTTTTATGAGTCTCTGTACAAAAATGCAAAGTTGTGTTTAACCTGCAACGTGCATTTTAATGAATATAATGGAACCTGATATTTATAATTCAAGATGAAAAACACAAGTATTAAACTAAAGCTTTATGACTACATTTTCCCGCATCCAATAGAAATGTCACTGCTGAAAGAATTTTTTTTTTTTGTATTTAGTTATGCGAATTTTTATGAGCGAACATAATTACAGAGTACATCCAAATTATTTTAAAAGGTTTGAGGGCAAAGGTCTTGGATAGAGAAGAAAGATCATTTTGAGCCACAAAGATAATATTTTTCCACTTTGAATCTCCAACAATTGAGTTTTTTCTACAGTTTTTATGGCTTTAAATGGACCGACTAAACCTCACATCAGTGAATTGCTGCAGTTGCACAAACCGAAAGGTTCACTTAGGTCATTAACTTACTTTCTTTTGAATGTTCCAAGGGCCAAATGCAAATATCAGGGTGGTCGTGGGATGATTTGCTGTATCAGCCTAAAATTATGGAATAGTTAATCCCTGTAGGCTGAACAGACCACTGACTTGACAGTTTTTATAACATTTGTTTAAACATTTTATTTTCTTTAGTTTTAAATGCCTAACAGAGCCTTTCTAGTCTAAACTCTTTGGGGTTTTATGGTTTTCTGTGTTGTGTCTTGTCTTGATGTCTCATAATTCATTTTTTTGTTTAATTGTATTTAGCTTTTATTGCCTTGTTTTAACACCATTAATTTTGTATGTATTGCTTTAAATTTTAAAACATATGTCATTAAAATTAAACTTATTTTGTCTTTGCTGCCAGGAAAGTCGGAAGCATTTGTTGTGTCTTTAAATTAAAATTGAATCAGTTTTTTAGTTATTCAACTGATAATAACTAAAACTTATCAACTTTTGATTGATGTCTATATCTCAAGAATTAGTCTCACTTTTAATCACACACTGCATTTAGATTTCACAAAATTAATATTCGTCTGTATTATTAAATCTCTTCATGCAGTATTTATATTTTTCTAACATAACCAGTCAACCAGACAGAGAGTTTTCAACATAAATAATAAAATAATTTACAATATGTGACACAATATCTTTTTAAAGTGATGTCACCATGAAAAACAAGGCAGTAAAATCAGCACAAGGACTTGCAGCAGTCTTAGATGAGTGATGTACAAGTAGCAATGCCTGACGTCCTCCAAACATTTTTCATCTGTGATACTGAAAGTCCACAGAGTAAGACAATTGCATTGCTAATGGGATAAAATAGTTTTGTCTTCACTGGCAGCTTGTTACAAATATTGTTTAGAGGAAACAATCCGGGAGCAATAAGTTCACACATCATATGGTCTTAGAAGGAAGCAAATGTGAAAAAAATGATCCTGTTGCTTAAATAATAGCTGCAGAGTCAGAAATACTTTAGAGGAAAGATTTAATAGAAGAAACTAAAGCAGGAGGTTTGTGGATGGTGAATGTATGTGGACACTGACTGAAGGTAAGGCCCCCATCACACAGAATGATGACCCTGCTACACTCTCTGTGGACTCTACCTATTAGACGATGTTGGATCATGACAAATAAGAAAAAAGCTCTTTCAGTATAAAGGTAATCATGACATTGCAATCATCTGTGCACTTATCAAATGGGGTTTTCTCTGCATCTCCACGACACTCTCCTGTGTCCTCCACAATCTGAATATCAGATAAAGATAACCTGAATAAATACAAAATATGTTTTGTTTTTTGTTATTAATGATAATTTCAAATAAAAGCTAAACCAATGTGTGCTTATGTGGAAAAGTAATTTCTCTCTCATCAAAACCTGATGAGAAACAAAGTCAGTAACATCTATTGGTCTGGGAATGGTTATAGTACAAAGCCTTTTATTCTATTATCTACAAAACACAGGACAGCAGTGAACTTTCCAAAGAGTATCTGGCTAACCAAAAGCTCAGTCATCCAGGTTGGCACAAAAGAACCCAGAACAACATCTAAATCTCCACAGGCCTTGCCTCAGTTAAAGTCAGTGTTCATGATTTAACTATGAGATACGGACTGGGCAAAAATACAACCCATGGGAACGCTCCAAAATGAAAACCCCTGCCTACCAAAAAGAAAACAAAGGACCTTCTGACTCTATTGAACCACCTGACTTTTCGGATACAATACTATACTATACTATACTATATTATATTATGTGGATGGATGATAGAAAAGTGGAACTTTTGAAGGGGTGCATCCAATTACATCTGCTGTAAAACTGACATGGCACTTCAGAAAAAGAACATCATACCAACAGGTGGTGTTAGTGTGATGGTCTGGGCCTGTTATCTTTGATGTAACCATGAATTCTGCTCTCTTCAAGAAAATAGAATATCCAGCACTCAGACCTTCAGCGAGCACTTAGATGCAGCTGGACAATAATACAAAGCACAGCAGCAAGACTACCACTGAAAAACAAAGTGGAGTATCTAGTATAAGTGCAGACTTGAATCTGACCAAGATGGCCTGACCTTTAACAGACCCTTCAAACTCGAAATCCTCCACAAGAATTTAAGCCTTTCACATGATGTGAAAGGCTTATCACATCCACCTATACATCCATTTTCTATACCCCCTTGTTTACTCGAGGCAGGGTGAGGGATGGGAGGGGGGGCTCTACAGCTGTCATTGGCCAAAAAGCAGGATACACCCTGGACAGATCACCAGTCCATCACAGGGTCAGATTCATTAACAATTATCTCGAATGCTGGATTGCAGTTGTTGCTGTGAAGAGCAGCACAACCAATTATTGGGTTTTTAGGGGGGCAAATCACTTTTTCCTGGAAGGCCAGATTGGTTTGGGTAGCTTTCTCTCCTCAATAATCATCATTTAGAAACTGGATGTTTTATTTATTAAGGTTAAATTTGTCTGATATTTCAATTTGTTTGCTGTAATTGTAATCAAAACTAACAAAAGCAGAAAAAAGAGGCAAAGCTAGTCATATTTTTAGGTCTGAGTTTACAAGCAATTTTGAGAGTTTGAGACTGGATTTGTAAACTTCATACATACATGTAGGCTGGTCGGAGCATTTATACTGGCTCAGGTCGTAGACCCTCACAGCAGTGGGTAATTTGGGGATAAATTGACCCACAACTCCTGCAGTCTAAGCTAAGCATCGCTGGAACTAATGACAGTTTCTGCTAATGATAATGTCTGCAAACGCAGTTACAGGCCTTTACCCCCAAAAAAACACATTATAAAAATATATTGATACATGTAATCAGCAGAGCAGGTTTGAGCAACTAGAAAATGGATTTACTCTTATAATGTATGTTTGTCTCTAATTTCAGGGTAAATTGCAACGAAACAGATTTTATTTTTTTTTTAACATCAAGAGCTTTGAATCTAACAGCTCAGGATCCATTTCATTCACCCAAAGATAAAAGTGTTCTGTTAGCTCCCATGTAAACATCGGCTGGTGCTTTGACATGACGGCCTCATTGTCTCTGGGTGTTGTTTATTCAAAGTAGCATTCATGAGTCAAATTAATATTGGCACTCAATGTTCATCACTTGTAATGAGCAATATAATCAACCAATTACATTCATAATAGTCTGTGCTGGCTTCCAATTTGCTCAGATATGAATTCCTCTCCAGGTTTTATTGCTTTGGAATGGGAAGTTATCAGCTGATCAGAACATCTAAAAATGAAACCCCAAATTGAAATCCTGTAAAATGTTTATACTATATATGTATGTTATAATAATCCGCTGGCTTCAAATAAGGAGATAAATCAAAGTTTATAAGACATGATATCCCTCTTTAAGCATTTTTATCTAGATTAGTTGCAGTATTATACGTATATAAATATGGTCAAATTATCTACCTTTAAAACATCCTGCCTTATCGGGGATTCATCACATGTGATGTTTCTGTTCAGTGTCTTATCAAAAAAAGCTGTAAACAAGCCAGCCAACTCAGACAGGAAAAACAAGGATTGCTCCACAGCTGATTCTTATCAATGGAATGATTTTTTGCTAGAGGCAGTACTCCACAGATAACATGATTACTTAAACTTTCCATGTGCGTACTTTTTCTGTTCAAATAATTTACATCTACAACAAACCATAGCAGCAAAATGGTTACGATTAGGGTGCGACTTAGTAGGAATGAGTGATTTTTTTTCAGCTTATCTATTTTGTTCCACTTATTTTTTTCCCCCTTTCTTTAGGTTGCCGTGGAGAGCAACTACTCCGAGTGCGCATGTCAGATATACTTTGATGTTTTTAGAAAAATGTACATCCAAAAAAAAATCCATGTGTTTTGTAAATGTCAGTTTCATTGACCATGTGTCAATATATTCACATGTTAATGAAAAGGAACATTTTTTGAGTTTGATGTATCACAATCTTTGCAATGAAGTTTCATGTTTTACAACTACTTTGATATTTTTTACTTCGCAAAACCAAAATATTCAGTTTTGCTCAGAATATGTTTTTTAAATGCAAATGCAATCTTTAAAATGCAAATGCAATCTTCAAAATGCAAATGAATCTAGAGTTTTCACAGCTAAATTTTGCAGAATACCTATCTTTATGTCTTTTGGACCATGACCAAAATCTTCTTTGTAAACAAATTTTTCTTTATCCTTCATAATTTAACACAAAGACCAGATTACTTTTTTTTTAATTGCAGGCCATTCCAGTCAATGCAGGGAAAACACAAGGGAAAGAAATATTACTGGGATAATACATTTGTTAAGCTGTGGATGGTTTATTTACATGTATACCAAATACAATGTATAAAGATACAAAAAACTTACATGGTCCCGAACCATTAATGGTGGCCCAGCTAAGTGTCTAAATAAACCATGATAGTAAAATGCTACATTAGAATGTTCTGATCTGGATTATTTTACATACCATAAAATCCATCAGGTAAGTTTCATCAGTGGAAAACAAACAGAATGTACTTTCGTCTTCTGTTATGGAGCTTGTGAGTATCTCACAATTCACTTGCAAACGCTTAAATAAATCACTGCAATGCAACATACAGTAAACTTTGAACATAGCTTTGTTTTCTTTCAATTTCCTAGGGGATAAATTTAACTCGTAGACTCTCAGATGCTCCATCATGTTCCCCAACATTATCTATCTGGGTATGTCAGTCAGTCAGTCAGTTCTTTACTTTACCCGCTTGTTCCTCTTCAGGGTCACAGGAAGCTGGTGTTTATCTCCAGAAGTCATTGGGTGAGAGGCGGGGTTACACCCTGAACAGGTCACCAGTCCATCACAGCATCTGGGAATGTCCTTAAAAATAATAATGTTAATCTACTTTAATGTTAATCAACTAAAATTGTTGCTACATTGGAGTATAATATTAAAATGGTTTGTGTAAAATGAATCAGAGACACCATGTGATATCCTTTAGCTGAAACCTATAGCATTTTCTCATGAGTACACAAGTGTTAAAGCTATAGTGCGTAACTTCTGTTGCCCCCTAGCGGAATTTTGCATTATTACAACAATGAAGCTGGCGCTTCCATATGACGTACGCCCACATGTCCCCCTGCCACCCCGCTTCCCCCAACCGCTATCCCTCTGCCGCTGTGATTCGTGATTCCACAACATTTTTATTCTGTTTGAATAAAGACAGCTGTTGAAAAAAGATGGACTCTTCAGAAGAACGTACCGATAAGTGTGTCTCGGCCGTTTCTTTGGCTTCTCCGCCATGTCGTTTTCCCGTTCTGCCTGCACTCTGCCTCCTGCTACGAGACTCATCGCTCGTCTTCCCCTCCCTTCTTATTGTGACGTAAAAGACGTAATTTCCTGCGCGCCAGCGCGGGAATCTCGCCGGTCGACACGCAAAGTAAAAATTATATATATTGAAAAATACCGTGAGATGTTTGAGGAGCCGATCGGCTTAATCTGCATTGTGTCATCTCCTCTAATAGTGGCTTGGCTGAAACGGACATTCACGGACATGTAAAAGTTACGCACTATAGCTTTAAAACTTTTTTCAAAAGAGTCAAGGATAATTGGATATTGCAAGTCTCACACGTTTCCAGGAAGGCAGGACTTGACTGTGCAGTGGTGTTTACATATATATGTTGCTTTTGTGGAAAGCTTTATAATTCAGAGGTGTCTACAAAGCAGAAATGTGCCACACATGGCATTTTTTGTTGAATATGAAGTCAAATTTGTTGACCCTGTGTATATTGTATTCCTGTCAAACCTTGAACAATGGGATTAGTGGCTTAAATCAAAGTGTAAACATTTGCATCACTAATAAACCAACGTCCACATAACCTTATGACAAAGAGTGAAATAATTTGCAGGGGAGAAGGAAGAAAATAAACTGAAACGTCAACAAATTATTAAAAGTATTGTTGACACTTAAAATATCCAGTTTGTGCTTGTTAGCAGAGGTTACGCAATGTTCTTGAAACCTCCAGGAAAAGTATAAATGATTAAAAAAAGCTGTAACAGGGTCTCATTTAGCTTTCAGACTGGACAACCTATATTTTAAATGCTGCTACAGGAATAAACCATCGAAGGATTTAAGTCTAAACCTTCTCACAATACACAGGTTTTGCAGGAAATCAGTACTTTTTTTTTTTTACAGAGATCCATTTGTAATGACCAGCAAAAAAATAATAGGATAGGATCAACAGATATAGTGAAATTTCCTTTTGGTTGAGAAACACAATGTATTTGTTGGCTGAAAATGGTTCTCTGGACCATTAGGAGAGGCTTCATTTATACTGCCTGGGGGTTTGCACAAGACCCAGATACGTCTAATGACAAACCCACACTGCACTCACGCTGTGAGTTTTAGAGCCAACGAGAAAATTGGGATGTTAGTTATTACTCGTGTCCTTCTTCACTCCCATCTCTATGGCCATTGCAACAGGGAGAGAAACCCGTGGACATTAAAATGGAGCATGGCTTTTCACAGGGCAAGAAAGGGTGAGAGGGGACCTTGGGGCTGGGATTGGGGTTAGGGGGAGGTAGATGGAATCAAGGCAAGATTCTCTGAGCTGAAATTGGGTTAATGTACTATGAAGTCCTCGTGCCAGATTTGCAAAGGATCTATTTAGGAATGTTTTGGAAGTGGGCGGTGAAAAACAACTGAGACAGGAAGGAGAGAAAGGAAAAGTGCCCCCATTGAGTGTCACATACAGAGAGTCTCAGTGTTGTGAGCAGGAGGTTGGATTTTGCGGGGAAATGAAGGTATGAAGATTTTGGAGCAGTTTATGAGTCTGACCTGAATTTAAATGGGTTTTTCTGAAGGACCTATGCTGAGAAAGTTTTCTTGTCACTGAATGTTTACACCCAGTTTGTACATTGTTCCACGCTCTCACAGTGGAAATGAAAGGTGTGCTTGAACAGCAAGACTGATGCCTTCCTAGCAGCTCCACACCCACATACTGACATGATTTTGTTTTATTGTTATTGTTATTTCACAATGAGACATTCAGATAAAGATAGGAGACAGGTAGAGATACCCATGACCCTGCACGGGATCAAACAGCTATGGAAGATGGGTAAACAGATGTTTTGTTGTTTTGTTTCCCACTTTACCATTTTGTGATATAGTGTTTGTGAAATGTTGTGCTTTTGTTTTCACTGTATAAATGCCGTTTGATTACTGAAAGTTAAATTGCAAAGTAAGTTTAATGCGACTAACTAGAGTTTCTTTGTCATCTGACACTTCTGCAGAAACATCCTTCTTTTGAGGATGCACATGAAAGAGGAGTTTCAAAGGTCATTAGATGCCCCTTTCATCTCAAAAGGAACCTATTTCCTTATTTTTTATTCATTCAAGGCTTTTTCTTTCAATCTAAAGGTTTGTAAATAAATAAAAATCATCAAAGAAATACACAGTTTGCTCAATTATTACCAGAGAGAAATAACAGAAAATTGTTGACTCTGCTAAGGGTCGTTTTATACCTCATACTTATGTTGTGACAGCAGCACAATGATGGAAACTTTTAACTTAAATTGCATTATGACTTGAATAAAAATCCTTGATTTTATTTAATGCTGCGTACTTTAACAAATAAATGTATATATTCTGTATGCAACATGAGCAGTTCTTGTGAAAAAGCAGTAAATAAGGGCAAAATTTAACAACATCGAGAATTGTGTCTACTTATAGAGGAAGAGGGTTAAAGTTATGTCTCTCAGGAGGAAGCAGGAGCACGGTGGCAAACAAAACTATTTCTTACTTTCAAACTCTTATTTCTTGCTAACTTATTTCTTACTTGCAAGCAGAAGGCACCGCTGTGGCAGGTATAATCAAAGAATCTAAAAACAGAGACAGGAAACAGATCTTGACATGACATGAAGTTAAGTAAACACACAAAGAACAAAAGATACCAAGGACTAAATATATGGAGGAGAATAATCACTGACAAGATGTGGGTGAGTCGATCAATATCAGTGTTTGAAGCAAAACTCAGTGAAATGTTTAAGGGTAAAAAAGCACAAATTTTACAATAAGAAAAAGGAAATTGGGACACTCCATTTTTCATCATCAACTGATCGTGAAATACAATCAGGGTTTCGATTAGGTGTAAATCTTTATCCCGAGTTGTTAATGTAACAATAACTTCTAATTAAAAATCCAAAAAGGGAAGAAAAACAGTTAAGGTGAAAATCCACTGGGGATTTTCTAATTTATAGTCTTGATTTTTAAAACATCTCATTCACTTTGATTAAATCTGTCTGGTAACATGTCAGCATTTGATCAGCATGACTCTCATACATTCTGTCATTTCTTTATCTGGCTGAGAATATTTCAATGTGTTAGTTGGATTTTCCCTTCAATTAATGAAAAAACTAACTAACTAATAATCATATATGAATATAACTGGAGATATGAGTTGAAGCTGTTGTTTTTTTTTGTGTGATGTTTTGTTTGTTGAATCCTTGTTTTTTCTCTAGTTGGACTTCTGCTGTTCCTTGGTTTCAGTTTTTTTTTTCCAGAATGTGTTCTGTGGTGTCTAATTAGTGTCAAAAGTCATGAACTCCTATTCTGTGTATGCATGTGGAACATTGAGCGCATAAAAGTGATTTGCGCAAGGAAGTTGTAACTGTTGAGTGGTGTCAAAAGTCATGAACGCATATTCTGCACACACACACTCTTCACACAAGGAAGTTGTTACTTGCAAGTAAAAACATATGACGAGAACACATTTCTGTACTGTGAGCATGCCAACAGTATCTGCATGCACGCGTCGCATCTACCGTGCGCACACATGTGGACCAACAAGCACACGGCAGTGACAAGCACACCCTCAAACACACTTAGTTGCAGCTCTCGCTTAAAATCAAACTTTTGGCACTTTGGAGGCGGGGCCTGTGGCTGACATACCCTGTCCTCTGATTGGTCAGATTCTGTTGCCACTCAGCAGCTGAACTTTGTAGGATTTTTGCTGTTTTTGTTGTTTATTACAAAATTAACATAATACAGTTATTTGTGTTAAATACAAATATAGATTTGAAAATTTTGAACCTAAGAATGAACAATACAAACATGCAAGATAGATCAGCTCAGAATTCACACAAAATCCTTAGAGGCAGTAAAACTACTGAGAGTCTTTACAGCTTTTATTTTTTTAAACCTTTCAAATTTCCAAGGTTGGTTTTCGGTTAAGCCTTGATATGAAGCAGGTTGTTTTTAGACCATTTACACTTAGGAATATATGAATATAAAACTTTCCAAATAAAATCAAACATTTGAAAATAAAAGAGTTTTGGTCAAGTATTTTTATCATAAAAGAAAATAAAATGTTTTTATTGTAACATCATTTTAACACACAATATAGCTGAACGAAGTGTTCAGTTTCAGCCCCAAAACACTGAACATAAATACAATTATAAAACCTGAGAAAATGTTTCACTGTCAGCTTTACAGAAGATACAAGAGTCATAAAAATCAGTCTATATTCTTTAAAAGATGATTTGTTGGACATAATTATTTTGAAAAAGAGTTCTCTGACTTTGTCTGTGACTCAATACTTGTTATTTTAAGTCCAATTTGGTTACCAATTGATGTTAGTACTGTTACTGATCCAATATAACCGACATGACTCACAGCTGCTGGGTGACAACAGAAACTGACCAATCAGATGGCAGCGTACATCAGCGACAGGCCCCGCCTCCAAAGTGCCAAAAGTCTGATTTCAAGCGAGATCAGATTCTGCAATGTGCTCGTTGTGCGCACTCACAGTACAGAAATGCACTCTCGCCATGTCTGTTTTTATGCACAAATTACAACTTCCTCACGCGAATCACTTTTATGCGCTCAGTGTGCAGAATATGCATTTATGACTTTTGACACAAATTAGACGCCATATAAAAGTTGCACATTGCACTGGACACACCAGGTCAGAATGAAGCCTGTTGTGTATCCTGATGTTTCTAATTTTGTTATCTCACAAACAACCAATAAGCAAAACTGCAAATAAATGTAACAAACCCTTTAACCCCTTTCTAAACAAACATACATATTGTTGCTAAGCTGCATCTCAAAACAGCTGTGTTCTGAAAAGTTTTAGTTAAGTATCCAGCGAGAGCGTAATCTTGGTAGGTCAAACCAAACTGACTGAAAAATTATATAATACTTTGTGCAACACTTAAACTTTAGGTGCTCAAACATTTAGCCTTCATCAACACAAAAGTGCCCTTAGATTTACTGTTTCCACGGTTTACTTTATAAACTGAAAGCCAAAAGTATTACAAACACTGCATTAACATGCCAATAATTCATTATTTAGCCAAAAAAACGACTGAAATTTAGTTATATTCTAAGATTTTTATATGAAACTGAATTCCCTCTGTATTTTTAAAGGTTAGAGGTGAAATTAGAATGCACATACTTGCTCTATCAGATCAGAAGGTGGTAAGTAGCTCAAGTATCTGTTGTTGCTTTGTTTTTTTACATCAACTTTAAATGAAAAAAGTTTTGTTTAGAGACACACTAAGAGAAAACTCATACATTTTTTTTCCCATCTTTGTTTCTGTTATTATTATACTATGTAATTTTCCCCTGATTGATGGCTCACAAGTGTATCATTGACTGGTGATTGGAGGGTTGACAATTGCAGATTGAGCTGACCACAGTTGGTACGACAGCTGAAGAAAACAAAATGAAATATTCTTGAACAGCTGAGATGAAGTCTGGTAAAAACAAATTGGCAGACAGATTTAGAATATATTTAAGAAGGCCAGTTTTTCTTTTTTTTTGCACATGCTGTTTATTATTACACATGTATTTTGTAGCCTCTGCTGCTGTGTGCAAGACTCCTCATAATCTCTGTTTTGGGAGTATGTGAATTGAATTACCGGCACAAAGAAAATGACTCATCTTAAGTCTTCATTAAGCATCGTTCTGATGAGGCATCACTCATACAAAGTCTTTCCCCAGTAAATTTTAATGCAAATTTTCTTTATCCACAAGATGATGCCGTGTAAATTAATCCAGATAATGTTGGAAAATAAGATGCAAAAGTTTGTTTTGACAAAGTGATAAGTTCATGAAAAGGTAAAAAAAAAAAAAAACTGCAAAGCTACAAATGTTTTTTTATGGGGATATATTCAAGTTAATGTATTATTCAATCCATCCATCCATCCATCCATCCATCCATCCATCCATCCTCCCTTGTTCCTGTGCAGTGAGCTGGTGCTTATCTCCAGCTGTCACCATGTGAGAGGAAGAGCACACCCTGAACAGGTCTCTAGTCCAGGAAATCAGAACCAGGTAAACAAGGATCATAGTGTTTGAGGAAAAGACCATCCATACATCCATTTTCTGAACATGCTTCTTCCCGTTCAGGGTCGCAGGGAGCTGGTGTCTATCTCCAGTAGTCTTTGGGCGAGAGGCGAGGGACACCCTGGACAGGTCGCCAGGCCATAGCAGAGGAAAAGACCAGTTCAACCAAAAACTGGAACACTTATGTCAAGCCCAGGTGATACAGTGGACACATCACTTAATAATCAAATTAAGTCATGAAGTTTTCCAATGATCAACTCTCCAGATTAGAATATAAAAAAGAGAAACTAAGTAGTGAAAGAAGTATAACAAACAACACTATATTGTTTGTCTGTAGCTCAGTTTAACCAATAATGTTCTTTAAAACAATAAAAACAGCATAGTGATACTGTCAGTTCCATCAGAGGGATGTTTGAGTTGGGGTTTGTTGCAAAATCAGTTTAAGTAAAGAAAATGATCTGGGATTTTTTTTTTTCTCTGCCTGTCTTTGTCTGTCTCACGCCATCTTAAGCTGCTCCTTCAGCTGTCTTTCCCCTGATAACGACTTCTGTAAAGTACCCCATACAAAACACATTGTCCTTGATCTGAGATTGCTGCATTTACTCTGTTCAAATCCATTCTGGGAGACTTAGTTGCTGAAAAAGAGACAAAGATTACGGGGAGCTTTATTGATTCATTGATTTTGCATAGCAACTCCGACCTTAGATTTGTCTTTATGTAAAGGCTTTGCTTCAGCATGAAACGACACACTGTCCACACGTATCTACTGTTTTATTATTCCTGAAAAAAAAATGACGACTGACTAAATATTATTTTCCTTTCTCAGTTCAAGGCAATCAGAGAAAGAAGCCGATATTACTGAGAGCTGCACTTATTCTGTGAAAGCTGCCTTTGAAATTTGAGAAATATTTAATCAACCCTATCCTAACCAAATTTGAGATGAAAATCTGGTTGCTGTGACACTGATCACAGACTGATGTTTGCTGATAAAAAATCAGTTCATGACAGATAACATAATATGTCCAAATGTCAGATGCTGTATGCTGTTTGCTAACTATTTCATCACAAATCTACACTGAATTAGTCTGTCAGTTACTGCAGACTTAGGATAATTAATAATGGCGTACATTACCGTCACTCTCCTTGCTAGAGACACACAGCTGGACTCTGCAGAACCTTCACTGTGATTTGGCAGCACTGTTTTCTTTTATTCAAAGTGTTTTTCTTCAGGCACTTGTTATTACATGCAGTGTTTTCAGTCATATTTTTATTCATTCCTGAATGTTTTCATGAATTGTAAAAGGTAAACTGTGGTGCTTTATCCCAAAGCCAAATAAGAAGAGGCTCCTGTCAGGTTCAGTGTATTATGTGTTGTGCATTTCTGTGTCGGGTGAGTCATCTGCTTGCAGATTGAAGCTACGCTGGAGCGCGAGGTAGATTGATTACACCTGGTGGAGATCAGAGCTGATGAGGAGCAGGGTGCTACTTAAGGACAAGGCAGACGTTCATTCAGTGCCTGGTTGTTAACCTATATGGTAACTTCTATGTGCTCTCCTAGTGATTCATTCCTAGTGATTATTCCGAGTTTTCCTGTGTGCTTTTGAGAAGATTTTTCTCGTGTTCGATTAACCTGCTGTCTCCAGGATTATCGTCACCCTGCTCCTTGTGTGTCCGAGGATCCTTCTGTGTCCAGCGCCTGATCTCCTGGAACCTGCACTACCTCCCTCCAGCGTTCTCACCCGACCTGGACTCACCACCTCCCGCACAGCACCGCACTGGACCTGTCCTCCTCCCGAGCTTTACCGCTGCGAACTCTGTGAGTCACTCCTCCTCCTCATTACCCTGCAATATCTCCTGCTCCCATCTACCGGCTCGAGCACTAACTCTCCTCTCCCCTTACAGTCCTGAGATCCACCTGACGCACCAGATCACCGAGCACATTCATCCACTGTATATATATTGATGTTCACGTTACCACCTGTAAATAAACCCGTTCACTTTTGCACCGAACAATCTGTGTCTGAGTCTGAGTCCGGCATGTGGGTCAACAAACTGTCTGAGCCCGTGACAGAACAACCAGGCCAGTCAGACCCAGCGGACTCAGCCAGATCCCCGCTGACCAGTATGCAGGATCTGTTAGCGAGGCATGAAACCGTGCTGAACTCTCTCTGTGAGCGACAACAATTCAACCACCAGCGGTTGGAGGATATAGCAGGACTACTACAAAGTATGCAGGTTCAGCTGTCTGCTTTTTCTCAGCCTCCTCCACAGCCTGCGTCAGCACCACCCGAGCCCGACCCTCCAGCTCCGACTACGCGCGCTCCGGTGAGCCATGTGACTCTGCCCAACCCGGAGGGTTACGCCGGGGAGCCCGGTAAGGGGTCTGGATTTCTGCTTCAGTGTTCTCTGATGTTTTGCCGGTCCCCTCAGTCTTTTCCAGATGACGCCTCCAAGATCGCACATATCATCGGCCTCCTCAGGGGACGTGCGCTTCGATGGGCGGAGGCTAAATACAACTACCCCCTCATCCAACGCACCTCCATGGAGGTGTTCGTCAAAGACTTTGAGAGAACCTTCACCTATCGAAAGTCTGAGTCCGAGATCACACACCAGCTCCGCCACATTAAGCAGGGCAGAAGGTCAGTGGCGGATTTTTCTGTGGACTTTCGTACTTTGGCAGCAGAATCAGGCTGGAACACGCCGGCGCTCAAGGGAGCGTTTGTGGGCGCATTAAGCCGGCCGATTCGAGAGCAGCTAATTCACCGTGACGAACCCCTGACGCTGGAGGATCTTATTACGCTTGCCATCCGGATCGATCACCAGCTGTCAGGTTACTTCAGGGAGGAGCAGCGGGCGCACTCACCACCGAGAGCGACGACCAGAACTGCGGAGCCAACGAGCGCACCCCGAGGTGCAGCGGGTCATGCCGGAGATGAACCGATGCAGCTGGGGAACGCACGGCTTTCTCCCACCGAGAGACAACGACGCATGGAGGCACGCGAGTGCTTATACTGCGGAACAGCAGGGCACTTCATCGCCGCGTGCCCCATGCGTTTAAACGGCCACAACCGTCAGAGGATCAGGGAGGTCTGACGGTTCCGCCCCAGGAAAAACCCTCCCGTCTAACGTTTTCTGTGACTCTCTTGTTTAATCAAAACTCTTTTCAGACTCTGGCCTTGGTGGACTCTGGGTGCGAGCAAAACTTTTTGGACGCTGCTCTGGCTCGTCAGCTCGAGATCCCCGTGCACAAACTCCAAACTCCTGTCCGTGTTTCCGCTCTGGATGGCCGGTCCCTCACCACCATTACCCACCGGACCTGTGAGCTGGAGGTGGTAATATCAGGTAACCATCGTGAGAATCTCTCATTTCTGGTTTTCCCCTCCACGCAGGTTCCGGTGGTACTGGGCCATCCATGGCTAAGAACACACAATCCTCACATCAACTGGACTGAAGGTAACATAGATTCATGGAGTTTGTACTGCTTGTCCCAGTGTCTGCACTCTGCTCTCGCCAGATCCCCGTACCCCGCATGCACAGAAGAGGAGATCCCGGACATAACTCGAGTCCCCCGAGAATACCACGACCTCAGTCAGGTATTTAGTAAATCCCGAGCTGTTTCTCTTCCTCCCCACAGACCATACGACTGCGCCATAGACCTGTTCCCCGGAGCCGCCCTGCCCTCTAGCCGGCTTTATAACATCTCTCGTCCGGAGCGAGAAAGCATGGAGAAATATATCAAGGAGTCGCTAGAGGCGGGCATCATCCGCCGATCCACATCTCCGCTGGGAGCAGGATTCTTTTTCGTGTCCAAGAAGGATGGGTCCCTGCGACCCTGTATTGACTTCAGGGGACTAAATCAAATAACCATCAAGAACAGGTACCCATTACCGTTACTGGCTTCGGCCTTCGAGACTGTTCAAGGAGCCACCATCTTTTCAAAACTGGACTTACGTAATGCTTATCATCTGGTTCGCATCAGGGAGGGGGATGAGTGGAAGACAGCATTTAAGACCCCGTTAGGGCATTTTGAATATCTGGTCATGCCTTTTGGGCTGACCAACGCCCCAGCTGTCTTCCAAGCATTGATCAATGATGTGCTAAGAGACTTTCTGAATGACTTTGTGTTTGTTTACTTAGACGACATCCTAATCTTCTCTGCTTCCGAGGCTGAACACCGGATCCATGTCCGTCAGGTCCTACAGCGCCTCCTAGAAAACCGGCTTTTCGTTAAAGCTGAAAAATGTGAGTTCCATGTCTCTTCAGTTGGATTCCTTGGATTCATTTTTGGAGACGGACATGTCAGAACGGATCCTGTAAAGATACAGGCAGTACTGGACTGGCCCACACCCACGACACGTAAGCAGCTTCAGAGCTTTCTGGGCTTCGCCAATTTCTACCGTAAATTCATCCGCAACTACAGTCAGACTGCTGCCGCTCTAACCTCTCTCACTTCCACTAAGCTGCCCTTCACTTGGACTCGGGAGGCTAACGAGGCCTTCATGAAGCTGAAGGAGAGGTTTAGCAGCGCCCCCATACTCGTACAGCCCGACACGTCCAGGCAGTTCACCATGGAGGTGGACGCCTCGGACTCAGGCGTGGGTGCCGTGCTGTCCCAGGTGGGACAGCACGATCAGAAGTTGCACCCTTGCGCCTTTTTCTCCCGCCGCCTCTCATCTGCAGAAAGAGGGTACGACGTGGGAGACAGGGAGCTGTTGGCCATCAAGTTGGCCTTCGAGGAGTGGAGACACTGGCTAGAGGGGGCGGTCGAACCCGTGGTGGTCTGGACGGATCACAAAAATCTGGCCTATCTCCAAGAGGCAAAACAGTTAAACCCCCGACAGTCCAGATGGTCACTATTCTTCTCACGTTTCAATTTCATAATCTCTTTCAGACCCGGTTCGAAGAACGTCAAGCCAGATGCCCTTTCCCGTCAGTTTTCAGTGGACGAGACACCCGAGACACGCACTATTGTTCCCCGAGCCTGTGTGGTCGGAGCAGTCACGTGGGACATCGAAGAGGCTATCAGACGCGCACAACTCGCCGATCCTGGACCAGCTAACCAGCCACCTAACCGCAAGTATGTTCCACAATCTGTACGCTCACGCCTTCTCCACTGGGCCCACACAGCCCGGTTTTCAGGACATCCAGGAGTCGGAAGGATGGTGGGTCTCATCAGGCGGTCCTTCTGGTGGCCGTCCATGTACAGAGACATCAAGGAATACGTTCAGGCTTGCCAGGCATGTGCGCGCAATAAGACCTCCAACCAACACCCCCACGGACTGCTCCAGCCCCTCGAGACCCCCGGCAGACCCTGGTCCCACATAGCCCTGGACTTCGTGACCGGGCTGCCGGTCAGTAAAGGGTTTTCAGTGATTTTAACAGTGATTGACCGTTTTTCCAAGGCTTGTCATCTCATTCCCCTTAAGAGACTGCCCTCTGCCTTGGAGACTGCCCGGCTTCTGATTAAGCATGTTTTTCGGCTCCATGGGCTCCCTGTCGAAGTACTGTCTGACAGGGGCCCCCAGTTTATTTCCCAGGTTTGGAGGGAGTTCTTTTCGGCACTCGGGGCGCGCGTGGTCCTCAGCTCCGGATTTCATCCGCAGACCAATGGTCAGACAGAGCGGATGAATCAGGAGCTGGAGGCCGCGTTGCGCTGTGTGTGTTCGAACGATCCCTCCACCTGGAGTGAACATCTGCCATGGGTCGAATACGCACATAATATGCATGTGTCTTCCGCTACTAATAAATCACCATTTGAAATATCCCTAGGTTATCAGCCCCCCCTGCTGCCCTCCGAGAATAACCCACCTACCCATCAGTCCGTCCACGCCCATGTCAGGCGGTGTAGGCGCGCCTGGGCGCAGACGGTGGCCGCCTTGGAACGCACCAAGGAACAAAACTGCAGGGTGGCCAACCGGCGGCGCCTCCCGGCGCCCACCTACACCGTCGGGCAACAGGTATGGCTGTCCACCCGTGACATTCATCTCAAACA
This sequence comes from Pachypanchax playfairii, assembly GCA_006937955.1. Lineage (NCBI taxonomy): Eukaryota > Metazoa > Chordata > Actinopteri > Cyprinodontiformes > Aplocheilidae > Pachypanchax > Pachypanchax playfairii. Next base: position 1,548,754 of record SSNP01000084.1, read on the forward strand.
CACCCACAAGAAACTGGCACCCCGTTATATTGGTCCTTTTGAGATTCTGTCTGTTCCTGGTCCCTCCACAGTCAAACTCCGCCTGCCCGCTTCTATGCGGATCCACCCTGTTTTTCATGTCTCTCTCATCAAACCTGTGAGTTCTAGCCCCTTGTGTCCTCCGTCCGCTCCCCCCCCTCCCGCCCGTGTGGTTGATGGCCAACTCGTTTACACCGTGGATCGTCTGTTGGACGTACGTCGCCGTGGAAGAGGCCGGCAGTTCTTGGTAGCCTGGGAGGGCTACGGACCAGAAGATCGCTCCTGGGTGCCGGCCTCCTTCATACAGGATCCCCAGCTCATCAGGGATTTTGAGGCATCTCGTGCCGTACCGCCAGGTGGCGGTCGTTGAGGGGGAGGTAATGTCAGGTTCAGTGTATTATGTGTTGTGCATTTCTGTGTCGGGTGAGTCATCTGCTTGCAGATTGAAGCTACGCTGGAGCGCGAGGTAGATTGATTACACCTGGTGGAGATCAGAGCTGATGAGGAGCAGGGTGCTACTTAAGGACAAGGCAGACGTTCATTCAGTGCCTGGTTGTTAACCTATATGGTAACTTCTATGTGCTCTCCTAGTGATTCATTCCTAGTGATTATTCCGAGTTTTCCTGTGTGCTTTTGAGAAGATTTTTCTCGTGTTCGATTAACCTGCTGTCTCCAGGATTATCGTCACCCTGCTCCTTGTGTGTCCGAGGATCCTTCTGTGTCCAGCGCCTGATCTCCTGGAACCTGCACTACCTCCCTCCAGCGTTCTCACCCGACCTGGACTCACCACCTCCCGCACAGCACCGCACTGGACCTGTCCTCCTCCCGAGCTTTACCGCTGCGAACTCTGTGAGTCACTCCTCCTCCTCATTACCCTGCAATATCTCCTGCTCCCATCTACCGGCTCGAGCACTAACTCTCCTCTCCCCTTACAGTCCTGAGATCCACCTGACGCACCAGATCACCGAGCACATTCATCCACTGTATATATATTGATGTTCACGTTACCACCTGTAAATAAACCCGTTCACTTTTGCACCGAACAATCTGTGTCTGAGTCTGAGTCCGGCATGTGGGTCAACAAACTGTCTGAGCCCGTGACAGCTCCTCATTCAGTCAAAAAATTCTGTCTGTCCTTTCACTATAAAGCCTCTAAATCCTGCTGCTTTTCCTGTAGTGTTTCTATGTGTAAAAGAGACTACAACTGGATCATCTAGTGCATCTGTGTTGTATCTGCTTTCATCTCCTTTCAGTTACTACAGAAAGATTTTACCTTTAACAAGTTTCAAGTAGTTCTGCAACAAAAAATTCAACTGTTAAATCAGCATCTGTTGCTACCCATCAATCTGGGGAGGGTTAAAGGTTATTTCTGAACAATCTGGAGTCCATCAACTGTGCAAAAAATTATTCACAAGCTGTAAATATTTAAAACAGCTGCCAATCTTCCAAGGAATAGATATTCCAACAAATTCACCCCAAGACCAGACTGTGCAATGCTCAGGTAATGAGCATGGTAAAGACCAGATGTTCAGATTCTCAGTCTTCCAGGACATCACAAGAATTTATCTTATCGAATATAAAGATCAGTTCATTTTTACCATGTCTTGACATGTAAAAACCCCAAAACTAAAATAGATTTTCTTTAATCCAAAACTTTATAAAAATGAACTAAGTTTCAGACATATTTAACACTTAAGTAGCAGAAAAATGAGTACAGCCATTTTACACAGTTTATCTAGTTGCTACAATATCCCTAAAGACCTACAATTAGTTCAAGAATAATTAAAAAGCCCCTGTGACCTTTGAGTTGGGTCAAAATCTAGACAGTTTAAAAGGGGGAAAAAAAATCAGAGTTTATTTAAATCAAAACTCCACAGTTGCTTTTACTCAAAGCAAAGTAGTGATCTGCCTTTGTGATTGAGGCCTGGCTGTTGAAATATTCAGTTGATGTTTTCTCACAGGTGTTTGTTAAAATTGAAGTATCACACAGTTGAGGGGCTATGAGAGTTTTCCAAGCATCCTAACTTGACAAGTGTTAAAGACACGTCACACAGGGGAGACAGGCAAACATTCTCATGCCTGACAGGTAGAAACTGCACCGATATGTTTTTGAAGATCACTAACGTGTGGGCCACAGCGACCGAGGAACAAAATGTTTCATCTAATAATAAAAATTTGCAAGGAAATAAGACGCCAGCGTTGATGTCACCTCACAAGCTCATTCTGACTCTCAGGCAGCTAGTCCTGGGATTACATGACACCTACAGAGTTATAAAACACTACATAGTTTTAATTTATTGTGATTTAGCATAGTAAGTGTTTAAAGAAAGTCTCTCATATCTCAGTTGTGATTCCCTGCACCCATCTTCTTCACCTGAACTCTCACCTAATATTCAAATGTATCTAACTGCTCTCTGGGGGAAAAATGGAGGGAAATTAATTATAGAAGGGAGTTTTAAATTCTGAGTGTTGATGCAAATACAGTAAAATCATGTGTATACCACCTGTGCATTGTTATTTTATTCCCAAACACAGCAGCCCTTCCATGAGGGCAGGGTATTAGTTGCACAGGAAGCAGTGGCAGCTCCAAGCTCACGACGTGTCACTTTAGTTTGACAATAAATAAACAAACACCTTTCACCTGCATCTATTTCCCCTCTATTAGGCGTCAATCATTTAGCATCAGATAATCAAACATAACCAAACATAACCAAGACAAAATCAATTTCCCACCCTGTGTAGATTAATTAGATCTAAATACAATAAAATAATTTAGTATTATTATAATTGTAAGAAACACAAGGCTGTTAGTCTGGAGGAAATGTCACGATACCATAGTCTACATCTCTCAGGAGTTTGGTGAGAACTTCCTCTCTTGATATGAGATAATGTTTTACATATTTCAAGCTAGAACTCGTACCAAGAGATGTTTCCAGTTTATGGGCCATTAAATGACTGAAATTATGTGAAAATATCTTCAGATCAAAGGAAAATCTTTAACGTGATGAAAGACAAAACTGTCAGCTGTGGATGAGCCAATGGAGAGGGAAGAAAGTGCAATTCTTGCTGGAAAACTGAAGCATAAAGACATTTCTTGAAGTTTCAGTCAGTGGCGGCAGTTTTCATACAGTCTTGTAAAAAAAAAAATTGATCCGAAAAAACGTGTTCTCAAAGAGGCTGTTCAACATGTCTGAATATCATGTCAGTCTTAGACCGAGCTTTCTGCAAAACAGCACTAGGAACAGGTTGGTGTAAAGTCGATTTGAAATTGCATCACAAGGCCTGAATTGATTTAGCATCTACAATTTGATAAGGTTTCTATAGGAGAAAATAGCAAGTAGTTTACTAAATACATTTGCCCATATATACAATAAATCCTTATAAGACTCCCTTGAGAAAATGAAACTCTACAGTAATGTTACTGAAGTCCCCCAAGGAGGGACAGAAGAAGAGAGAATACAGACATGCAGGAAGGTTTTTTAGCAATTCAAAAGAAAATTTAAAGGAGGGGAAAATTATGGATGATTTTTAATGTGTTTTTTCACTCAATGTGATAAAATGGCAGTAGTTAAACTTTACCTTCTCCTTTTTCTCTCGTCCTCAAAAGCTTTTAAATTGTTTCATTAAACTGGAATTCATTTTTTCATCCAGTTATGTGATGACTGAGCTGTTTCCTGTCCAAATGTTCAGCTTGTAGCTCAGAGTAGACTAAGAAACTGATGACAAATGCTTCAGTCACCATCCCAGAGTTTTTCCCTGCCTTCTCAGTACAGTGTACCTCTCTGTCTCAGTCCAGTCTGACATCTCATCTTTTCTTTTTTTTTTTCCTCCCTCAACAATATAATGACTCCAGCCTTCCATTGTCCTTTTGACTGTGTTTTCCTGTCTATCTGTCAAAGAGACAACTTCCTCCCTTAGACACTGTCATTGGCAATTATGGCTGGAGATAAACTCTGCTGGAACAGCTGGAGCTAGACTCCAACATACAGCATCAAGGTCAAGCACTAAAGGACACTACAGAAATGGGCCACTTGGGGACTGTAAAGTTGAGTGTTCCTAAGCTTGGAATTTTTTTTTCTGCATTAGGGTTTTATTTTGCAAAATGACATGTTTTATACTGTAACCTTCAATAAACACATCTTTTTATTATCAAATTTTGTGTTCATCTGCTCTTTAATATCTAAATTAACTGTGTTGTGAGAGTTTTACGATGGTTTAGGTGAACAACTGTAATCAGGTTGATGCCAGCGTCTGTGATAGAAGATAATTTGCTCAGGACCGTGTCAAAGACTGTATTTTACAGCACTGAGCTCCGCTACAGGGAGCTGTAACTCTGCCGACAGCTGACAGGTAAAGTGCACTGGCAGTAAACAACGCAAAGTAGTTGAAGACCTTGGAGTTGGCCCCTAAACTAACTTAACATCCCTTTTTTCTGAATTTAAGTGAAACTGTAATTCCCAGCAGCTTTTTTCTGCACTTCTGTACTTCAGAACTGAAGAACTGAATTGGAGAGGTCCGCGGTCACTGCTGTGCCGTCCACATCACTCAGTAAGAACAAAGTAAGAAATAAAATACAGACCTCAGTTTTTGATTTATAAAGGACTGATAGTCTTAAATATTTATAAAATGAGTCTTTTTTTTCAATAACTACAAAAAATGTCTCTATCATTAATCTTTGTCTTCCATCAGCCACAAGCTTACTTTTACTCTGCAGCCACGAGGAACTTGGACATATAGATTTCTTTCTGAAATCACTGGGAGAGGGGTAGAAATCAATAACAAGCTTTGTTTTGGGCAACATTGATATTATGGCTTAACTGACACCAGATGGACTTTTAAAAGAAAAAAGAAAAATGGACACAAAGCTAAAAAATAATCTGTGTCTTTCTGTTTTTTGAGTTTCTGGCCCCTTTTGTTCCACATTCTCATCACGGTATGTTTATTTCCACAGGGACGTGCGCTGTTCAAAATTGGCCGTTCATTTAATTGCCTGAGAATTGGACACAACTAGTATATCAGCAGTATATGCTGTTATGTCTTTCATTGAGTCTATGTATGTGTACACCCCTCCATTGATTTTCTATGCCTTCTTGTTCCTCTGCTGGGTCACAAGGGAACTTCCTGCACAGATCACCAGTCCATCACACTCACATAGAGACAAACAACCGTACAAGCACACACTCACACACATAGGGCTAATTTAGAGTCACTAATTAACTTAACATACATGTTTTTGGTCTGTGGGAGGGAACCAGAGTCCTTGGAGAAAACGCACGCATGCATAAGGAGAACTTGCAAACTTCATATGGAAAAACCACATGAATGCCACATCCACATGGGCCACATGAAAACATTCTAAAGTTCATAAAGTTCATGTGGTTTTTCTGTGTGGTGCCCAAGCTGCAGAATAATTTTTAAAAAATTCAAAAAAAGAAAGAAACGTCAGTATTTTGGTAAGTATTTGATGTATTTCTACTACTTTGCTTTAACTAAACTAACCTTTGACTAAACTGTCAAATTATTAATACTCAAACCAAGAAAATTTGGCAAACATCTAACAGGGCTGCCAAAAAAAATGCAGCAACACAACAAATAATCAGTGTCTTTTTATTCTCCCATTCTACCTCTATTTGAGTTTTTTGCCATTTGAATATTCTCTACTGAAAGTATATCTGTGGTTATGTGACTCAAACGGGACATAAAAGCAGAGCTCTCTTTTTTAAGGTCCCTCATCAAAATTCCTAACCTGCATGGCCCCCAATTTGTAATCATTGTAGAAGGTCTGACAGGAATATATCTGCAATGATGAGGATCAAGATAAAGGCTTTTGTGATTGGATTTAATGCATCTTTGCCACGTGAATTTGTCTATTTGTCTGTCAGTCTGTCTGATGCCTACTTACATTTTGAGGTACACGGTGTGAGGAACATGATTTTAAATATCTTGACCATGAATCATTTTAATACTACTGTATCACCGTAGCAGTCAGAAAACCAAACCTGTTAATCTAAATGGAATAATTTAAAAAAAACATTTTCATTTTGTTTAAAATCTTAATTTTAACTATTAGCGGGACATTGGAGCTCTAGTCATGAGCCATACCTGCTCTTGATAACTGATGATTCGAATAACAGTGGCATGTAACAAGGTTGTGGTGGTGTTATGGGTCAAAGCCAGTTAAAAGTTGCAGAGAAAGCAGTGCTTGATGTTCCGATGGCCCAAAGGGGCACAACGAAAGGACAGTTAATGTTAGTCTCCCCAGCCAACTGCCGCCTGCAATGCAACAAGGAGTCCAGCGAATCCCTCCTCTAATGAAATTTGACATACTGATGATGACAGCTGCCATGACAGCACTCTACCAGGATTCAGTGGAAGGAGAGGAGAACCTAAATTCCCTATAAGTTAGTACACCTGCGCTGCTGCTGTGCCATTCCAAGGTGAGGGAGAGAGCGTGATGGAAGTGCTGGTGACTTCTAAGTCGACAGGTGATACATCATTCAGCAGAGGGTCCACAGAGATATACTCTCAGCAGAATAATGACAGGTGTGATGACAGTCGCACATCTGAATAATCGTGTGGCATTAATGTATGAATGTTGAATGGACCTTGACCTGATGTAGTTCATATCGCATAGATGGAAGTTAAAATTGTCCCCTCGACATCAGAGTGGAAGAGACCTGACGGTGGTGAGATTGTACACCTGGGTATGTGTGTGTGTGTGTGCGCACCCAAGTGCATAAAAGTGTGGATAATTTAAATAAGCCTTCTGTTTTTACATGTTTTCAGTTGTGTTGTCAAATTGACTTTAATTAATTCACAGAGTCTGTCTCATTTATCGCAGCTCTCATTTCACTCACAAATCTGCAGCTCTGTTGCTGTCTTGCAGTGTCACAGTGAGAAACCCATGGGTACGACACATTTGACATTACAATTGGGTGTGCTGTCTTTTCCTTCTGATCTAACATTTGGCCTGTTACCTTGGAACAGCATTACAACATTCCAGTTATAATAGCTGTTAAACATTTAATTCAGATGAATTTCAGGGAGTTACTTCCAAGGACACATTAGGCTTACTAATGAGTTGTGACTTTCATTGAAGCCCCGTTAAAAGAGATAGATTCTCGAATTTTCAAAATTGAATAACTAGCTTTTTCTTTTTTTTCCTGGAAAGAATTTCTGCTGCAATGTTGCAGAGTTGGTTAGAAGACTCACCTCAAGAATGTCACAGGTTTAGCATCCAGCCTGGGTCTTTATGTGTGGGGTTTCATGTTCTCTGCATGCATGGGTGGTTTTTCTCCTGTTACTCAAGTTTCTTTCCACTGACCAAAAAGATGCATGTGAGGTTAAAGAGCAAATCTAAATTGGCCCCTGGTGTGAGTGTCTGTGTGTGTCTAGTTTTTTTGTCTATGTAACTGGTTCTGTGATGAACCTGCCCATTGCTGAATGGAGGTACAGATCAGTTCTGCTTGAGTCTGGACAGGGGATGGACGGACGGACGGGATGAGAATTAACTATAAGCCATTTACTCATGACGAGTTTTATTTGGAGCTTTTCTAACCACTGAGTTATTTTAAGTCATTACTGTATTTTTATTGGCATTTGTTTGTGGCATAATTAATACATTTTTGACAGTTTAGCAGTTTCAAACTGTTTTAGAAAGTTTTGATTGGGAACAGTTCTGACTTTTTCTTTCATGGTGTTGAACTAACTTTAAAATATACTGATATTCAGTGTTTTCATTAAGTATGCTCATTATCTTAATGCTTTCCAGTCTCAGTGAACTTTATTGGCAACTGTGTGACCTTAAATGTTCTCAAAAGAACTTTAACAAGAGGAGAAGACATATAATATTTTTAGTTAATGTTACAGTTGTTATAAGTGTCATATGAATGCAAAATTACTGTCTATTTGCATGAATGAAAACATCTTTTCTTGCTGTATATTTCACATTTTAATGTGAGACCACAAAGGTATCATACAGCATGAAAACACACTGAAAGCTTACTCGATAAATCATCATAATTAGCGCCACTGGGCCCAAAGGATTTTAAACTGTCATATTATGTTGCTGCTATTATTTGTACCTTATTAAATTATGCCATATTCAGCTAACACTCTTGTGCACCTGACTTGTGGGATATGAGATGCAAAAACCTAAAAAAAACCTTGCTGTGCTCCTGTAGCGCTGACTGCTGCTGTACTGTGGTGCTTTCTTGTGCCACGGGAGTGACATCAGAGCAAAATCTTGGAAAGCAGTTTTATACTGAAAGAGCCATCAAGTAGAGTAGAATATAAAAATAGTAGAGTATTACACTGGTAAGAAACGTTCTACAATATATCACATAAGGTTTGCATTCTTAAAAATATCTTGAGACATTTCATTTGAAATTAAGAGGAGACTATTTTGGGGGGGATTTGCTGCATAAAATCTAGTTGGTTGGCACTGTTAACGTGTTCTGGCTTCAACACATATCAGGGGCCTTGCTGAGGGGAGTTTGCATGTTCTTTCAGTTCATGCATAGATTTTCTCTGGGTACTCCAGTTTCCTCCAACAGACTAAACACGTGTATGTTAGGTTAACTAGTGCCTATAAATTAGCCCCAGACGTGTGAGTCTTAAGGTGCGTTCACACACAAGTTTACATGTAAAGTCTATGGTGGAGTCCATCAGACCAGCGTCAGACAGACGTCAACGGCTCTGCGTCGCTTTGTGAGCGTTATGAGAGTCAACTTTACAAGCTTTTCGAGCGTTTCAGGCGTTGACGCTTGAAACGCGAGCAACGCAGAAGTTCAGCTAGCTAAACTTTTGACGCTCTTGAAGCGGCATGTCAACCAATCAGAGCGTCTCATCGTAGTGACGTACCTGAATGAAGCAGGAAGTCTTCAAACAGGGTGCGGGACAGACGGCAGTAGCGCTGGAAGTAAACCTCATCCCTATGTAGCTCCTGGAGCAAATGGTTTAACTCCTCAAACTCAGAACACATCTGAAGAATGGGGTGTATCCACAAACGGAGTAAATAAAGCCAAGCCACTCTCTCTATATGATCCGCCATAGCTCAGAACATCCGATAACAAAGGAAGCCCTGCCTGCGCGCTCTTTTTAACGGTCAAGCGTTACGAGCTTCAACGCCTACTGGCAGGCGTTACAAGGTTCAACTGTCAAGTGTCAAACCAGGAGCGTTATGAGTGTTGCTTGACGCTGACAAAGTGGCCGGTGTGAATGCACCATTAGCCTGAACTGTCATGGACATGTGACCTGAGCTGGACATAAAGTTAGGCAAATAAATTCCAAAAATATAATTATAACTCTGATTAAGTGGATGAAGATTGATGGACGGATGTATAGCAATGAAAAGAAGGTGGTATAACAGGTAGTCTGGTAACCAGGGGGTCACAGGTTCGAATCCTTGCTTTATCCAATATATTTGGCATTGTGTCCTCGGGGTAAGACACCTAACCTACCTTGTCTGTTGGGCAATCAGATGTGTAACAGCATCCTCGCCTGTCAGTGTGTGTATAATATGTCATTTATCACCCCCAAGTGCAGAATTTATGGATGAATGAAACATTGTAGCATGAAGTGCTCTGTGAGTTGTCTGACTTAAAAATGTGCTATATACAATGTCATGTCTTTTCATGCTTAGTTCACATTTTACATGTAATGTTTGATTAAACAGCTGAACTCTGATGCAATTAGAGAGATAAAAGATAGCAGGTGTTTATTGTAGAAAGTGTAGATGGGAATAGACGGCACTTACAGGCTGGGACACAGGAGCAGGCAGAGGCAGAGTGACTGTCCTAAAACAGGAGGAGTCCAGGTAGTCCAAGAGACAGAGTGTATAAGGGACAGACAGAGATATGGTCAGGAATAGTCCAAGGTCTAAAACTCAGGTGATCACAGGAACAGACAGACAGACAGACAGACAAACAGACAGACAGACAGACAGAAACTAACGCAGGTTTGGAAGTATAACACATTCAACAAATGAGTAAAAGGGGGAGGTTTAAATAAGGAACCAAACAGGTGTGGGGAGTGAAGTTAATTAACAAGGAACAGGTGCATGAGATGAGATCTGATTGCAGCAGAGTGAGAAAATAGTGACACCAACACAAAACTAACTGAAACTAAATATACATGTAAACTGCTGAAAGAATAAAGTGAGAGAAAATTTAAATGACACTTTTCTTCAAACAGCTTGTTTTTTTAGAATTAGTGTTTCGTTAGAAAGTTCAGCTGCATTGGGGTTCTATGAAAATGTTTTAAAGAGGCCCTTCCATTAAAAATTGTTTTTTCTGAGGTTTCTGTTGAATATTTTAGCTCCACAGGTGTTCTTACCTTCATAGTGGGTGTGAAAACAGGTCAACAACTTCTCTTTCAGTTTTAATCTCTCAAACTACGCAGGTGACAATAACACCCGAGTTCTCCCGAGTCCGAACGGCCTGTATCTGTTTCGTCACAACTCCTTTGTTCGTTAGTATTCATCAGCTCCTGCAGTTTAAACCATGCCTAGCATGCTGCTGGCTAAAAGCTGTTAGCATAAGACGTATCAAACAGGAAGAAAGTATGTCTGGTGTTGTCATGCGCAGCGGGGCAGGAAACAGTATACCTTGCTCTCATAGGCTAGTTTGTTAGCCAATCAGAGTCCAGCAAATTTGAATAATGAATATGAACAAGCTGCTGCTCGAGGCCTGACAAAAGGAGCCAGAACCACCCGAATTTTAATGCAGACAGATTGAAAGGTCTGTTAATCAGTGTTTCCTGACATTTTTTAGATATAAAATGTTTCATATTACTGGTTAATTCTTAAGAAATAACCACAAAGTCCTGAAATTTGTATGAAATGGCCTCTTTAAATAACTTCAAAGGTAAACTGGAAGTTCTAACAGGAAGCTGTGGTTCTTTGCATTTATCATTCATAAAAAAAACAAAAGCTTTTAAACCTTTAAACACAGATTCAGTGTCATAATCAGCTGGAGCTTGTTTATAAATTCCAACACTGGTGTCTTACTACTTACTATATAACTCAGATTTAAAATGACCAAACAAACAAATTTGGGTAGTTGGTTAATAGTGCTGAGGGATGAGCAGTTAAAAGATCCAATGTGAAATAATAAAATAAAAGAGGCACGAATGTGATTTTTTCCGTTTTTTTAATTAATTAATAACTTATTGGAAAAAGATGCCAAAAAAAGACAAGCATCCACCACAACTACATCACAACTGTATAGTCGTGCCTAAAGATTAAACTGTTTGGTATTGATAAGGAGGATTTAGAAATTTTTTCATGGGTGCATCCGATTTACTCAACCCTGCTGCTCAACCCAACGGAGCATTTTCCTCATAAATGTTGCACAAATCGACTAAACGCTAACGTTTTTACGTGTTAGGTTTATTTGTAAGCATTTATGTGAATGAGCACAGTTCTGTGACTTAATGAAATAATCTTGCTTCGTTGTTTGAAATTATCTTTAAACAGTTCTTATTTGCTAATAAAAAAAAGCAGAATAATTATCTATTTTAGCTAATTAATGAATTAATTGATCTAATTTAAGAGCAAGATCAAAGAAGCTGCTGCATGTTTTTTGTTGTTTGTTTGTTGTTTGTTTTTTCTTTCTATTGTGATTAGTGATGTACAACACCAGTATGTTCATTTGAGCATCCAGGGGGCTCAGATGATCAATGGCACCTTCCTTAATGTCTGTTGATTTGTATTCCACCGCAGAAATAATGAAAACTAAAACCATTTCTTCCCATTTTAACACTGTTTTCAATCCTGCAGCAGGAATTACTTCATGCATAATGCATTGACTTTTAGTTATTTATTCATTACAACTGTTAGCATCATTACAGATACATACTTTTCATGCAGTCCTCAGCCTCTAGTAGTTTTTTTCTATGCCTGACTTAAGCCCCCCTCTCTCCTACTCCCCCCATTTACACACACACTTTTCATGTTGATTTATCTAATTCAATTTAGACTTCAAGCTTTCCTTCTGATGAATGATGCATAGTGTTTTCTCTTGCTTTGAAGGGGAGATAAACACGTTAATAATACTGAAAATCCAAGAATCATATGAGAAATTGCTTCGACATACAGTCAAACTGAAAACTTTGTATTTTAGTGGTAGTGGTGTGGCTTAGGAACTTAAAATGTTTGTCTGAAAGTTGACTCGTTCATGGACAGACCACAATATTTTTTGTGCAGAGAGTTCAGGTCAGTATGAGAGTAGGGTATTCGAATGGTGAATCTGTTTTATTTTGTTTTTCCTAAATGTATTATTCTATTTCCTGTTTTAATGTAATGTATTGTATAGCAGTTTTTGTGGCAGATCAATTTTAATTCAATGTATTTATATGTGGAAGCACTTTGGGCATGTTCCTTATGTTGTAAAGTGCTAGACAAATAAAGTTGACTTGACTTGACAGAGTCGAAAGTTTAGACACCAACGCCTTGTTTTTCCTCCATCACCAATAATGAGTCATTGTTTATGAAGTTTATGCTTCAGTATATTTTCTCTTTATCATTTGAATGTAGTGACACAGGTTGATTAATAAAAAAGTTTGAGGCATTGATTTTCTCAATCAGGCTGTTTTTTTTTTTATCTTTATTGTAATATTTCAAGTACTGGCAATGAATTATACTAAATACGTTCATATCTGTAGAGAGAATTCATGAGAAAATCTCTCATACAAAAAAAAAAGATCAAATCAGAATCATATACAGACACTTGAATTTTAATTTAATTGTATTTATTCCAGTTTGGTTCATTTATAGTAAAACTGTTTGTTCCAGTCTAGTTTTTCAATTCAAATCGATTTATTTGGAATATCAATAGTTTTTTGTTTTTTTTTAAATAAGCTTTCAAACATGTTGAATCGGCTCTTTTCTCTAACAACATTAGCTGTGGTAATTTTTACACTTCAAGCTTTAAGAGGATATTTTGGTTTTCTGTTGTTGTTTTCACTAATTTGCAAATACTTGCAGACCTTTATGTTAACATTTAAAACAGAAATCTCCAGCTGTGTTCATGTGACATCTTTCATCTGCTGTTTGCAACATGAACATCAGGGTTAAGACTGACAGATCTGACACATACTGAAGATTACAACTGAAAAAAATCATGTCATGTTCATTTTGTAACAGGTCAGTTTAATGTTTGATGTTTTGACATTGCAGGATATTCATGTCATTTTTTTTTTTTGTACTTTTGTATAGTGCGTTCAGATTTTTGAGTTTGTATCTGTTACATCAGTATTAAACTCTGCAGTCTTTTCTGACAACTTGGTGTTTTACTGGCCTCTTTTTCAGTGATAAGAACAGATCTGTGAACAGTATTTTATTTTAAATTTAAATATATCACATAATTAAGAATTAGCTGGAAACCCTGAGTCTGTCTATATACATTAAAATCTCTATTTTTGAGTTTTTTATTATTATTTCTGTCAGCATTTATACCTGAGCTGCAGCCATCTTGTATTTCTTTCTATATTTTTGTAGATTTGCCCACAAGGTTCCTTTATAAAGAGAAAGGCACTACAAATAACAGTTTGGTAATTTATTGAGAGGTTTTTGTTTTTTGGCACTTGAAAATCAATGGATTTTTTTTTACAGATTATAGAATTTCAAAACAAGGGCACAAAAAATAAATATATAAACAAACATCTTACTCAGCACCACTGTTTATTAATCCTACTGAACATTTAAGCCATGTCAGGGTTCCGTCAGACTGCTGTGCACAGCAAATGTTAGTTTTATCAATATATAGCTGACCGAGAGCAGCGTGCAGGTTTTCTCTTCATTATAAGACTCTAATGATACTCTCCAGTATAAATGTTCTATTTTTTTTACATGTGTAAACACATTTTAGTTTAAAAAACAGATTTTTTTTTTTATATAAAATAGAACCAATTTGCAAACATCCTACAAAAAAATTTGCAATGCAAACTGTAGTTCAGTAAATTAATATTACACTAGAGCAAATCCAAAATTGCACAGTATTTTTTTTTCATTATTATTATTATTTCACAGCAGGATAACACTGCTGATGTTCTAGCTGTAAAAATAAATGCTCAGTATTTAATGAAGCGACCACTCAAGAGAAAGTTAAAATATCTTTTTTATGATACACCAACTTTAGTGGTTTACTTCAGCATCGTTCAGCATAGTTGTTTTAAACAAATTGATTTCACATCATCATATTTAGCATTTTTTAGGATGTTGCTTAGCAACATTTCAAAACATAAAACAGAAGCTTGTGTTTTACACAAAACTGATGTTTTATGTTCAAACTGAGAAACTTTTGAATTGTTCATGCATGTATACCCGATGTTATTCTTTTAACACGTCATTCATCTGTTCGTTTCTTGCTGATTGGACTACTGCAACTCCCTGTATTCTGGCCTGGACCAGTCCTCCCTACACCGGCTTCAGCTGGTCCAGAATGCAGCGGCCCGCTTGCTGACTGGCACCAGTAAGCGGGATCACATAACCCCAGTTCTGGCCTCTCTCCACTGGCTTCCTGTCTTCTACAGGATCCATTTTCAAATTTTACTTTTTGTTTTTAAATCCCTTCATGGCCTGGCCCCATTTTACATTTCTGAGCTACTAACTGTTTATGCCCCTGCCAGAACCTTGAGGTCCAGCTCTCAAGCTCTTTTAACAGTTCCAAAAACCCGCTTAAAGACTCGCGGTGACAGAGCTTTCTCTGTGGTTAGTCCCAAGTTGTGGAACAATTTACCTCTTAACATTAGGACCACACAGAGTTTGGAGCATTTTAAATCCCTCCTTAAGACGCACCTTTTTGATCTGGCTTTTAATGCCGGTTTACTTGAGCATCTTAATAGTTTTTAACAGTTTTTTTTTAATTAATTTTGACTGTTTTGTACTTATTTTATTCTATGTTTTTATAGTTGATAGTTCTTATCTTGGTTTGTTGTGCCCTGTAAAGCACTTTGGGGCAGCTTATACTGCTGTAAATGCGCTTTATAAATAAAATTGACCTTGACCTTTAACATTAGATATTTTGTTATTCATTCAAGTGTGTGAATTCCTTTTTGGACACTTTCACCAATTTTTTTTAACAAACTTGAATGCAATCACCTGCCAGACTCCCAGTCACACTTCCAACAAGTAAACAAATTACAGAGACGAAACTAAAATAACCCAAATTTGCAGCTTGTAAAACGTGTCAGCTTAGGCGCTTCCTCTGCAGAAAGTCTGCCAATCTTCCAGCACATTAATTATCCCTGTTTCTGCAAAGGGCTTGAAACAATATCCCAAACCTCACCTAGTGATGGTTTGTGTCAAATGTCATGTTGTCCCTTCACAAATGACTCAGGGTTTTCTGTTTCTTGCACATCTCTTTTGGTTTTTTTTTTTTTCCACTAACCTTTTCACAGGAATGCTGTCAAAAGACCATAACGAATGCTTGGAATTGTGTTTGTCATGTCAAAGCTGTTGTGCCCTTAAAAAGAAGATAAGTTATTATTTAAAAAAACATCTATTCTTAGTGGAAAAAAGCCAAAATATGTCTTTTTTTTTAGCAAATCATGAATTATTTTGATAGATATTTTGTTAAAACCTCATGTTAAACTTTTTTTGAGCACAATTTGTGTTTGAAAAACGGGTCCAAGTATTTATTTATTTATTTGTCCCTATGACTGCCTGGCAGAGTCAATTTTTCGTGAAATTTTTTTTATGCACCTCACCACAATAGCAAACTTGTAATAGATCAAAAAAATGCTACTACTAGACATAATAAAAGGGCTTCACAAGGTGGTTTTACTCAGCTATTTTTAGAAGCTTCAACCCTGCAAGAACATGAGATTTATTGCATAAGAGGTGAGACGTTTCATCCAGTTATTTGGAAGTGAAGCTGGTGTTTTCGTGACAATATACAGTGGGGCAAAAATGTATTTAGTCAGCCACCAATTGTGTAAGTTCTCCCACTTAAAAAGATCAGAGAGGCCTGTAATTTTCATCATAGTTATACCTCAACTATGAGAGACAAAATGAGGAAAAAAAATCCAGAAAATCACATTGTCTGATTTTTAAAGAATTTATTTGCAAATTATGGTGTAAAATAAGTATTTGGTCAATAACAAAAGTTAATCTCAATACTTTGTTATATAGCCTGTCTGATTGCACAGAGATCGATTGTTTAGATAGTTTGGTTTTTCTGTCATTTCCCCCTTTTTCTTGTGCAACGAACAAAATCTACTGTAACATCTGAGCTGTGTATTTTCTGCCATACGTGCCTATTTTGCAGTTATTTAAAGTCTAGTGCTTTTAAATGGATTTAGTTT
>SSNP01000084.1:1573688-1661243 GCA_006937955.1 Pachypanchax playfairii
CGTCTGGCACTGCAGGATTTGAGTCCCTGGCAGCGTAGTGTGTTACTGATGGTAGCCTTTGTTACTTTGGTCCCAGCTCTCTGCAGGTCATTCACTAGGTCCCTCCGTGTGGTTCTGGGATTTTTGCTCACCGTTCTTGTGATCATTTTGACCCCACGGGGTGAGATCTTGCGTGGAGCCCCAGATCGAGGGAGATTATCAGTGGTCTTGTATGTCTTCCATTTTCTAATAATTGCTCCCACAGTTGATTTCTTCACACCAAGCTGCTTACCTATTGCAGATTCAGTCTTCCCAGCCTGGTGAAGGTCTACAATTTTGTTTCTGGTGTCCTTTGACAGCTCTTTGGTCTTGGCCATAGTGGAGTTTGGAGCGTGACTGTTTGAGGTTGTGGACAGGTGTCTTTTATACTGATAACGAGTTCACACAGGTGCCATTAATACAGGTAACGAGTGGAGGACCGAGGAGCCTCTTAAAGAAGTTACAGGTCTGTGAAAGCCAGAAATCTTACTTGTTTGTAGGTGACCAAATACTTATTTTCCACCATAATTTGCAAATAAATTCTTTAAAAATCAGACAATGTGATTTTCTGGATTTTTTTTCCTCATTTTGTCTCTCATAGTTGAGGTATACCTATGATGAAAATTACAGGCCTCTCTGATCTTTTTAAGTGGGAGAACTTACACAATTGGTGGCTGACTAAATACTTTTTTGCCCCACTGTAATCTTGCAGCTTTGTTGGGGTTTAGTTGTTTTTTTTTAAATAAAATTATTAGAAGTTTTCTTATGGCCCACATGAATAAATGAGTGTGGCTGCCTAATCAGATATTTCCAACCCCCAAAACTCACATCAAGTCTGACTTATAGCCCTTAGGCCACATCTGGCCCACGCTGCACTTATCAGTGTCCTAACTAAGCTAAAGTTATCTGAACTGAGCCCAAATATGTAGCCCATCTCAACATGCTTTACAAAAAAATTCCACATAAATATGCTTCTTTTTAATTCTGTGAATAACCGTTACGTCTGCATGGGAAGCTTGGGCATTTTCTTTTATTTTCAGCTAAGACAATTAAATGAGGAATCTTTGCTATATTTCACACTTTAGTTGTTCCAGTCCTCATACTTGTTTCAACATTTCCTTTTAACTACCTGCCACTGTGTGTTTTCTCCTCATTATCAGCAAATTACTGTTTCTTTCTTCATTCCGTATGAAATGGTGAACCTTGTGGAAATCAGAAAACAGCCTGAGGCCCACGCCCACTAGAGCCTGTCAATCACATGTAATTGGCTCAACAAATAAAAGGAACACAAATTGTAATTTTATTTGAGTAAAAGAATTCTGTCTCATGAACGCACACACACACACACACACACATCCACAACTGTTGTGTACAAATACAATACAGTATTAATGTGAATCACTAGTTCTTGGAGCATGACATGATGGAAATGTTGCGTCAGCCTCAAATACAAAGTCGAACAGATATATTAAACCATAATAGCTTTTATGTATGTGCAAATATTTTAATTTTGACAAATCACTGAGCTGTAGTGAATCAACCTGAGGAAACACTGTTCCAGCTGCAAACCATTACATTTCTGACTGCAAAACACCTTTTTGTGCCCTCTGAGTTTCTAAAAGACACACCCAATGTTGGGGGGGGTTGGCGTAATATGTCTTGTAGAACTACATAGATGATATTTACCATATATTAAATGAAATGACTAAAGTTGTTTGACAACACGGGGCAAAAAAAACACGTTTAAAATCACCCGTGTGATGGGATTTGCACAAAGGAGAATTACACCCCACTGGTACCTCATCAGGCATGCTCACAGCCACTGAATATGTAAATCCTGGGAGTGAAGCAGCGTCTGTCATAGCTGTCAAAACACTATTCTGCCGAGACTTCATTCGGTGCAAAAATGAAAGAGACACCCTGTGCTGGCGCTTTGTTGTTTGTCATTTTCTGTAAATACATTACAACATGTAAAATGAAATACCTGAACTTGTTTATCGTTCAGAAGTAACAAGCCCATCATCAACATCTTTCAAAATAAATTCATATTACAACAAAGGGTGCATCAACAAATAAAAGCACTGCTGCTTTTGAATACCATCACTATAATTCTTAAAGGGGAATGTAAAATAGACCTACACATATATATATACATATATGTGTGTGTGTGTGTGTCTTCACGAGTTACATCAAGGAACCATAAGCTACCAGTAGAGTTTGTTGCTCTAGGTCTATTTTAAGTGTAGGGTTTCCATGGTAACCTGAGGTGCAGGTATTGGTTGTTGAAAGTGTTTTTGAGGTTTAGCTGCAGAGTTGGAATTGAATAAAATGAGAAGAAAAAAAACAACCTCACCTCACTTTTTTTTTTTTTTTCGGCAACATTGTCAGTGAGAACATGAGAGAAATGTTTGAACTGGTGATTTGAAGAAGAAAAGCAATAAGAGGAGGTCAGGATAACACAGTTGCTTGATAGCTGTAAGCAGAGATTTGGCAGGCTGAGCAAGTTGTGAGTTTGTCTCATTTACACTGTTTGTCTTTCGGGTATTTTTCGAGAGATGTCTTAAAGGCAGATAACGTGCGAAGATGTCTGCTCTCGTAATTAGAAGGGCATTACAAACCAACCCTGGCATGTGGGAAAGTTATTAAGGATGTTGCATTTGAGGGAATAAAATCTATTTATTTAAATATTCAAAACACAGAGGTGAGAGTCTGCCACATCCAAACCCTGAAAACTTGAAGAAATGTTGCCCGTGGTAGAGTTTTTTTTTTTTTTCCCTTCTTTGATTGTGCGAAAACTGGTCAGCTCTGATTACTATATACTGACTCCCAGGAAAAAATGGTTTTACTGAAAAAAGTCATAAAAAAAACTGGAGACACGAGAAGAAACTGGTTGTGTTGAATTACATGTCCAACAATTCATCTGTGATCAAATCTGTGAAATAAAAATCAGTCTATTTGAATTCACATATAGCGTGTTCCCGCAATTAAAGTGAAAATTCAAGTAAATTTTTTTAGTCGTAACTAAAAATGGAGATGCTAATAGCTCTTTGTGAGCGACAAGTAAGCTAGAGCTGGCAGCTAACACTCTCCCATCTTAAACGCTTGTGACATTTATTATTTTGTTTTGTTTTTTATTGTTATTGTTGTTGAAAAAAATTCAGTTACTGAAAAATATTTGCTTTGAATGAGAAAAACGAACATACATTTTGCAGAAACACTTAAAAGCACAAGCTGCAAACAACATTAATTTTCTACCATTTTTTTATTTTTTCACAGCATAAAAGCATAAATAGTATAGTTTGTCTCTGTATACCCTCAACCTGACCTGAAAGCCAAGCATTTTTTTCATTATTATTGTTTGTTGTTTAGTTCTGTTAATTCCCTTTTCACATTATCAAACAATACAGAAAGAGAGTCATTGATGTTTAAGTAATAATGATAATAATAATTGGAATTATTGGTTGTTTTCAGCATCATTTGTTTCTATTTGTGAGCAAGAATACACAGAAAGTCCCCTGCCAGGTATATAATCATAAAACCCAGTGGAAGGGAAGAGCAGGGACTCAGTAAGAACCTATTTAATATAGGTGCCGACCAGGAAAACTTACAGCTCAGCACAGGGCGGCAAACTTCTGAGTTCAGCTTGTAGTGAGAATTGTTCCCATGAGTGGGTGGAATTGGATTATTTTTCTCGTTTCCCTCAAAGAAAAATAGCTTCTTTGCTCAAGGGTGTCTTTTTTTAAGGAATATGGAAGCAAACTTGGGTAAATAAATATAAAAAGCCATTGAAACAATCATTAAACATGTTTGCTGTTTTTTTAATATATATATATCTTTTTTGCCATCAAAATACAGATTTATCTTAAACATCCTTGCAATCATCTTAAAAGGGAGCAGTGTGGTCCAGCTGCAGCCATTAAATTTAAGTATCATTTTACAAAAAACATGCGTGTAACCCAGAGGTTATACAGATGTTCACTTTACTTGGACACAGATTTAGTGCGATGAAATAGAACAAAACAAACTTAAAAAGAACACAAGTTTTTGCTTTAAGTCAAACTGAAACACTGAGTTTAAATTAAGAAGCTATTAGCTGTTTATTTTGAAATTATTGGAATATTTATTTTTTACATCAGTGCTGTCTCGAATCTATTTACATCCTCTTTCCAGACTGTTTAATTCAAAAACATATGGTGGCTAAATACAGAATGTTGTTCCTCTTTTTTCCCACTTCATCATATTTAGTCTAAGAGCACTGTGACTCATGGCCATTGTTAAGCTTGGCTGCACTTCTTGTATTGCTAATCTGGTAGGTTGTGATTGTCCCAACGGTATGAGTCAGTCGGTTTTCAGGTATAGATTTATAATGCTTTGTTCTGCTTATCATAATCTTTTCTTCTTCTTCTTGCTTTCCCTTCTTGTCCAACCCTCTCCGTACCAAACTCTTGCAAGTATTAATCACAAGAACTGGGTCTCCTCATTCCCTACTAATAAGCAAAGACTGAATGCATGGCTGCCTCCATCACAAATAGCAATGAGACCATATAGACTCCATTACCACGGGTTTGTTAATTCATAAAGTGACTCTGTGTTTGGTCTCTGCTCTCAGAGGTTTCCAGTTATTCTCTTGTTCCTTATTCTCCTCGATTTGTTTTTAAGCCCTCGTAATTTCACTCCTCTCTCTTCATTGTCACATTAGAAGGCAAAAGAACATTGTTTCATTTGGGAGAGCTTCCAGTTCAAACCATGTCTCGCTTTATTATTTAGCAACGTACAAGGAACGGGAATAACAGAGGAGTCAGAGTGACACTTGTGAGCCTTCGACCTGCTAATGGATTCACCCAAATCGCATGACAAGGAACAACTAACATTGTTTTGACACATTTGGTCATCGTACTTTTATTTTTACTGACTTTTTTGTTTTATTACTTTCGCTGATCTTTCCTTTAATTTCATGAGTTTTCATTGGAAATTTCACGTAAATAATTGTTCTCTTTTAAAATAAGAACAAATTTCCTCACATGACGGCATATCCATCTTTTGCATGTATGTACTTTTTGTTTAATTATACAATAATATAAAGGACATCTTCTAACAGTGTCCCTTAGCAAAAACTAGTATACTTGAAGTTCATTTCAACAAGAGTATTTCTTTAGAGTAAACCGGAACAAGTTTCTCAGCTGAAAACTATCCAGTGTGGATTGCTTTTGGCGAGGGGGAGGAGGGCTCTGGGCATCAGCAGCATGCTTCGCTAACAGCTGATATTTCAGAGTTGTACTACACTGATAGCTCAGTTCTCTTTGACAATAAGCACAAATAATTTTCCTCTTTTCAATTTTACCATCTGGTAGAATTTTAAAGCTAAACTTCCCGTTCCAAAAATATTTTTCCCTTTTCCATGCTCTAGCAAGCATCCACTGAGTTAGTGTTTATGTTACTGCCTCATCATTTAACTCAGACTATGGATTGCCAGGAGGGCCAATAGACTTGTGCATGTGTGTATGGGCAGACTAAAACTATGGAAGCCTGCATGTTAATCATGCGTTAAAAAAAAAAAAATAATCCCATGAAAGGGGGCTTTGCGTTTTGACAGCCCTAATATATACATATGAACATGGACACAGAAACAGGCATGAAAGACACACTGGTGCACAGATACTGAAATATGTACACTGATACATGCAGAGCCCCCATACATAGACTAAAACACACACAAGCCCACCCACATGGACACATGAACACATGGACACATGAACACATATGCATGAACAAACAAATCTTTGTGTATAATTGAACACTTTTGTATTAAAACTCAAGAGTCATATATAATATCTTTATCATTATGATGAATATTGATAAATGTATTTGGACTGTTTTGTTTTGCTCTGTTTTTGTTGTCTCTTTGTTGTATTCCCACCGCCCCTTTTGCCTGGATGTTGTCATTTAAGTGTCTTGTCCCTCTGCCTGTCCACTGTGCCTCCAGAACCGTATACGGTCAGTTGCACCATAGAAATAAAGGGCACTACACAACAGAAGGGGTAAATTAAACCCCAACTATTGTAAGAATAAATCTGTCCTGACATAATAAGGTACCCAAACCCACAATTCTGTCTGCCAAATACATCAAGACAGGCTTTAAAAAACAAATTTGAAACACAACAGGAAGGAATGTTCATAAAGTTCTAGAATGTCCTGATGTCACAAGGAAGCCTTTATGATTTAATTCCTTTCTTCACAGAGAACGAGTCATTGGTGAACTTCTACCAGACGTGAACTAAACATTTCGCTAAAAACTCTTTGTTTTATCTTGTTTATCTTGTTTCAGACCATCATTTATTTACTTGTGGTGAGTTTACAAATAGACACATTCTTTGGCATATTTCTTTGTCTGGTAAATGTATTTATTCCATCTAACAGTGCTGTATGTATTTATATTTTCAGTCAAAATGGAAAGCGGAGACGGGCCTTTTGTTGATGCTTTTTCCAGTAAGTCCTTTTAATTTCTCAGAAGTTGTATTTGTCTTTTAAAGGTTATGTAAGTAACATGTAGTGTTTTGTTGATTATTATGTACTATGTGTAAGTTGTGGCCAAAATCGATGCAGGACAACAAAATGTTTTAAACCATCTCAAACGTTTTCAGATTTTATTTCAAAGACTTAGACTTTTCTAAAAATAGTAGTAGTTAAAGTGAATTTGACCAGGGCATCACTGAGTTCCTGGACAGTCTGAGGTGGAACCTGGCAGTGTCTGACTGATGTTCCAGAGATGGTCTGTTAGATTCAGGTCAGGCAAGCGTGAAGTCCAGTTTCTGGCAAACGTTGGTCAAGCTCCATGGTGCCGGGCAGAGCCCACAAAAAAGATATATGGGGCCCT
Source organism: Pachypanchax playfairii (assembly GCA_006937955.1). NCBI lineage: Eukaryota > Metazoa > Chordata > Actinopteri > Cyprinodontiformes > Aplocheilidae > Pachypanchax > Pachypanchax playfairii. The sequence goes on from SSNP01000084.1 coordinate 1,580,581, forward strand.
CAGGTCCCCCTCATGAAGTCTGTTTCTAATGGTTTAGTCAGAGACTTTCACGCCAGAAGCACCAGAGGTTTCTTGCTGCACTAAGGAGCAGATACCAGTCCTGCTGATTGGTTAAGGACCTTTGACAGCTCTGTCCAGTTCTCCTGGAATCTCCTTCATACTCTTAGGACTGTGCTGGGAGACACAGTAAACCTTCTGACCTTGGCAGATACTGATGTTCCATCCTGGAGGTGTAGTTTGACGACAGGCAGGCAGCTGCTTGGGGCCTCCAAACCACCAGATGGCAAATAAGAACTTTGTTTTGATAAACTATAATTAATCAGTTATCAAAATAAATGACAGCAAGGGAAACACTGAAAGAAAGTCTTGCAGCACACTACTGTACACGCTCTCTGATATGTGTAATATTAACAGACATGTTGGGTGAAAAGAAGTTTTAGTTTTTATTTTAACAAACCTTGTCAAATTTGTAAACTTCTTTGCAGGACGACAACAACGTTTGCAAATTGTCATTGACACAATACAACAAAGCATAAGGAATGGGCTCAACCCCGGGGCAGGACACAGACTCTTTATTATGTTTGAGGATTTTATAAACGATGAATTTTATGCCAGCCTCCAAATGGACAATCACAATACACAAGACGAGGAAGAAGTTCATTCTTCTGATGACTCTGCTGACGAACATGATGAACATGAAGAGGTCAGAGATGAAGTGGGAGAGGAATATCAGCACCATCTTGGAGATGGAGCTGACTTCATTCCTCTCCCTATGTCTGATTCCTCTGATGATGAGGACAGACCGGACAACATACCATCAAAAAGACAACGTGATGATGAGGATGTCCCAGTCAGGAGGAAGAGACAGAGACAGTATTTTGACTGGGCATCAAGTGACAGCGAGTCAGAAGACGAGGCTTCTCCCTCCACCTCACGGTCCACACCACATAACAGAGATGATGAAGACGAGGATGAAGGGAGACCGAGGAGATATTTCACTTGGTCTTGGTAAGGTAACTCTTCCTAAATGAATGTGGTAATTTCACTCATATGTTGATGATACCTAACTTTATTTACAATTACATCCCGATGAAAAGAACATTTATTCAGATTAGATGTCTCGCTTGAATTCAGATAAAACCAAAGTCATTGTTTTTTATCTTAAAAAATTAGATACTTATTTGAAAATCATATTATCAATTTTGACGGCATTACTTTGGCATCAATACTTCTGTGTTCAACATCAGTTTTTATATCAGAATTTAAATTTTGACTCCAATTTTAAACTTCTGTCTAAATCAGCTTTTTTCTCTGTTTTTGAGAATTTGTCCAAAAATTAAGAGCTTTCTAACACAATGTGATGCTGAAAAACTGGTTTATGCATTTGTGACACACAAGTTTCTACAGCAGTTTTATCTTTGCTGGGTGTATTAATTAAATAATTCATTATTATTTTTTATTTTATTTCCAGACTCACTTCTATAATGGAGGATTTCCTCAATGGAACGGACCCCAGACTGACTGGATTTATTGCTTTAGGGGAACCCGTTTCTTTTTCTTCCATCCAACCGACAGCTACATGATGGACCTCGTTTTTTTGGCTCTGTAGCTTGTCGTCAAACATTGAACACTTTGAACTTTTCATTTTCTTTAAAATTCAATAAAACATATTGCATTTAATTGTTGTGTTATTTTCAGAGAGTTGTACATAGTGTTTTCATGTAAGGACAATCCGCATGTTGCCTGTGTTAACAATAAGTTTCATAGTGTTCTTTTCATAGTCCTGCCAATTCAAAGAAACTAAACCCATATTCTCAAGGACTAAAAAAATAAGGTGCATCTTGTGTCCCATCACTTGTGATGTTGGTAGAAGTAGCTTGAGAGGGAATTAATCAAAGCTAAGGGGAGACTGAAATGATAGAAATATATAATGAAGGAAAAAAACAGTATAAAAATAACACTAAAGTGTCAAGTCAAGCAAACTAGCTGCTTTCTGAACTCTCAAAGGATTCCTTTAGTCTGGGCACATGAAAAATTACATTTTTTTATGCTTGATAGTATAAATTTGGGTGTTTAAAATCACCACCAACTGAAAAATCTCAGACAAAATATTAACCCCTCATTTTTCTTTTGACTCAATAGATTATAAAACATCTCATTCAGTGAGCTGTTCAGATTCGCAGTGGAAATGTCCTTCACACTCCCTCTCTGATTAGAAGAAAACTTGAAAGGAGTGTTTTGCAAAAGACGTTTCCTTAAAACCCCTGGAAATCACATCAGCTTGTGATTCATAATGGCTCACCTTTTTAAAACTGGACCAAAAGTTTGAACTCATTCTTTATAAACTCTCCAGAAAAACCTCCTGTATGCAGCGATGTAATCACTATCTTTTATATTTGTGTGTCCTAATAATTCTTATGATTAGCAGTTGTTAAATTAGTAAGTCACTGAGAGACTGCAGGCGAAGCTTGTTAATTTTCTTTGGCCTGTTAAGCTGGCTGCTCTCAGTAAAAATAATATCCCTACCTACAGCCTGTAGCCATTGCGCCTGAGCCTTCCTGCTGTCACTGACACAGACTAAGAGCCCGAGTGATATTTGCAGAGCTCATTTGCACTCTGTGTGGCACATGAAATTACCATTGACTGCAATCTTGCAAGCTCTCAATGGCCTCACATCGACAGTGCTTGTTAAAACTGCACCATGACTAAGTCCTTGGATAGGGACACATGCCTCAGGGGACTCCAAGATGGGTAACAAGCGCATTAGGTATGGCAACTAGGTAGTGTGCATTGTTTACACCCTCATATAAGGTGCACATGCACATTTTAGATGCAAGCATATTGGCCTAAACATGAATTTTTGAAGGGAAATGGGAATTCAGCATGAGCAAATTTCTTGCAAAATTAACCTGCTAAGCAAAACACTTAACACATGCTGCAGCCTCCAAGTTAAAATTCATACTCAGGGCAAGTGCCAGCAAATTGGGGTTGGGCCAGGGTTGTACAGATGAAGACTGTAAAGAGGTTTGGAGGTAGCAATTAGCTGTCAACCGTTGGAATAAGAGCTGTTTGTCTTATTTGATGGTCAATAACAAAAGAAAATCCTGCTCATACAGTTTCCTCCATCCACTCCTGTTCCTCTGCACTCCTCCTCTTCACTCTGGTGCATTGCCAGAAATCAGATTTTTCACATGGGCAACTTTTCTCCTTCTGAGAGATTATTTCAATAAGGAATAAACAGACTTCCCCCGCAAGGCACGATCACAAGCCAAATGATCCACTCAGGGAAACGTGGCTTTAAAAATGAATAATGCATATGTTCACAGTTAAATAGTATCTAGCTAACAAAAGGGGGGGGGGGGACCTGTTCTCCTGCCAATCTTAAACATGTTAAAGCAATGAGACGTTCGATAATATATTGCAAAGTAACAACTTAACCGTGGAAGGATTTTCTAAGATGAGTCCTGTACGTCTGGTGTTGGTGAGTTCATGTTGAGTTGACATTTAGTAGAAAAATCATTAAATACAATCAGTAACTGTCAGAGTTAAAATAACCACATCATAAAAACGGTTTAAATATGTCCGTTCAATAGTTTTTATGGGATGTTGCAATATTGTACAACCAATACTACATCAGTTCTGTCTTAACAATAAGTGTATTAGATGCATAATCGAAGGAAAAAAACAAAAAGCTGAGTCCTTTGAGTATTTTAACGGACTCGCATGAACTACAAGGCAGCCAAAAATAAAACTGAAAATCATTCCTTATCCCCGACTCCTGCATCCTGGTGTTTCTAATTAGTGCCGGTGCTCCAAGATATTGTACTTGCAACTCGAGTCCTCCCTGCAGGAATTGTGTTCATCAACATCTGCCCTGACTCTGGTATTAATTAAATAAACTCTTAAATTATCAACAAGCCAGTTAGAGCATCTAAACAATCAAACCTCAGGTGATTTTGTTTTTACTCAAATTACTTTTACTCACAGTATTCAAGTAGTCAAAGTATTAAAATATTATTTTAGTTAGTTTTTTTCCTTGCAAGTTGCACATATTGGGTAAACAAATCCAAGTTGTTGGACCACCAGCAAAAAACCTTCTAAATCTCTTTTGCTGGCATCTTGTTATCATTATTTCCCCATTAAATATTTTGGCAGCTCAGGATAATTTGGCACAATTACATTATAAACGGTAACAAGATGAAAAATCCATGTGGAAAAATGTTAGTGATGATTAGATTTGATTTAAATTGAGTTATTTTTGGTTATAATCTATAGAAGATAGAGAGAAGTTTAAGGTTTTTGTGCTTGTGTTGTGGTTCGTATGCGCCTAAAAACGCAGCCACAGTTCCAGTTTGAGCTAAATACTTCCATCTACTTGTTTTATAAGATGCAGCTAGTTGTCTGCAAAGAACTTGACAAGCTTAAACTTCTCATCTGTTTTGTCAAATAAGTTATCAGCTGTCAGTTTCATTACAAGAAGTTCCAGTAAGTTTGTTTTCAAGCAGCAGTCTGGGCATCAGTCAGATGCCTGTGAGGGATTGGAACCGACTGTTGGATTTGTGCTGATGACAAATATTTACATTAATTGCAGTTCTCATGTCAGTTTGTCATAAATGCAATTTTTCCCAGTTCCCCGAGATTATCCATGTTGCCTTCCTCTCCTTTATCCATCTTTAAGTCACACATCTCTGTCCATTTTGGTTTGTTTGATTTTTTTATTTTTGCTGATAAAAATGTCATTTTAAGACTGAATCTGAAACATAGACTGTCTATGAAGTGAACAAGGGCGAGATATACAACAAAACAAAGATGCTGCAGTCCATGGTTCCGGAGATGCACATCTGGAGCCCCTCCAAACGCCCAGGGGGTGTCGCTAAGAAGAGCTCCACTCTCCGGCTGTGTCAGAGGCAGTGAAGGGAGAGAAAGCATTTAAGTTACTAAGAAAAGACAACTTAGGAGAGCGATAGAGAGAGAGCCTAGCTGTTGGGGTCTGATTACAGTAGAGCAGCTGTTCATTGCACATCTTCCTGCTTCAAAAGCCCTCAAAGAGATCCTCTGTCACATCTCTACAGCTGACAGAGATTCAGTCTGACTTGTGAATTATACGTTCTAATATTTTCTTATACTAAATCAATCAATAAAACTGATTACTTGAATTCAATGTGATGAGACTGGAGCAGACTCGATGGCTGAAAATGTGCAAATGTTTATCTAAAATGATGCGTTCAGGGACTTTTCTCACCCTAACCTTCACGTCTTAACAGTGAATTGAACACTTCACAAGTCTGAGGCATTGCACAGCTACAAGCAGCATCAAGCTCAGGGAATGCTCAGCATCCTGTTTGTGCACAAGACATGATGTGGAAAAGGTCTTTCTGGAGGCACAGAAGAAGATGCCTCATTTGGATGCAGTTAATTAGAAAGGCTGATTGATTTGATGGCACTAGTGAGGCGGGACAGCGAAGTGCATTGGTCTGTGAAGGAGTCCATGCTTAGGTCGATATTTACGCCTTCCAGGGAAGCTTTAATAACAACCTGAAAGGTTCTGTGAAAAGCCCCTGTCTGCTTCTTTTGTGCTTCTATTCCAAGAATCAAACAAAACATGAATATATGAATTCTTCAGTTATGTCTCGGTTCATTCTTTCAATGATTCCACTCTAAATATAAGGGTTTAAAAAAAAAAAAAAACTAAGGCATACAGCTGCCACTCGAATCAAAGAGCATTGACGTTTACACAAGATGCAGATAAATATGTTTAATAAAATGCTGTTTATGTCATGTGGCTGTCAAAGAGGGTATTACTCATCTGATAATGATACACTTCATGTCTCATGTATAATTGTAGGACAATTCTGTGTATCAGAGCAGAGCTCTTCTACTGAGGTCCAAATACTTCCTTTTATTTTACATCTATTTGGCAGATTTTTTTTTAACAAACTAGTCTGATTTGTTTTATTTAAATGATACAAAACATGCTATAAATGTGTGCAATAGATAGACACAAGCTCCCGCCGACCCTGAACAGGAAGAAGCTGGATGGATGGATGGATGGATGGATGGATGGATGGATGGATGGATGGATGGATGGATGGATGGATGGATGGATGGATGGATGGATGGATGGATGGATGGATGGATGGATGGATGGATGGATGGAAGGAAGGAAGGACGGATGGATGGATGGATGGATATTTAACTCAGGCGCTGAACTGACCTGCCTGCAGAGTCCAGTCCAGGTGCTAAACTGACCTGCCTGCAGTCCAGTCCAGGCGCTGAACTGACCTGCCTGCAGTCCAGTCCAGGCACTAAACTGACCTGCCTGCAGAGTCCAGTCCAGGTGCTGAACTGACCTGCCTGCAGTCCAGTCCAGGTGCTAAACTGACCTGCCTGCAGTCCAGTCCAGGTGCTAAACTGACCTGCCTGCAAAACATAAGTGATGTCACTGTGAAAAAACATACTTTACTTTCATTATTCTGACATTTTATTTGTGGCCTATAAAAGATGCACATATTTAGAGTCACTTGTTCTCAAACATTATTCAACATCAGACATTAGACATGATACCTCTAATCCAACACGAAGATGTAAAAGCACGAGAATGAAGTGATGAGTCTTTCAGGCTCTCGTGGCCTTTTGAAACATTAAATACAGAATAAAAGGAAAAATGAGGAATCCTACCTGTATGTGTCGCTGACATTTTATAAGTGATTGTTTTCACTCGAGAAAATTAACTATTCATGTGCACCTTAACAGACAGAGACAGATATGAATATATGTGAACTTTCCCTCTCACATACACACAACAAACAATAAAAGTCAATCATTTTTCTTGACATCCAAATTAAAACTAAGCGTTCCTTAGAGGATTGTATAACTCAAGTGGTGCGTGCTCCTGACAGCTTCATCACAGTGGTATGAAATGCAGACCACACCAGAGGGACACTATTGTTTACCCCCAAACCATTACCATCAATTGTCGCTTATAAATCATTGTTTGCATTCTCTGAGCCTGTTTTTTATTCCGTGTCTGGTGCCGGTGCTTTATTAATGCTTCCACCCTTCATGCTCTACTGAACGAGATGAGCCTCGGAGTTCTGGTATCATCGCAGCACCATGTCATGTGGAACTGATTTTGCTTTGTTGCTTTTGGGGTTCTTCTATTTGGCACTGTCCTAAAGTGTTGGAAGAAGCCTCGCCTGCATGTACAGTACAGTTTGTTTTCCTTTTGTATTAGAGCACAAAGACTAAACTGGATCCAGCTTTGCTCAGGCTCCTTGAAGTTATTAATAAAAACCCATTTCACAGTGTGTGTTTTTTTATGCAGCCTTATTTGTGATAAATCAAATGTTAATTAATTAGTTGTGCACGTTTATATTTGTTTTTTAACATCAGGTCTATATTTGGTAGCTTAGCTTGTCATGGAGACTGTCATGGAGACTGAACTGGAGTCTCTTGAGTTGATTGTCCAAAGGAGGATGAAGAACATGATGGAAAACCCTCATCATCCTCTTCAGAACACAGTAACTCAACAACAGAGTGTCTCAGTCAGAAGATTCTTCATAATCTGCTGCAGCACAGACTGCTACAGGAGATCCTTCCCGTCCACAGCTAGAACCCTCTACAGGAGATCCTTCCTGTCCACAGCTAGAACTCTCTACAGGAGATCCTTCCTGTCCACAGCTAGAACCCTCTACAGGAGATCCTTCCTGTCCACAGCTAGAACTCTCTATGGCTCCCTGAAAAAGAACTGAGCTACAACAACACTTGAATTTCCCTTCGGGGATTAATAAAGTATTTTTGATTTTGATTTGATTTGATTGATTGATTTTAGAACATTACGTGTTCTTGTGATGTAAATCACTCTTTTTTTATATTAAACACTTTGTTTTTATTTTTACCAATATGAAAATGACCACTTAGTCATAATTATATTTTGCAAACCAAAAGTTGAGCATCTTGTGCTTCGAACACACACAACAAATTCAAAAGTTATAGATCTTTTAAATGATCCGTTTTTACCACTTATCAGAATTGTAGTAAAGCATGCTACTGTGTATATCACTATTTTGTCAGTTGTAGATTGTGTCGTATTTGCTGACAGGGCCATGCAGTTTGAATAAACATATTTTATGTGCTGTTAAGTTGAAAACATATTTTTGCTTGATTTAATATTTACACTATGACTGAATCCGTATCGTCGATCAAAACTGTTTCCTCCCTGTTGAATCTGTGATGCGTTCCAGGATTTTAGAGCTGCAGAGTTGGAGAAATACTCAAAATTCTCTATTGTGGGACATTTCACGTCAGTAAAGAACGGATGTGAGTTCTGGGGCAGACTCTTTTGGTATCACTGCCGAAGGCACACGTCTCATATCGCTTATCATTTATTAATTCATATAAAGATGAACCAAAGATGGATTATTTCACTGCTTTTACTTTCACTAAACTTTTACTAAAAAAGAAAACACTGAATAGTAATATTTAGTTACCTGCAGTCAGGTACATCATAAACTTTTCTAGTTTGGTACACCTCTAGTGGTCATGAGATGAAATACATGATAAGTTTAAAAATTCTTAACCACAACCAAGTAGTCATAACAAGTATAACATGTCTGTCTATCTCATTTGTTCAAAATTTCTGTCTGAGATGGTTTAAATATAAAGTATAATGGCTTTGAGTTTTCAGTTCGGAAACAGCTGATCTATGGAGGCGGGACAATACAAAGTCATGATGCTGCAGTCTGTGCAATGCTCGGCCAGCTCTGATATAAAATGCTTTACAGGGTAATGATAGGAAGCAAAATTAGAATCAGGTCAAGGTTAAGTAAATAACAAGCTGATGTAAGATCGGGTCGTGTTTGCTTGTTGGATCCTGTTCAGTCCACGCACTCGACTAAACCACATCCTGTGAAGTTTATTTCATGTGAAGAATCAACATTTCCTAAAACTAACCATCAAGTGTTTTAATGCTCATGATGTGATTTCTCATTTAAAGGCATGTTGATTGATTAAATGTTTCTTGAATCACGTCTGATCTTTAAAGTCAGTGAGAGACATGTTGATCTGGCGTGTACAGACTGTTTACAGTAGATGTTCAGAACCAACAAAATCTCAGAGAAGAATAAAAGCTGTAGACCACTTTTTGTTCCCACACACACACACACACACACACACACACACACACACACACACACACACACATATGCACACACACTCTTCTTTATACACACTTTGGAGCAGATGTGATAAAAATCAATCTTGCTGTGACAGTCTTCCCCCCAGCAACCAGGGGGCCTTAATTTATTGGTCCAACTTAAAACCCGACCAACCGACTGCTCTCAGTGGAAACGAGAAGTGGTGCAACTTGGAAAGAAAACAAGGCACACTGATGTTGGCAAAATGAAAACTTTCTTAATGAAACTCGGCAATACACACAGCCGTTTAATGACTGACTCACCTGTACTCCCTAAACTATTTACAGGCTATAAACATGCATGTACGTCCTTGGAAGTATCGCCAAAAAACATTTACTAAAACGATCAAAAGTAATAATGTCACAATAAAAATTTTGTTTCTGTTTTTTAATGATTAAAACATATTTACTGCTAATATTTAAAAACACAGATATGTTTCTTAATGTTATTTTTTCCAACTCTAAAAAAAAATGCACTGCAGAAAAATCTGTGTTAAAACAAAACACAACATTAGAGCATAAAACTTAAAGAAAAATACTTATTGACAACACTTAAAAATGTGTACAATATTTGATGATTTATGTTTTGCTTTAAGTTTTGTGTTTTGTAAAAATCAACATTATACATTTTGCCATTTTTTAATTGCATCACATCATCTCCACAATCCAGACTGTGCTGTCGACACATGGTGAATAACAATGTATTTTTTAATTTAATAATAATCAATAATCTCTGTAATAATGTGTTCATATATGGAAGATTTGTGTTACTTATATGATTCTCCTCTGTTTGACTCATTATCATAAACCATCAATGTCCTTGATGGACTCAAACAATACTGAAGGACTTTTAATGAAAGGGCTTAGCGGGATGCAATTCTGCGCCTCCTTAAAATCTAGCATTTGTTTACTTTTATCAATATGTTTAATGAGCTGGAAAATAACCTGCATTTAAAAAGGGAGCAGTTGGTGTCCAGCTCTTCCACTGTGGTGGTGCAAAGTGACTCACAATTGCTCATTTTGAAGCGAGAGCTGCAATCAGACCGAAAACTAACCTTCCTATTACGGTTTGAAGCCGCCGTTTCCATCAGAGAACCTTCAAAAACGGTTTGCTGCCTTTCAGAAACCACGTTGTTAGGAGCAAAAACATGTGTGGATGTATCTGGATCAAAGATTTGCTGAAATTCAAATAAAACGTTTTGGGTTTTTTTCCAAGGGCCAGACAAGGTCAATGATCCCATCATTGTGCTGCTCAGATCCTGTAGAAACTGTATTATGTGAAACAAGAGCGAAATCTTGTTCAGATATGTTTGATTCACGGTTCTTCTCTGCTGAATGATGACTGCTCCAGCAGTAGGGTTTAGTTCTTTTATTATATACTGCAGTTTTAATGTTTCTTTGATGGAAAGCCACAGATATGATAGATAACCCCCTCTGGAGACTTTTTGACTTAAAACCCTCCCAAAAAAAAAGAGAATTATTACCAAGTAAAACTAATTCAAATTTTATTCCCGTATAAAAATTCCTTGGAGAACGGAAATGATTTGCACATTTCAGGTTATAGTTACAATGAAAAGTGACAAGTTTGCACTGTGTTAATAATGTCAGGGTTAATTGATTTCTGTCAAAGGAAATTGACAGATTGCTTACGTCCTCGTTGTTCGAGTCACACCGTCAGGGTCAGATTCAGAGCTGAAGCCATGAAGACAAAGGAGCTTTAACGTCTCGCTCGAAAGTGATACATGTAATTTGAGTTTATATCAGTGCGTCTCATAAATATGACCTTCTTCGCTCATACACCTGAAGTTTATATTCACATAACAGGTTCTGTTGTACTTTAAAAAAAATAGAGTACAAAACAAGGAACTTTCTTTTTCCTTTCTGTTGAATTTAACACAATTATAAGTGGAAGAGGATGAGTCTAATTGATGGATACATCTTCTCTTTGATTCCTGGAATCCATTTATTTTACTCCAATATGAATAAAGTGCATTGAGCAACAGTATTTGAGTAGCGTTCTTTTCTTCCTGGCCTTGGGGCACACGACAGCATATGATGGGAAAGTTGAGCACTAATAATATTCTCTGTCTTTGTTTGGAAGGTTATTAACAAGATGCCCTTTTAAGTTAGCGTCACTGAAAGCTTCTCTTTGTCCGAGCAGATGTGTTGACCACATCTAACTGATTATTCTCTCAGAAAAGTTTGATAAAATAAACAGAAGTTGAGATAAATTTACAGAAAGATGCTTTAGCTCCTTTTGGTTGTGTCATCGTGTATTTGGAAGAATTATTAGTATCAAGTCTCTAATTTTGATGTCTTGTCCTCTTTTCTTTGTATTCCTTCTCCTTTATCTGTCTTTGCTTCTCTCATATGTTGTTTGACTGGGTCACTGGTTCTTTCTACTCACCTGTGGCCAATTATCCTCTGTAGTTCACACACCCTGCTCTGCTCTTCACTCATCAGTAGTTTGTCATTTCACTCTCATGGCAAACCGCAGGCCAAGATTAACTCTCTCAATCTGTGAAGTTTTTACTTGATCTGCCATTAACCCAGATCTTTGTTCAGCTGCTCCTGTTTCACCTGCTCACACTCACCTGGAGGATTACAATCTGCAGAACACTGCAGTGTAGGTGCCGCTACCACACCTGGAAAAGCCTGGACCACGTCTACAGCTCAGTAACATTCAGCAGATTAATTCCTGTAACTGTAAAACTTACCTGCTCCCTTTTTCCTATAAAAACCTGCTGAGCTTTGAAAAGAAAAATCACTCCTGACTTTCAAAGAGCAGCTAAAATACTACAATTACCTAAAAGTTACAGTGAAATCTAATGCTGCTGAAATTAAAATTCACCTTTTAATCACACTTTTCATTTTTCTGAAAGAATTCCACATTTCATTTTTTTAAGTTTGAGCGACGTGTTATACATTCACTATGTAGGCTTGAAAGTGAACGCGTCTTAAACGTGATGGCACATCGGAGAAAAGGGACATTTTTTATTGGTAAAAAGAAAACCAATTTAAAAGTTGAGGGTTTTGAATTTTCCCACAGTAAAAAGACTCCAGATTTTCTTGTCATAAAACACATTTATAAATATCCAAAGAAACTCTGACAAATGGTTTTCAGTTTGGGACTTCTTAAGGGGCAAAAAAACTAAAGTTATTTTATGTCTTCTTTATTTATTTGTAGCCTGAATTTTAATGGTTTTCTTTTTTTTTCTTCTGTTTTTGGGGGGTCAAGCATATCAGTTCATCTAGATTGTGAAGTTTCAGAAAGAAAATCTTGCAGTCTGGTATTTCCACAGCACCAGCTGACAAGATCTTGAATACTGATACTTCTTTGATCCATGAATGTCCAGTGCAGAATGAGGAAAAAGTTCATTTCTAGTTTGGACAGGCAAAAATGCTTTGGAGACTCCTGTCCAACTCACAGAGAGCGTGCTACTTCCCTCGATGTCTAAAATATGCATTAGATCAAAATATGCATCAGCAGTTTCTGGTAAGACAATCACTCTGTCTCTCCTGTCTCAATTTCCTGGTTTTCCTTTTAAGGAAACATCGACAGATTCTCAGATCACTCCACATTGATATTTCGAGGGGAGGAGACATATCAAGGGATCGGAATAAACGTGATAGTATGAATCTATCCACTGCCAGCAGCATCTCAGGCCTGATCCCAGTCCATCAGGCCATGAAATATTCATCCATAATTCCAAAATGTCTGTCATGAATACTGTACAACCGGCCCTCTGCTGAACGCTGGAACGCAGCAGCTGTAGCACACGTCACTGGAAGATAGAAGAAATATTTTCTTAGAACAGAGTCTGAACAAAATCTCATTGCCTTAGTATCCCGTTTCCAGATAGCTGTCACTGTCACACTGTGTGTGCAGCAACATGTTTCTGTTGCACACAGATCTAAATTAATGCCAAAATCCCTCCACTATAGACCATCAGACATGGTACAGTTACCAGAGGCCGTGGATATCCACTTTCCTAGTCCCCATTAGCAAGCTGCTAAAGATTTATCACTAATGTCAGGGAGGTATTAGCAGACCCTAATGAAATTTCACGTTGTTCTTCAAGCAATATTATCCCTGTGACCCCACTCTTTTCACAACAGAAAGGTTTAACTGCTGAATGTAAGCATGTGGCTTCAAGATTAGCTGCATTTCTTTCTTTCTCGTCTCTTTTTTTTTTTTCCTTGTTTTTGACCGTTCCCATTTGGATTTGTGCTCCTTTCATAATAATAGAAAATAATGACAACCTCCCAGCCTCTTTCAGACTGCGGTGGGCACCAAGTTAATGACACTGGGCCAGGTCGCGCTTGGCTGCGTCCCCACACATAATTATAGTCTGATTGTCACAAAAATCGCCTGCATTCACTTGCCACTATGGCTGCTGTAAAGCCAATACCCCCCCACCCTAACCCCCCCCCAAGGCCATAAAGATTAACGAAAAGTCAAATTATCTCAACCGTGCCGGGACCCTCAGTTTTAACGGTGCTGAAATGAGTAATTAAAATTTAACTTCACAATGATAGGTGCAGCCTGGAAATTAATTGCCATGTCTGAAATAGGAGTTTTGTGTTTACATGAGATTGAGTGCGAAACAGACGCTGCATGATGTTTCTATGTGCTGACAGTGTTGGTTTAATATTATCGTAACGGTTTTAACTGGAAGGTATGTGAGAAGGGTGAAGGAGGGAAGCCTGCAGGCATGGCCATTAACTTGATAAATATAGTATGAATTACCTAAAAGATATAATAAATGGGAAGTGATTTGATTCCATGTTTCTCACACTTTCAAATGTTTTCTAAAATCTCGACTTTATCGGTGGTGTAAAAATAATAAAACAGGACTGGAACAGCAAAACCAACAGTGTTTGTGTGTACGAAAATAATAAAGTTTGTTTTGTCTGTTCCCATGAAACATAAAGCATTTTTAAAGCAAACTTCCTTTGTGACCATCAGCGTTAACAGCAAACAAAGCCAAATGAAAAGTTGTTTTTTTTATTCCAGCATCTACAATCCACTGGAGACTGTTCTCCTGGTCCAAGTCCAATTATGTATCACTGATTCCCTGGAAGTGAGACTTTTTATTATTTTTCTGTATTTGCCACCTCCCACGACATCATGCAGCCTTCCACTGCAGGCAGCCTGAGGTTCAAAGTAGATACTTTCTCACATCCTGGGTCAAGTTTAGCTGGTTAGGTGCTAGTTGACTAGGGTGGAAAAAAGTGAATAACACATCTTCCAATAAATAAATATTTTGTGGACGGAGAGGACAATGAATTCAAACTCCAAACAGATTTGATATTAAATTATTCAGTCATTGGTTTTTGTCTCTGTTGTCTTAAACTGATCTTCCCAGTGGAGCTGCCATTGCAGCACAACACTGGGACAACTCGTGTGTAGTGAAGAGATACATCAAGGACTTGGCAAACTATAAAATGAGGACACACACACCTCTCTTGTCCTGCCTCTCCCTCCTGCAGCCCTCTCCTGGGATTTACCTCCAAGTTCAGGTAACTGGTTGTCATGGTAACAGCTGAGAGTGAGGGCTGTTTGCATTGTTTCTGCTTTCATCTCTAAAACTGTCATTATCCATACAGTACAGGTACTCATGTTTATATGCCTTCTCCAGCTCGCCTGATTGTCAGTCTGTTTGTGTGTCTGCCTGCTCATCAAGCTCGCTCTGTCTGCCTGCTTTGGCGTTTCGAATGCCATCATCTTCCTCTCCGGCCAGTCAATCTGCACTGTTCCTCCATTAAAGATTTATTTACCACATCTGCCTCTCTTTTTTTTTCCCTGGTATACAGCTGGTGTGCAGCATGTATTTGCACTCCCTTTGTTCTCCACTCAGTGAAATAATTACTGGATGATCATCACAAAAACTGAACTAAAAGAAAAGCTCCTCACCTAAATGAGTTATTTACACAATTTGCAGAATTAAAACTGAATGACCATCTGAGATTCATATCTTCATCACGTGACTGAGGAATCATACAACATGTGAATTTTGTAAGAGATGGAAATTTGGAGATTTGAGTGGTTTGAGGAACTGACAGATTTTTCAGAGGCACTTCTGACATCTGCTGGACGTGTTGTGAACATCATAAAACCCGTTCGACGGGGAGAGAAAATGTCTCATGAAAATATAGTAAAATAACTCCAATTATGGTAATTCAGGTGAAGGATCAATTACAATTTGTATCACCATGCAGACAAATATTACAGGTAATATGTTTCCTTCTTTATAAAAGCTATTGCAAGGTAAATATGTGTTGGTTTAAATTATAATCATATCAATTTGCACTGTTTGGTAAATACATTATCTCTTAAAATGAAATGAAATACAAACAATGCATGTGCTATTCATGCACAATGTTTTATGAGAGTCTGTGTGGGAGATAAATTATTCTTGCTTTCACATATCGAATCACAGTCTCTCACACATTATATCATATGAGCCTGATGCTGCATTTAAATGCTAAAACTGTTTTCTTTCATAAAGCTAATGTCATAGCTCTATAGGCTAAATTATATGCTAATTGAACAGATTTATGAGCTATCGAAACGTTTGTTTTTTTTCTGTTTTGGGTCACATGAAGAAAATGGGTCAGTTTGAGCATTAAAGTGTAGTACTGAAGCATATTTCTAAATATAAATGTCTACCTGAGGAACTGTCTCTGTCGAGTCTTAATGTTTTATATTACAGATAAGAGGGAAACAGAAGCTCTGGGGGACCCGTGTTTTAATGGGTCTACTATCTGTATATATTTAGGGATAAAAGCAAAGAGTAACTGAAGACAGTGAAAAGTCCCCAGAGTTCAGTGTTTCATTTAGCCTGGATGTCTGCCAGTGTTTCATAAAGCGAAGAAGAAAAGCAGCTAAGTGTTGCATTCACATATCTAGTTCCAGTTCTTCAGCACGTTTGTCTAAAGCGATTTGAGTTTCTTCACAGCATCCTGCTCTTTAAAGTCGTTGATATAAATAATCTTAAAACACTGAGCAGTTACACTTGAAAAATAACCTATTAAACAGAAAGTAGCTGTTTTAAACAAGATCATGCATAAATGAAACTAATAATTTACTGTTAACTGATATAAAAATGAGCACTTTGAAGTCAGATTCAGCACATATTCAGACAACTAATAAAACAGCATTAAATACTTGCAGCATACAAATAATGCACTAAAAATATACTTGACTTTTTAAATGATCCCAAAATGGAATTTTAGTCATTAGAAGATCAAATGATTGAGTTGCAAATAAAAACAAAACTTTCATTTTGACGTCAAGACCCACTGATAAAACATAAAACTTCTTCTTTTAATGTGGTTGGATTCATTGTAATTCATATTATTATTGTAGCAGCCACAGTAATGAAAAGAATGCTTCCAGCCCATCTAACAGCATAATGAGCTAATGTTAGACAGTTCAGATTTATTGACTGTAACAGTAAAAATTAAAGTGTCATGTCAGCCATGGTGTCAGTCCTGGACTATTACTGACTGTCTCAGAGGATCAGGATAAAATATCAATAAAATAGATTTTTGATGACATATATATAGAAATTCATCCAAAGTACATTTTTTAAAGTGGAGAATGATATGAGTCGAGCACATTTTCAAGTGAAACCAAACAGAGCACTGTAAAAGATGTTACTGTATGTACCACCACATAAAAACATAACCACGAGTTTAGCTGTGATTATTCTCACTTGTTAAGCCAATAGCTAACTTAGCTGTAACAGGCTGTGAAAGATTTATCGATAATATTCATCCTGCAATTTTTTTCTAACCTTTTATTTAATGTAAAGTTTGAACTCATTTGTCTTTTTGGGTCTCCTACAACTTAATTTGGATTGTTTGAAAATCTGAAGATCGGATTTTAAACTAATTTCTCTTTTCATGCAGTTAGGTTAATGTCTTCAGGAAACTACACGCAATGCATTTGTTGGCATGTATGTGACCAGTGCTTAATTTGTAAATCAAAAGTTACCGGAACGCAAATAGCGCTATGAGACCAGAATTCACTGAGGCCAAACTGATACCGGAACGCACACATAGACATGTATGAACGCACACACATACACAACCATCGGACCAGACCGGCGCACAGCGGGTGTAAATTGTCAAGCAGGGCTAGAGAAAGTGATGATAAGCCAAGAAGAAGTAAGTTATACTGCCTTTTTGGCATTTTGATGCCGCTGTTATTTATCCCAACTGGCGCCGTTAACAGATCCTAGCAAACAGTTACCGGAACACACCCTTTCAAAATAAGACAGTTCCCGGATCTTGTGCAGGATCCGGCTCAAATTAAGCCCTGTATGTGACACATTTGATGATTAGCAGCAAATTGCTAACTTTCTCCAGCTAATTTAAAGGTGCAGTATGAAACACAAACACCACAACAACATCCAGTGTGCGGATGCTGCAGCCACAACAACAGAAGGCCTCAAGCTGTTGGGACGCCAGACTCGCCACCCCCGCATGTGCACCAATGCCGCAAAAACCCAAACACACTCTGGCCCCGGATCCTCTCCGGTTGCTCCTCCCCCAAGAAGGACAACAAAATCCCCAGGGCTCTGAAGCAGCAGCTCGACCCGTTGACTCCACCCCTCTCCACAGTACCAGCCTCACTATTACGGACTATTCTCCATATTAGGCAAACCAAAATGGTGCCCACTACTCTGCCAGCTATTGGCTGGTAGATGTAAACAAAATGCCAACGTTGTGCCCATCAAAATACATATTTTATTATATTTTCTTCAGATATATTTTTTAAATGAAATACTGTATTTTTATACTGCACGCCTCTAAATATCCCGTGGAGATATTATGTTGTTAAAAATACTACTTTTTATGAAAATGTTCCATATTGCACCTTTAATCGTTGTGTCAGTGAGCTGCAAAAATTAAAATGTTAAACAAGTTAAGTGCTTTTATCCACGCAAGTGAGGATCGGGTTTTGTTTGTGCATCTACAAGTAAAACCTCTCCTACACTGATTCCTTGAGAATAATGATTAGCATATATGTAAATTTCGTTGAATATTTGAGAAAAGTGTACTGAAAAAGGTCAGTTCCTGCAATACAAATAAATATTTTTTTGTTTGTTTGAAAATTGAATGTGGGCAAAAAAAAAAGTAGGAGGTGTAGAAACATTTCTTTTCAACATACAAATGTAAAAAAGTCAGTTTTCCTTTAGAATCAGTCAGTTGTGTGTATTTATTTTCCTCAGTCATCAGTTCTGGCCACATAGGCAGAAAACTCATGGGAAATTGACTCGCACACTGGACACCACAGACAGGTTGTAAAGATATGATGGACAGTGGAGAAACATGTGCTGGCACTGAGAGCTTAATCTGTCTTATTGATGACAGGTCAGTGTCTCTGTGGAAACCATACGATCGATGGCACTTGACCCCCTTAAATATCAGCAGTGTCGACACCCCTCTTGTCTCCGTGCGTCGCCCAATCAGGATTGATTGCAGCAATTTTGCACTCCATGGACAGCTGACTGCCGTTAGTGCTTCATCTTTAATACTGATGATGCTGCAGATTATTCCCATAACAACTGTCTGTTATACAGTGAGCTCAGTAATCTCTTATTTATCAACAATTCATTATAATCCGAAAGACATGCAATGACTCTTTTTTTCACACGTTATTGTAGACTGATGTTGCTTTTAACACACATCGCTTGTTAAACTCTTCTTCTACTGGTTCCAGTGTCACAACAACTGTAAGTCTAGCCACTGCAGTTGCAGTTCACACATAATTATTGCCATGGGTGAGTCATAGGGACCCATGACATGGTTACTCATTACACTAGAACAATACACTTACGTAAGCTCCTCCTTAGTTTAGTAATCAGATTAAACTGCCAGTGTAATCAAGTGGATTATGGAGTAACATGACATACCACAGCATATTACAAAATAATAAATATAAATATAGCCTTTGCAATAACTTGGACTAACCCAAACCTGAGCCAATCAGGCGGTAGGTTTTATAAGGACAAACTGAGCTGGTTTCCCATCAACTAGTTGTGGATGAATCACAGGTAATTTAATCTGAAAGACTGTGTTTAAAGATGGAGGACACATCTTTAATTTCTTTGTTTTGTGCTGTCATATTGTATTTTTGAAACTAGAGTCTCAACATTAGAGATGTGGGCCTGAAATCCCACCAACTCATCTGCACAAAATCATAGTTTTAATTGAACACGAAGTAGCAACAAGAAAACTACATGAATAAACAGGAGGCAACACCTAAAAACATTTTCTGAGGTTTATTGGGTTTTTTTCTTTTTTAGGAAAATGTCCCTTTACTTTAAACTGAGGGGCGTGGGAGTAAAAACTTCTAGCCACTGGGGTGCTCTAGTTTTGTTTTGGCTTTACTTTGTCTGTTTGTATGCAACTTGCATTTTTACAGTAATGGTCTGGTGATGGACTGGTGACCTGTAACCCGGCCTCTCCCCCAATCACCACTGCAGATAGACACCAGCTCCCCGAAACCTTGAACAGGCTGCATATCTGAGGGTCTGTCTAAAACCACTGGTGTCTCAACAGAATTCCTTATATGTGTCAACTCTTTTGAAAATTAAGAACTCTGAATGTTTGCCTGCCACCTGGCATACTGTGCACCTGACCTTGATTTTCTGCAGGTGGTGAGCCGAAGTGGAGGTGGCCTCCTTTAGCTGTTTCAGACTGAGCCTGGCCGAGCCTCAGGAGCCAAACCTCAACCAACAGCTTCCACCAGGTTAGGATGGTAATTCAGAAGAAAAGATTATTCTTGGGTTGAGAGTGAGTTTTGCTTCTGGTAGAGGAGTTTATGTTTCTAGGGTTCTTTTTGAAGAGTGATGGGATGGAGCAGGAGATGGACCTACAAGGACTGGAGCTTCATCCCTAGTAATGAGGGCATTAGAGCCAAAAGAGAAAACTCTCAATGGAATGGTCTGTCAACTTTATGACTCTCCTCTATGGTCATGAGACTATGAGATCTGGTTTGTGACCAAAAGAACAAAATACCCATGCAAGTAGCTAAAATGAGCTTTCTCCATTTGGTGGCTGGGTTTAAGTCTTGGAGATACTGTAAGTCAAGGAGACTCATCCTCCAGGCAAAGCTTGAAGTAGAGTCACTCTTCCTCTGCATTGAAAGGAGTAAACTGAGGTGGTTCTGATTAGGATGCCTCCTGGTCACCTCCCTCTGAAGGCTTTCCAGGTACATCCCTCTGGGCGAAGACCCCCAGGTAGACACAGAACTTGCCTGAGGGACAATGTATCCTCTCTTGCCTTGGTACGCTTTGGGATTCTCCCAAGCTGGGGAATGCTACTGAGAAGAGGGACATCTGTGTCGGTCGGACTGACGGAGGGACACACTTGTTTTGATAAGGACATTACAGTTGTCATAATTTTCTAGTAAAATATGTTATTAATGTCTTCATACGAGTTTATACACTTAACTAGTTGTTAAATTAACGCTAGTCAGCACAAAAACCCAATTATGTTTCACCGAATCAGAAAACAAGAGACCTTGTGACTATATTGTCACAAGCAAAGCCTTAAGATTTTTCTATTTATACAATTTGAATCAATCCTTGAGCATTTCTAGATTGTCGTCATGAATTTAACAACATTAAACGATTTACTCCCAGTCTCAATGCAGCCGAGGTGGTGACTGTCATAATAATGAGTGCACAAATATAAAAGTCCAATTAGTCCAATTAGGCACTAAAGCTTTCTTACAAAATTACTGAAAAGGTTGTTAATTTGTGGTTATGTTAGCATGACTTCTGTAAACAGAGCAGTTTGCTGGCTGTTGGGGTTGTTATGATAAATACACATCACCTGCTCTGGATCCCTGCAAGGCCTCGTAACAGTGTTATTGACCTTTTCTTTGACATTACCTATTTCAGTTCATAGACTGCTCTGAAAGCTAAAACTGGAGCCTGTGAGATGTGGGTTATGTGCCGTGATTAATACTCCTCTCTCCCAATTTCTGACAAGCACAAGAGCCACTCTGCCTGTGTGATACACATCTTCCCAAATTGAATCCTCTCCTCTTCTTTCTTGTTTGTTATTTAACTTGGTGCCATCACTTCTCACAGGGCACTGCTCCTATTTTCATTTACAGCAATAAAAGTGTTACGTGTGAGATGACTTTTGCAGCAGCTCCCAAAATGGGTTTGACAATTCTGAGGTCAACACAAGTATCCATCAGAGCTGTTCCCCGCTGAGTATGTAATGATCAAAGTTTGTGTGCCACAGACTTTGTACAATTTACACCAACCCCAAGTGCCCTTAACCATCACTCCACGTGGTGCTAAGCTTATCTTTGTTCCGACCAATTATACGAGCCGATGAAAAGAATACAATTGTCGTTCTGTGCCGGTGGTTTCCCAAATAAATAAGTGTTTAATGACCCTCTCACTCTCCCTTTTCAGCTTAATTAGGGAGGACAGATTTACTGAATGGATGACTGTAGAGCAACAGACCGTGAATCTGAAACAGAAAACTGCCAGCCTTTCCTTCATTGTGTGTATTGTTGTGTGCAGCTGCTTGATTGCTGCCCAAACCCCTTAACTCTCACTGACCCACCAGCGGTCCCAGCTGTGTGGCTGCAGCCATTTGACCATCATGCTGCAGCACATCTGAGGAAAAACAGACAAAAACATTGTGCTACCAAATCTGCTTGAACCTGACATGTTTCTCCAAAAAAATAACTGCTCCAGTTAAGAGTCTAGGCACAGCTGCACAATCATTTTCTTATTTTGTTAAGAAAATTTGAGCTACTTAGTCACTGTATGGTATTACTTTCCTACCTGATGTTTTCTGTGTTAACACTTGACTCAGCAGTGTGTTTAATTTTCCTTATAAATATTTTATTTAGACTACGTTAGCTTGTTACTCCAGAAACAATAAATGCTATGTGAAGCTTCTGGCAGCTAAGCTATCAGGTGATGGACCAAACAACAAAAAACAAGAAAGTCTTTTCATCACAATTGATCACAATATATGAAGAAAAGCCTACACACTTATTTGTCAGTATAAGATTGATTTCAACCAGTCAACCCAAACTGCATCTCTGTGTGGTCCACATGTTTTTCTGCAGGTGAACGCACCAATAAAAGAGCTCATTGACAAAATAACCAGAACTGCTCTCAACAAACTTAAAGGTCCTTTTATCATGCAAATCACTTTTTTGAGCTTTTAACAATGTTGTGATGTTACTTCCTACTGCGAGTGTTACAGGAATTTATTCACCATTTTTATTCAGGCAGCTTGAAGGACAGCATTTAAGGGGGGTTGGGGGAGAGATGGGATTTTAGGTAAACAGAGTGTTTTAACTCGAGAATATAGGTTATATTTTAGGACAAATGAAGACTATATAACATTGAAGATAAGATTTTATCATATATGTGCCTATCCCAGATGTTGAAGCTTTAAAACTTTACATTTACATTTAAATGTTTACATCAGCGCTATATATTGCACTAATCCACCAGTTAAAGTTGTCAAATTGCCTAGCTTAGACTATCAACAAAGTCACAGAACCCTCAGCCCCTCCCGTCAGGTAGAATTCCTAAGTCACGCCCCCCCCCCAGGTTTGGAAACACACGTAGCCCCAGAAGACGACAGAGTGCAAGACACCGGTCCACAGTTCATTCAAGTACCGTAACATGGCGGAATCATCTGTAAGTGAAAACAATATAATAACGAACAACTGACATTAATTGTTACTTTGTCCTGAACCTGACGAGGAACCAGCTGGCGGCTGTTTCTCCTGCTGTGACATGGTAGAGCGGCGAACACTCCCAGCATTGGTGTTCTGCGATAATATGTCTCAGTTTTTTAGGAGCACAGAAGCCAAATAAATGCAGAAGTCCGTATGGCTGGAGAGACTGTCCAATCATTCCTTTCGGACTGAACCATTTCATTGGTTGATACTTTTAGACAAATACGAGAGAACCACTTCATTATTTCTTTCATTTTACTTTTAATCTTCGCAACATATTTTTCTCCATGCTGAGTTAAAACATTTTTAATGGGCATCAAAACAAAAATATGTTAACGCTACTGGGACCCCGTCATCTTCGACGATGCCAGGGACCTTGTTGTGTTTAATCGAACATAGCTTCCGAACCATAAAAGATAGAAACTTACTTTTTTTCCTCTCTAAATCGGGAGAATCCAAGCTTTCAGACGGTAGTTCCGGCATCGCTCTAGCCCATTCACAAGGGATACAGTGTCGTGTCAAAGTCGGTGTTCCAATCAGAGCCTTTGTCTTTTGCGCATGACGCGCGGTTGTAAAATTTTTTTTTTCTTATTCATTGATATTTAGTGTGGGTTTTTCTTGAATAAAGTGTGATATTCTAATTTTCGCCTAATTTTTTTTTGTATTTTTTATTCTAATACTCTTTATTTCAAGCAAAGGAGCCTCATTTACACAGCAGTTTATGATATTTCAATTCAAAATAAAAAAAACAAGGTATAGGACATTATGGGGCATTGAAAGGTGGTGTTTTAGTAGCATTTAAACAAAAAAAAGTCAAAAGTTTATTTCTCCAAAAAACCCTTGGTCCCCAGAGGGTTAAGCTAATTTGTTATGCAAATTAAGTATAGCAGCTTTAACATTCATCTTGCTGTAATTTGCACATTGGTGGCTTTTTCTCAGATTATTTATGCTAATTTTGAAAAAATATGTTTAGTACTATTTTTAATGCACAAGTACACATGCACATTATGTACATGTTTCTAAACAGTTCCTAACTGTTTAAGCATCTTTAAAGTACCCTGCTCTGTTGCACATTACAACCTGGGTAATGACACTCTGGTTTTGGTGTAGCCTTGTCCATAATGTATATATTTTCTTGATTTTTAAATTCTGTTCTGTTCTCGCTTTGCTGCTGTTACAACTGAATTGAAGGACTGTTCTTCTTCTTTTTCTTCTAAACACCAGGTGAATCATCAATTAGATAGTGAACCAAAAAACTTCTCATGCAGTCTCTGTCATATTTACACTATAGTTGAAGGCGTAAATGAAACTAGAATGTATGATGAAAAGTATCTTAAGACCTTTTGGGGTGAGAGTTTGCAGTTCGAAATAGAAAAAAAAAATCTCTTTAAAGCAACAACTTGTTTATGTTTTCTTGTCAGTTTGGATCAAATCAGTCTGATGCTGAGAAATAAGTGTGTAGGCTTTTCTTCAGTCATTTTAATGTAAGTTTTCACAGTCTAGAACCTTCAGCTGTGATGTGCACGTAACTGTTTCTTGACTCAGTAACAGGAAAGAAACTAAATTGTTAGTTTGTTTTTCCACAAAAGAAAACTGGCTATGAATGAGAAAATAAGATCAGGATCGGCTCATTTGGCGCCTTTAATTTTCTCCCAAAAACGTCATTAAATTTCCATTTGTGGTGGAGGAAATGTGGAATTATTATGTCTTTCTGATTCCTCGTCACTCTGACAACTGATAGAAATAAAGTACTGACATTTATTTCAAGTCTTTGTGTTTGAATATCTTACTGCTGACACGAGTTCTGTGTCATTCAGAACTAATTAAACAAAATTAGATATGTTTTCTAATGATCACTGATTGCAGCTTGATGGCAATTATATCATCAAGCTCAGTTTTCAGATTCCACAATGTGCAATTAACATAAACAAAACAGTTTGTGCAAACAGATTGTTTACACGGGTTTCCATAGGCTACGATGACAAAATGTTGACGTGATCATGTGACTGAACTTTGGGGGAACAAAAGGGATTTATTAATTCCACCAGTATTTCTCATAAGAAAATAATGCATTCAATTTAAAATGTTTAATATTTTTCAAGTCATTATTTATCAAAGCAAAATTCATTCACACATAGATTAAACAAGTCCCTATTTATCTTTTCTTTCTGACCTTTATTAAAAGTTTAACAAAATTCCTTTTGTTATGACATAGAGGTGCTTGAGTGAAATAAACAGCAGGAAATCTCAATTTTAAGACTGAAACTGACCAGCAAGTTTTGCCCAAACTGTGATTTGGTGGCTTAGTGTTTTCCCAGGGTTTCATGAATATTATATAATTGTTATATATATATATATAAAATAGAAATTACAGTTTTTAAAGTTGTATATTTTTAAAGGTTCTCATTTAGTTGCTACCAGGAGCTCCAGCTGCTTTTAGTAGTTTAATAGGTAACACCAGCTGTCCTTTGAGAACAGCAATATATAGACAAGCATATTAGTCTGACAGGCAGTAATGAACAGATGTAACTGTTCTTTATTCACAAGAGTCACTCTTACATCTTAATTGATGTAAATTTTCTGTCAGAAAATTCTTGCTTATTTTATATACAATGAAAACAAATAGAAAGTCGGCTGTTCAGATGAATGATGTGTTAGATGTCCAGGGCCGGACGTGTTCATAGTGCTCAGATTGTGCTAACCAGGTACAGAGAGTGCCGTCCTCAGACATCCCTGAAAGAAAATGAATAAATCATTACTCAGGATTGTTATCCAGATTGACCACAGAGTCTCTGAGCAGCTGAGATACCTGTCCTTTAATGAGGACTATAACATCTCGACAAGCCTCACACTATCCAGAGGGGAAAAAAATGAAACTGTCAAGATGTCTTTATCTACACAAATATGCAAAAGGCTGATTCCAGTCCAACCCCCCCAAACACACACACCATCAAGTCCTCTACTTCTGTTGCAGGCCAGCTGGCACTAAAATGGATGCTTTGATGTTGGTAGAGACCAAAAAATAAAAAAAAAAAACCTGCTGGAATTTCATGATGGGAAAAAAGCTGTAAGTGCTTCTGCCAGTAGAAAAACTATTTTAGCTACTGTGCTTAAGGCCATGTTGAGACAGCTGGAGCACGACGATTTAAATGAGATTCTGTTTTTTCGGTAACAGCTTGCTTGTTTGGACTGTCACTCATGAGAAGGAGGAGTGGACAGTGTGTGTTTCTGACTGATTATCTCTCTGACATCTCATGAAAATAAAAAAAATGGCATCATTTGTATTTGTATCATTCAGGTTTTTGTTTTTGAACAGGTAGATAGCACAGTTATGAAACCCTGCAGCAAAATGTACTCAATATAGATACTCTTAGAAACTGACAGCAAGAATCTCATGAAATACTTTTTCTTTATATTACTGAATAATTGTAATAATTATTACAAGTGTTTTGGCTGTATTTAATAGATTTTTTTTCATCAAGGCCCAAAGAGTCCTGACTATTACACTAAAATGTGACTGGAATAATCAAACTGTGCATCAAAGCTCTTTTTTTGCGGCACTAAACGTCACAAACACATAAATCAAGCAAGACCTAACTATGAGGTTTTGGTACATCTGAAGGTCTCTGGACATAAACTTTAACTCGCCAGCCTCCACCGAAACTCCACCAAGGACTGTGCTTCATTTTCACAGCGCTGATTTTTCTTTAGCACCAGATCAGAATGAATGAGTGATCAAAGACTATCTGGTTTCACACCGCTGGAGTCCTGAGCTCAGTCGCACAAATGAAAGCGATGTGCTCTCTGACACCTGTTGATCCAACCGGAGAACTACAGCCACTTCTGAAACGAACAATTGATCCAGTAAGTGCATCAAGCGTTTGATAGAGAACAACTAAAGAGAACCCCGAGGTGATAAAGAAGAGTCAGGAAAGGGTTAACTTTCTTAAAGCGATGTCTCCAGGATGCATTTCAGATGTCCAAGGACCCGTGAATTCCTGCTCTGATAAGCTGTCAGGAACATTGCCCTCTGTAGAAATGGTACGTGTGTGTGCGCCTGCGTGTGTGTGATGAAAAACTGGGAGCATGAATGGACAGCCTCAAGGTTATATGGTATTAAAAACAGGTCGGCATAAATTCCACCTAATAATTCATAATGATAACCCCCCAATCTGCTTCTTTGTTTATCCCATATTCATTATCATGCAAGCCTCGTGGCGCTCGTTATGTAAAACTGTGTGCAAGTGAAAGAAAAAGGGGAATGATTAGAGGGCATATGGAAGCATCTCCAATCCACACACACTCATATGAGCCCCCACGTGAACAGTGAGGATTAAGTACATTAAGAAGAGGAACTCCTCTGTGGATGGATACAGTTTCAGTGTGAGTGTTGCGTTTGAGCGTATCGCTCCTTCTGTTTCACCACATTGACCTCTCTTGGCGCTCGTTGTGTCTCCTTGGCCATCACTTCCTTGTTCATGATCTCAGACTCTGGTGGGGACCTTGAGCATTGAGCCTTGATTTTTCATGTTTTCAAACCAAAAACAATTAAAGTTCTTTTAGTCCTTTCAAAATATCATTTTCCTTGTGCATGCTGAAAAAAAAACACTCTACTTTTAAAAATCAGCTGTAAATTAGTAAAAAAAAAATTAAAAAAAAGTTTGCTATATTTGTCAGAAATATGAGATCAGGAAGAGTGAACTTCTGTTTTTATCAAAGAAAGAGAAAGACAAACAAAAAGCTCTGTTATTAAACTGCACAAAAACTTGTTGTCTTTCTAAATCCAGTATCTACAATAATAGCCAGCAAACTTGAGTAACATCGGGAACGGAATCAACCTCTTTCAGTTTTTAGACCAAAAAAAATCTGATTTTTGAAATTGTCTATTGGTTTCGGAGGCTCCTTCTGATCATCAGGCTCTCTATTCACTTCTTAATGTCTCTCCTCCCCAACATTACAACATTTTATAGTTTTCTTGTATTTGTGCTCTAACCTGCTTCCAACCATCAAAGTGCTTGTTTGATTTGAATTTCAGTATCTATTTGTGAGCAGCTTCAAAAAAGTGGAACAGCTGCAAATAAACAGCAGCCTCCAACTGATGGAACAGAGAGAATGTTTGAAGAAAAATAATCAGAACTTTTATAAAAATGTAAATATTATAATTTAGTCAAGCATTTAGTCCAAATGCTGGTAATAAACCGTCAGAACAGAATAAAATACTTCATTACAATTGTGGATGAGTTTGTGCAGTAATTCATTTTTCTGGGGGTTTTTTGTGAGTTTATTTCTTACCAGCAGACTGCAAAAATAAAAGAAAGCAATATTTTTGTTTTTAACTGCAGTTCATCATCTTTCAGTCTCACCAACAAGACAATCCAGAGTCTCAAATCCAAGCCAGGATCCTGATTCAGTCCAAAATTACATTTCTGACCTAAATTTAGGATGTACAATAGCTGATGTTAAAACGTTTATCTTATGTGGAAATTTTGGGGTAAATTTTAAACAATCATAACATGCTAGTACTCATTTTAACTGTTAGTACTAGATTAATTATGCTTTTTTTCCAAAATGGTGCCTCTTAGAAAAAAATATTTTACAATAATTGCTCTTCTAAATGGTTAGAAAAAGGTTAATACAGCAGTTAACCCTTTATAAACCACTGATGAGCAGTTAAAGTGCATCAGATAAAAACAACGGTGGTTTATTTCTTACCCAATAGTACTCTACATCAGTCTACGAACAGTGTCTCATGACTGATTCATAAATGCTTAATAATGTTTCATTGATTTCACAAAATGATTCATAAACTTTGCAAAGTATTAATAAATCTTTAATAATGGTAGTCTTATTGTGAAAGGATGTTCAAGTTATGAGATGATGGTTAAACATGCAACAATATTCAGGTAAAATGGCTTAATTTCTTAAATTCTTAATATTAAAAATAAAGAAATTGATTTAAAGATTAATACAAATTATTTTTGAGTGTTATACTTTTAAAAAGAGCTTTTAGATCATTTCAAGTAGGAACTTGTTATCCTACAAAGCTGTTATTGTTTTTCACAATATTTCACCACAGTGTCTTCATGCAATCAACTCTGTCTCTGATTCATCTGTCCTGAGCTCATTTACCCCCACCACCCCAAAAAAAAAGGTTATTTGTATAAATGTCCACTAACAAACTATGTGTTTGTATTCATGTATACTCCCTGGACACCAAATGCATTTCCTGACATGCAAATCAAGTTGTTCATCATTTTTTCTAATGGTTTGAAGAACCTGCAGATCTTGAGAGTTGTTTAAGGAAAAAACAATTTGAGTTTTTATTCATCTGTTTTAAAAGAAATCAAATATTTGCGTCACAAAATATGTAAAATGAGAGAAATAAACCTGCAATATTTATGGGATGAGTTTGCTTTTGGCATACATTTTTCACTTTGTGGTACTGTTGAATATTTTGATTGTTTTGATTACTGTTGAGCTGTTAATTACGATGCCAGCCCTTTTCAATATGGCAGAAAAATTGAAAAAAAATTGTAGCAAAGGCCCCCCAGTCGGATCTGACCCCCTTACGTGCTGCTCATGGACAGAGTGTAGAATCCCCAATGACTTCCAATCAATTCATCACCAGCAGGTGTATTGAATGGTTGGTGAGATTAATGCAGACTCGCCTCGTTAAAAATGTCATAGACCCACAATTTATGCTCCTACTGAAGTGTAGATAAATTGATCAGGATCATGCATGTATATTCATGAAAGTGTGTGCATCTCTTTTTGGTGGATTTGGATAATTATTAGGCAAAAGTTCAAAGAACATTTCAAATTAATTTAATACCTCCACCAGCAGGTAATGTTTTCACCAGCATTGGTTAGTTTGTTAGCAAGATAACTCAAAAAGTTAAGGATGGAGTTTGATGAAATTTTCAGAAAAGGTTAGAAATGGTCCAAAGAAGGAGATTTTAAAAAGTGCCTAAAGTAAATTGGGTTATTTTATATTTTCCTTATTAAACTGGTTCTTTTTATTTTACCTCAAGTAGCTTTTTTATAAAACTTACTTTTGTCTAATTCAAGCGATAATAATGATTTTGACCATGACATAATCCGAAATGACCAACAATACCAAAAAATTGCATTTAAATTATTTAATAATAGCAAATCAAACCCTTCTAACTCACAAATACAATTTTCACATTTCCAAATAACAGAGATTTAAGCTCACAAGAAGGACGTTATTCTTGTGGGTTTAGCTGTTGCAGCGAACAACACCAGTTTGAGTGTTTCAGCTGAGCAACACTGACAGAACTGTAATGAGGAGAAGCAGCAGTTCGTGCCTAAAAACAGCTCCTGTTTAGTTTTAAAGTTTCTTATAGGTCTGACAGTGATGGAAAAAAGTCATTCGTCATTGTTACACTGGACAAGCAGCGAGGAATAAGACAAAAGGCATTTTCTGAACACGCACAGCTTTCCTGCTGCCAATTAACTTAAATGTCAAAGTGATGTGTTTTCACTCTCAAACTTTCGCCCTGAAAATGTCACTTCTTTTGGAAACGGCAAGTAAACAGTATTTGACACCGACTGCTGCTTCTAATGACCCTATACTTGTTCTGACGCTGCCTTTAGAGGTTCTACTGATCCTGCAATCTCTGTTCTGTTTTTAACATTCTCATCTGTTGTTTAACGCTAGCTGGTGCTGAACTGTTTGATGCTGTGACAACCAGCAGGATGCTGACAGGTCAACAGGATCCCACCCAGGGGTAAGAAGAGTCTCGTCCCTGAAAAAGAAACTTCTAATATTAGTAATAAAAGCAGACCAAGAAGACAAGCTGTGCGATCACACCTACTGTCAATTACACACATCTGTGCAAGTCTGTGTGAAGAATAAGATTAACAACCACTGTTGTCGCAGTTAATGCAGTTAAAGGTTTACTTTATTTTCATCATTAAAGGTGGCTAAATCTGAGAAAAGAAGTGTGGCTGTGAATTAAGAGTAAGATTCTGTGACCTCGCTCCAGTGTAAATGTGACCTGAGTCCAACACAGGTGAACTATAGTGTGTTGTGGAAGTTTACCAGAGACAAGAATTGCAGTCTCAACTTTTTAATGACTAAATTCCAATTTTGCAAAAAAAAAAAAAACAAATACAGAAAAATCTCTTTTTTGCAGACTTAGTCTGCCAAAAAAACACACAAACCCCTTCCTGCTCCACAATCCTTCACAATAAGAGCGTGCCTTCTTGTGTGAAATAAGCATCACAGTGTAACTTTTTACAGCTGAGAATTGTCTGAGTCTCCTCAGGATCCAGGAATGTGTGTAAAAACTGCCCTCTGCACCACAGAAAAAAAAAAAAAAATGTGACAACAATGTTTTTGAAAGAGACACCAGTGACTTTAAATAACAAAATAAAAGAAACAAAAAAATATGATTCATAAATGCCAAAACACTTTCATATTTTTGTGTATAAATTGTGCTTTTTTTCCATTTGAGATAGAGTGTGAGGATATTGTTTTATCTTTTTATTACAGAAGAAGCTCCAAACTGAAACTCTTGACTGGCTGTTCAGCTGTTCTTCCTTCACCTAATGTTGTCACTGTGTAAAACATTTGAGTAATGTCTGCCAGGTGGGTCATTTGGAATATCCAAAATAGAGTGTGAAAAGGGAGAATTGAAACTTTTGAACATGAAAGCAGATAAACCTGGAAAATAATTTAAATACAGAGTAATGCACGGGAACATTGCTACTTTAAAAACTCCATTCTATGTCAAAGTCCAGGAAAAAGTACATTAAAACTAAATTTGCACAGTAGGAAAATTTGTTCTTTTAAATTTCAAAATGACAAAATAAGACTTGCAGTCCTTGTTGTTGATGAGCCAGTCCCCCGTACATTCTAAGAATAAGGATTCCTAAAATGTTTTCGTCTTTTGACTGTTTAGGTTATGCTCATAAATCCAATAAGACAGGTAAAATGCTACTAAAGCACTATTAATGTAACAATTGACACACTGAAGTTATTAAAATAGGCAGACCAGCATATTTAACATTATCTGCCAAGCAAGCATGAGAATGTGAGGTGGTGTAGCTTTGATTTTTCAAATCAAATTTCAGTGCTATTCTTTCTCCTGCTGTGCATGACCTTCTTGGTGTGAAATGATGCACAGCATGGTGGTTAGCATGAAGACGTGGGCAGATTCAAGTCCACTTGCATAAATTAGCCTCCCTCTGTCACTTTTTTTCTACAGGGTTAAACATACTGGAGCTTGTCAGTGAGTGTGCTCTGCTGTAAATCTTGCAGCAAATGCAAGAGTCTTGGTAAACAGTACTGGGGAGTGACCTCTCCAGGGAACTGAGAGCGTCTCTGTGTGTGTGTGGTTGTTACTTTATAGCAGTAAGAAGATGTTGCTGCTTTGTTGACATACAGTGGGGCAAAAAAGTATTTAGTCAGCCACCAATTGTGTAAGTTCTCCCACTTAAAAAGATCAGAGAGGCCTGTAATTTTCATCATAGGTATACCTCAACTATGAGAGACAAAATGAGGAAAAAAAATCCAGAAAATCACATTGTCTGATTTTTAAAGAATTTATTTGCAAATTATGGTGGAAAATAAGTATTTGGTCACCTACAAACAAGTAAGATTTCTGGCTTTCACAGACCTGTAACTTCTTTAAGAGGCTCCTCGGTCCTCCACTCGTTACCTGTATTAATGGCACCTGTGTGAACTCATTATCAGTATAAAAGACACCTGTCCACAACCTCAAACAGTCACGCTCCAAACTCCACTATGGCCAAGACCAAAGAGCTGTCAAAGGACACCAGAAACAAAATTGTAGACCTTCACCAGGCTGGGAAGACTGAATCTGCAATAGGTAAGCAGCTTGGTGTGAAGAAATCAACTGTGGGAGCAATTATTAGAAAATGGAAGACATACAAGACCACTGATAATCTCCCTCGATCTGGGGCTCCACGCAAGATCTCACCCCGTGGGGTCAAAATGATCACAAGAACGGTGAGCAAAAATCCCAGAACCACACGGAGGGACCTAGTGAATGACCTGCAGAGAGCTGGGACCAAAGTAACAAAGGCTACCATCAGTAACACACTACGCCGCCAGGGACTCAAATCCTGCAGTGCCAGACGTGTCCCCCTGCTGAAGCCAGGACACGTCCAGGCCCGTCTGCGGTTTGCTAGAGAGCATTTGGATGATCCAGAAGAGGATTGGGAGAACATCATATGGTCAGATGAAACCAAAATAGAACTTTTTGGTAGAAACTCAACTTGTCGTGTTTGGAGGGGAAAGAATGCTGAGTTGGATCCAAAGAACACCATACCTACTGTAAAGCATGGGGGTGGAAACATCATGCTTTGGGGCTGTTTTTCTGCAAGGGGACCAGGACGACTGATCCATGTAAAGGAAAGAATGAATGGGGCCATGTATCGTAAGATTTTGAGTGAAAACCTCCTTCCATCAGCAAGGGCATTGAAAATGAGACGTGGCTGGGTCTTTCAGCATGACAATGATCCCAAACACACCGCCCGGGCAACGAAGGAGTGGCTTCGTAAGAAGCATTTCAAGGTCCTGGAGTGGCCTAGCCAGTCTCCAGATCTCAACCCCATAGAAAATCTCTGGAGGGAGTTGAAAGTCTGTGTTGCCCAGCGTCAGCCCCAAAACATCACTGCTCTAGAGGAGATCTGCATGGAGGAATGGGCCAAAATACCAGCAACAGTGTGTGAAAACCTTGTGAAGACTTACAGAAAACGTTTGACCTCTGTCATTGCCAACAAAGGCTATATAACAAAGTATTGAGATTAACTTTTGTTATTGACCAAATACTTATTTTCCACCATAATTTGCAAATAAATTCTTTAAAAATCAGACAATGTGATTTTCTGGATTTTTTTTCCTCATTTTGTCTCTCATAGTTGAGGTATACCTATGATGAAAATTACAGGCCTCTCTGATCTTTTTAAGTGGGAGAACTTACACAATTGGTGGCTGACTAAATACTTTTTTGCCCCACTGTAGGTCAAAATGGCATTGTCGAGCGGGATGAGAGAGCTGTAAATGGGGTCAGGGTCACTGACAGCAGAAGAGATTAAACTAACAATGTTGGTGACACACCACTTTGACAAACAAGCGGATACAAAACTTCAGCTTGTTCTTGCGTTGTTTACGATGATGTTCTGTGTTTTGAATGTGCTTGAGTATGGCAACAAGGAACAGTTTGATTTAATTGTTTCATAGCCACTCTATCAAGTGTTACTTTTTCCAGGCTGACAATGCAGCAAGCAATCACATCTTGTCTGTGCTTCATCAGCTGCCAGGGGTAGAGTCCAGTGGGGTTGTGGATGTCAAGAACTGTGGAAAATTCATCTTTTAACAGTATTTTCTTCTTGCTTGTTTGGCATTTCTAACCATGAAAAACAAATTAAAACCCTGATACTTGGCCTTGGAGCTTTATTAAGTGAAATGCAATGCTATAAAGTGCTTTATGGCTAAAACTTTGTTATTGCTTTGTTACTGATTGCTGTGAAGTATACTTATATACAGTTGGTAACCTATTTTCTACCTTATTCTTGGATGAATTGTAAATATTCTCTCAGGGCAATTTATTTTGCACATTTATTAAATCTAGTCCAGTCTGTCAACTCCTCGTAGAAGGATTTACTTCAAAATTATTTCTTAAAACTTGCTCACAATTTACAAATGTGCAGGTGTGTATATGATAAATTAATTTTCTTAAAATTTGATAGTTTTTTTTTTTTTTCAAATTTTAGTTGGATTATGAATAAAATAAAGATGCATCAGTCTCTTGTTGAAGTGCATGATTTGCTGAGTATTCAGGGCCAAGTGGGATGAAAAAAACTCAAGCTGCTCGAGTTTTTTTTAGGGTAACAGGTACATTGTCAAGCCCACACCAGCTCGCTAACTGTTTCACCTCTCCTCTAAGTTTATTGTTCTTAATGAGTCTCATCACTGGTGAATTTGGCAGTGAATAAATCAATCAATAGAGTAAAAAGAAAATGACTAAGTACACGTCGTTGCGGAACTCCTGTGCTCACAATTTTTTTTTCTCCATCTGACAGGAATTCACAGCTACAGTTAGGTTTTCAGTCTGAGTAATGAGCTGTGTGGCAAGACTATATTCTTTAAAGTGTATCTAACATGCGTAGGGCTCAAAGAATACTTGGTTATTGTACTGGGATAGAGCAACAACACACAGCTTTGGTGGTGGCATCCATTTTTTCCAAGTTCTTTTTCCGAGTGGTTGCTGGAACGCAAAACGAGCTCCTTACATCATTTCCATGTTGAAAGTTCCGAGTTCCAAGGATGACTGGAACGCACCATAAGTAAGTAAATTACTTCGTTTACATCTCCTGTTCTTCTTTTTCGTCACTTCCTGCAAATCTGCTTTTCTCAGTATTATGCTGCAAGACTCCATAAATATGCATATTTGAGGCTTTATTCTGTGCATTCTAATTTATGTGGAAAATTGGCACAAATGTAATATTGATTAATAATTAATAAGTACCAAAATAACACATACAAATCACATGTCAGATACACTTTAAAGCTAAAGAGAAGTCACGTTTTTTTTTCCCTCCAAGTAGGATAAGAGAGTGTGCAGGGCATGTGTGATTGCATTATCTGTAAACTGACTGACAACAAACTTTGATTCAACAAATAAATATGACATTAACCCTTATATCTGTTTGGGTCAAATTTGACTTTTTTGATATTTAGCAACTCAAAAAAATACCTTTAATGTCATTCTTTCAGTCTGAAGTTTTGATTACTTTTCTTAAAGTGACCAAATATCCCAAAAGTTTAAAATATTTTTAATTGCTATACCTTTGCACAGATGCTTAAAATTTTTATACACTGATGCTTTTTATTGGGCAGTTTTAACCTGTTTTTTAAAGTGGATTTTAGCTTTAGCACTGTGGGTCACATTGAGAAAAAAAAAATGTTGTTTAGGGAATCTGTGTTTCCACCACATTTACCCAGGTTCCTGCTGAGATATGTTACATCTAAATAGAGCTGGGTTTCTAGATTTTGTGTAAACAGTTACTGTGAGAGAAGTCTTGATCCAGGTCAAAACTGACTCATAAATATATTTAATAAGCAGTACTTAAGGGTTTAGAACATATAATATATATTGTGTATTGGCAGTTCCTTTGTTTGTCAACTCACTTAACCTTTTCCAATTTTAAAGCCACTGCTGCACTGAGGTGAAGTTTCGTACGCAGACATAAGAAGTCCAATGTCAAAACTTGCAAACTGCATTTTTGAGAGTTTATTTTCCAAGTTGGCAAGCAATAAAAACACAGATCCTGTTTTTCTTTTGTTTCCTGCTGCCTTTCCTGTTTTGATAAAAAACCATAGGCCTGCCCCAGTGCATGCTGGTCCTATACCAGTGCCTTTATTTATAGAAAAAAATGACCCTATGCTTCTTCCTGATTGACTGACTTAGGCAAACAACAACACAAACTACAAAAATAAACACATATTAATCTACAAATGAACTTTATATTTTCTGAGGCATTTATAAAGTGAACTAATCACAAATTTAAAGAAAATACAAAAAAAGAAAACAACTAAAGAATAAATAGCTCCAACATATTGTGTTTGGGTAAAATATACATCATAGCTTATGTTGTGCTTTTATACAGTTATACAAAAAATACTCAAACAATTTTTATCATTGTAAATTAAAAAGAAGTCCAGTTGCTTCTGTTTTTGGTTTGATTGTTTGGTTTGATTGTTTTTTTGTCAGTTTGTTTTTTATGTTTTGTATTGCCCTGATTTAGAAGACTAAGAATCAACACAAAATCATGATTATATGTATTATCCAAACATCTTTTTTCTGGCTCGTCACCGTAAATGGTCAAAAATCCCTTTTCCCCTTTTATTGGACCAAGTGATGTTTTGCTTTCAGCTGCATTTGACAAGGCTTTCATAACCACCACCCACTAAACGTCACATCTCTGCTACTCTGCTGTCAAGGGAAAGTCTCACTGTGTTTCAGTTTGATCAAAACTTCCACAGGACAAGGAGCCTCAAAATTACGACAGCACCTGAAGGCAGCAGTGGATCACTCAGAGAGAGAGAGAGAGCATATTTAGCCTTGTAACTCTGGCCTACTGTGATAAAGCCAGTTTTATTTATTCTCCTGAGTATAGTGTTTTATCATCGACTTCAGGAAGACCCAGCAAAGATTATTTTATATTGATATTCTTGTTCATCTGGCAGTGAGCTCTGGCCCGGTGTCACACATGGCTCCCCGGGTGGTCTGGCTCCTGGTCACGCTGTCCGGTGTCCTGATTGTGCGCTCCTGCAGCGCCTATACCTGCCCGGCCATCTGCCGCTGCACAGCTGACTCGTTTCAATGCAGCAGAGACACTCAGCTGGCCTCCCGGACAGAAGCAACATCTCTACCTCCACTGTAAGTAACTCAACTTTCTGCTTTAGCTGCAGCTAAAACTTATTTTTCCTTTACTAAACCCATAAAATATGATCAACTTCCTCTCTTTTGGAGCTTCTTCTTCTCAAACCTTCACTGTAAAGTTTCTAATAGGAACATTTTATGTGAAAAATGCTTGCAAATTTTAAAAGACAACTTAAAAGAGACATTTTTGTAGCCCATTTCCAATTTTCTTTTATGGTCTGTAAATGTGGATTTAAATGCCTCCTTCATGAATCTTGCAGAAGGCTCACCCATCTGCCCTTGAAACAAGTTTCCACTCATGCCTTCAAGGAACTGATCAACATTACCATAATGTAAGTTGTTCTTTCATATTAAGAGTGTTTTATGGTGATGAGTTAATATAAAGCTGATGTACGTAAACTAAAGAAAAACATGACTGGTTATCATAAATATGAATTTTAACAACTAAATTGACATGTTTGCAGTCAAAATAAATTCAAAATTTTAAGATTCAGTTAAATTTCTGAGATTGTTAGAATAATTAAATGATAGTTTAACATTTAAACTGCTTCTGAAACACTAAGAATCACTCATACATCATTAAAACCATTTTAGATTATTAGAATTAAAGTTATGTTGTTGTTGTTTTTGTCTTGACTCATTCCGCTCTGACCCAAATTGTTACGTTCAAGTATTTGCTTGAATATTGATATGGTCAGTTGCAGCAGAGGATATTTGTTTACAAACATTAATTATCTTTAAATAAATTCATCTCTGAAATTGGTGAAATTCTGTGTTTATGTAACAGTCACTTCTCCTCTAAAAGGTTCATCAGAGGTTTAGAATAATATACAGTAATATGTATAACGTGTTATTTCAACTTTAATCAGACTTAGATTATTATAGGAAATTAGGTTAATTTCTATTGTCCCTTTTTCAACACTGAAAATAAATGTCATTAAATGCTCTTATAAAAAATAAATTAACAGTCGCTTGA
Source organism: Pachypanchax playfairii (assembly GCA_006937955.1). Taxonomy (NCBI): domain Eukaryota; kingdom Metazoa; phylum Chordata; class Actinopteri; order Cyprinodontiformes; family Aplocheilidae; genus Pachypanchax; species Pachypanchax playfairii. The sequence continues at coordinate 1,618,929 of SSNP01000084.1, forward strand.
CATTTCTCAGCAATCAGTGCTTTTATTTTAGAAAGTGAAGGTATATTTTTCTAATTTATAACCAGTAATTACAATTAAACTAAAAGACTAGGTTAATAAAGAACATCTACAGGGTTCTATTTTTGTAATAATTCATGGCTTGTGCTTCTATTTGAATTGAAATTGAAGGTTTTGTTTTTACTAGTTATTAACTTTATTATTAGCATGCTGATTTAAAAATAAACTACAGCTCTCTATGTTGTTAAATTATTTAAATTCAAAGTTGTAGGTGCAAATACTGCTGGTTAATTGTCAATGATGAAAACTGAACTATAGATGAGAACCATCAGCTGCATCGCCAGCATTTTATTAATCATGTGCACGTACCATGCTGCTGTGCATACACAGCAGAATAACTCGAACTAAGCTGTAGTTTTAGTTAAACAACATGCAGCTCGGTGTTGGGTTGCAGCTGTAAAATTATTTGCAAATCCACCAACAACCAGTTCAGACCGAAGGTTAAAGACAAACACAGTCAGAGTCTCGGTATGAATCACAGTGAAGTGCTGCGAGGGAGATCAAATCATGTAGCTCTTGTAAGAAAACCTCAAACATCTTGGAACTCTGGAAAATGGCTCATACGTCTCAGCAAGCTGACCATGTCAGAGAGCGGTGGACAATTTATTCAAAACGCCTACAGGAACTTGTTTCTGCTAAAAGGAACAAACGTCGCTTCTGATACTAAATGTGTTCTTACATTTTCTACAGGAAAAATAAAAAAGTCAAATGCAGCTATTTTTCAAATCAAACCACTTCGTGCAGACTGAATTCGACTTTGGTCTATTTCTCAGGGACGTGTCTTATCAACCTCTGATACTCACTGTGCTTGAGCATGGAAAGTTTATTGTATCCAATTTTAGTCTGTTTCTAAAATTCAAAAGTTATCAGATGAAATACATTTGAGTTTTATTTAAATTAGAAGAGCTGGAATCAAATCAAACCGTGTCAAGGTAGAATGAGAAGCAGTGCTTCATTCAGTCTTTTTGTGAACTCTAAGCAGTAATTATGACACTATATGCAAAACAATCAGGAGATGGGGCAAAAGAAAAGAGGATATGCAGTTCAGATGAAGACTTTGATTGTTTCTTGGGTTGAGATGGAATGACGACGACGTTAGCCTGAGAAAAGTGTTGACTGATTACAGCAGAGCGGGAGAAGAAGATGATGATTACAAACAGAAGATGAAGAGCGTTTTTGTGAAGTCAGCCATCAGAAAGCGAAGTAATCAAAAATGTAAAAAAAAAAAAAATCTTGTTAACTTTATTTGTGTTTGTTGATACTGACTTATTAAACCACCTCACTTCTACTTCCTGACCTGGATGCATTCATGATGTACGCTTAGAGCTTTTTTCATACATGTGTGTAATTGAAAATTGTACATGGTGGTATTTGATATTTTTATATTCCCCTCATGGTTTCTAAGCCTACATCAATCAGCTCTGTCCTATTTTTACACTGAATCCATTCCAATGCAAACCAAATACTACGCCTCATGTTTATTAGCTTGATCCGAGATAATGTATGAGTAATAAGATTACCATATTTGAGTCAGTTATAGATGTGGAGCCTTTTCTTTCTGCTACAGAGAGATCTCCCAGAGCGACTGCATCACACATATACGGAGACACGCCTTCCTCTCCCTCCACAGCCTGGCACAAATGTAGGCTAAGTGACATTTTTTTCCTTCCTTCACGTCAAATTCAAAAATATGATGAAAGAAATTATTCATTTGAGCAGCTGGAATGAAATTTTATTTATGTCAATTACAAAGCAGCCTGTTTAATCTCTGACACGCAGGGCAGCTGATGCATGAATGTTGCTTTGTGTGTTTGTTGGTGCACGTCTGATGAACACAGCAAAGTAATTACTAATATGTTTTGTTGTTTTTACTTTCTGCAGTTTAGTGCAGAATATCAACAGTCTGCGAGTGATTGAAAATGGTGCCTTCACTGACCTGCCCAGGCTTGAATATTTGTACGTCCACTTGCATCATCACTTTTAAACATGGCCGTCAGTTTAAATCTCACTTACTTTAACATTTTCACAATGTTTTAACGTTTGTCAGCTCGTGGAATCAGATTTTGCAGTTTATTTAACACTTAATTAATTCATTGTTCCATATAAATAAATATCTCAAATATTTACGGATGATTTGTTTTAAATGTACAATCGGTCCATCTTAAAAACAATTTTGCATTCACATCTCAGAAAGATGAAGAAGTTATCTACATGTTTTTATTTGACTCAGTCATCTAGATTAATTGTGGATTTATTATATATATATATATATTTTTTTTTTTTACTATATTTTACATATTTTTATTTTTTCCACTGTTTCCAAATTACAGTCATTTACCCAGTCATTTTGTTTTGGCAATCTTTTAAGCAGCAAAGCTTTACTAACAACAATTTGAACTATTATCTTTATAGATTTTGAGTTATTTTGTTTATTTTGTATATATGACAGAGTTAAATTGCTGTTTTTTTAATACCAGATTCAATGATTTGATGATCACGTGCCTCTGCTCCTCATCTTTACAGGAGCATCTCCAACACTGGCATCATCCACTTCCCAGATTTCACAACTATCTCTGCCTTGGCACCAAATATGATCCTGTGAGTACCTCCATTTAAATGTAACGCATCACTGAAATGGATTTACATCCTACTGTGCATCACAAAACTGTAGGATTCTCAGGTCTGAATTCTCCATGGAGCTGTTTATTTTGAGTTCAGCTTTCCTTTTATTCTATCAGTGTCACATTCCCATCAACCTCAATTGATACTCTCTCATAGTGTGTTCCAGTTCAAGCTGCTTCTTATTTGTGTCAATATACAGAATTTTAACTGACTGAGAATGAAGCTAAACAGCTCAAATGAATTTTATCTCCTTCGCCTGCAGAGAAATGGCAGACAACATGAGGATTGATGTTATTCCTGCCAATTCCTTCCAGGGCATCACAAAGGAGTATGTTGAAATGTGAGTGAAGATGCAAATTTACTTTATTACCACATTATCTAAGCCAGTTTTTTCTATTTGTTGAGAATGTTTATTAATGGAGCTTACATAATTAAATGTTCAGTTCACTAACCTTAGCAACAAAAGCCTTTGACAGCAAATTAAACCGAATGATACGGATATTTGTGTTTTGTTGATCATTTCTTATTTGTCTTGAGAACCTTGAATGCAACACTGTAAAAGTTTGTCTATGTTCTAAAGAGTCAACAAGGGTGAGGGTCTTCTTATAGTTTCATCTTCTTGGGATGCTGACTTCATGGCCTGTCTCTGACTTCTATTATAGGAAATTTGGAGATGATACTCAATTAAAAATAAGCTGCAGCTGGGTTTTGTGGAACATCAGCTCTAAGTTGCCCAGTGGCATGAGTCCTGTCCACATCAGTCAAACATACCTGTTAGAGGTGATATACCCGATTTCAAATTGCCTAGCTTAGAATGTCAACAAATGTAAACAAAGTCACAGAACTCTCGCCGGGTAAAATCCCTAAGCCACGCCCCCCAGGTTTGGAAACACGCGTAGCCCCAGAAGACGACTGAGTGCAAGACACTGGTCCACAGTTCATTCAAGTACTGTAACATGGCAACAACTGACATTGTTACTTTGTCCTGAACCAGCCGGCGGCTGTTTCTCCTGCTGTGACATGGTAGAACGGCGATCACTCCCAGCAGTGGTGTGCTGCGGTATTATGTCTCAGTTTTTTAGGAGCACAGAAGCCAAATAAATGCGGAAGTCCATACGGCTGGAGAGACTGTCCAATCATTCCTTTCGGACCGAACCATTTGATTGGTTGATGTTTTTAGACAAATACGGGAGAACCGCTTAATTATTTATTTTATCTTCACAAACCATGCCGTGTTAAAACGTTTTTAATAGGCATGAAAAAAATATATATATTGTGCTAATTTGTTATGTAAATTAAGGATAGCAGCTTTAATACAGTTCACGGTACAATCTGCACCAGTTTAAGATGCATCATGTAAAGAAGCAGCCAGATGTAAACATGATCCAGAAACATCTGCATCTTCTCTGGACCAAAGCTCATTTAAAGTGAAAAAACTGTTCTGTGGTCAGATTTGGACTAAATGTGGAATTCTTTTTAGAAACCATGAACCCTGCAGACTAAAGCGTAGAGGGACCATCCAGCTTGTTATCAGCTGACAATTCTATACAAACAGAAAACAGTTGGTGCTTTGTGAAATAACAAATGACAAATATAGTTACAAAAGCTCAACTAAAATCTTAAATTATACTAGAATGTAAACCTCCCTCCCAGAGAAAGAAAAAATAACTTCAGCAGCTGGTCTCCTCACTCTCCAGACGTCAAAATGAGTAAAAATGTTCTATTAAATGGTAAAACCTCTGAGTTTCATAATCTAATATTTTGTTTATGTTCTGTTGAGCTTTAAAAACTTTGCAAATTACTCATATGTTTTTATTTACACGTTACAGTGTCTCAAATTTGGGGGAATTGGGGTAATCATTGAGTATATGGGAAATAATACGTATTGTCAGGAAGCAAAGAAATAATTCTCCAAACACAAACGTTCTTATATCCTCAACAGGAACCTGGTGAGAAACGGCTTCAAGGAAATTAAATCTCATGCGTTTAACGGCACCAAGCTCAACACTTTGTAAGTGCTTTGATCATTTAGACATACTGTATGAATGTAATATACTGTGACAATACAACATGTCCCATGTTCTAATCATGAAAACTGAGTGTACCAGTAAACAACCGTTATGTAAGACTAAACAAAGATTGGATGCCCCGTTGTTTTCTTGCCTTGCCCTGTAATGCTGGATGTTGATGAGGACGAGATATGTACAGACATTCTGCAGTCTAAAAATAATGCTTATCCACTTCATTGCCAACTTCAGAGAACAAAAAGTAGATGAATAATGCTTTGGGGGGCAGTGTTGACTGTTACTGTGTCATTTTCAGTTGCCTTTCAAACTGTGTGTTAAGCAGAAAACTGCAGTTTCAGCTTGAGGTTATGTGTAATTTGGCTTTCTGGATGTGTTGGACAGAATCCTGAGAGACAACAGGTACCTGAGACACATTCAAGAAGATGCTTTTGAAGGAGCCACCGGTCCAAGTTATCTGTAAGTCACAAAACATTTAGATACTTAACACTTTTTCACATGGAGAAAGGATTCTCTCTGTTAGTAGTTTGGTTAAAATTAGCAGCTGCACGCACATCTGCCACTATTTCCTCACCGAGCCAATTCTGCTAACTGGAACTCCAGCCATGAGCGACGCACGGCACGGCAGATGTTGTATTGTTGGCTGAAAGAGCCATCACAATAATAAGCATCTACTCTCAATGTCTGAGGAGATAACAACCCAATAGATTGCTTTTATTTATGGAGGCATGTTCCAAACAAGGAAAATATTCAAATATGTTGCATGTTTTTTTTTTTTTAAATATTACAGAATACCTAATAAGCAGGATACACTGAAAAGCAGCTGACGTTTCCAAGCTGCTTTTTTTTAATAAATGAAAATCTAATATTAATGTTCTACTGTTACCACACACACCATCTGGTTATCTGTTTGTTATTCCCATGTGAAAATCATCTCAATTTACATAATTTAGCTAAACATAAAAGAAAAAAAAGGTGTTAAAACTGTGTTTTCTGGAGCAGAGTGTGAGACATGAAAATGAATATATATATTAGTTACTGCACATCCACTAAATACATGTTTACATTTAAATAAGGACAAAATCAACCCGACTATATTCAGTCATCCCAATTAAGAGAGTTCCTTTACAACTGGGTCAAGGAGTTATATTATTATTCAAGGGAATGTTTGTTATTTTATTCAGTAAAGATTAGTGTGGTGACAGTCTGTCTGCTTAAACAACCAACAGGGAAAAAAATTTAACTGCTTAAAGCTGATTAACCAGGAAATACAGTTTTGCAGAGAGACCTTGCCCACACAGACCACCAAGGTCTCAGATTTCTAGCGTCTCTGTGAGGTTAATGTGAAATTACCTTTCATCTCGCTTGGGAATTTTTGAACTGTTAATGGATTCCAGTATAGGCTAATGATTTTCAGCTTTAATGAGTAAAATCCAGTCAAAAACAGCAAGTTTATCCTCATCCATAACCCTCCTATGGAGTGTATAAGGTACATGATAAACAGTCCATCATCAGTGTCATTTTTACTGATTTGCATGTGATTCTGTGTGATTCAGGGACGTTTCCTCCACAGCGCTGAGTACCCTCCCACCCAAAGGGTTACGCCAGGTACAATCTCTGAAAGCCAGCTACACCTTCGCTCTCAAAAGCCTCCCTCCATTAGAAAGCCTGGCCGAGCTGCGGGAGGCTGAGCTCACGTACCCGAGCCACTGCTGTGCCTTCCACACATGGCGTCGGAAACAAAGGTAACCTACTGCCCCCCCCTCTCCCCCAGCGATGTAACAAATCCATTCACATCTGCATGAACAAGCCCACCTCTGTCCAGGCTGGTAATTAACGGTCAAGTTTATTGACACTTCATGCAATTTAACCTTTTCCCTCTTTTTTTTCTTATTTAAAGGGAAAGTGCCTCAAAGAATTTAACAAAGTTGTGTGATCGCAGCGAAACGGAAATGTGAGTCACTTCTCAGTCTATTCACGATCAGTAAAGCACTATGAAGAGTTGTTCAGGAACTCACTATATAGACAAGTCTTTTGTAGCAAATATTGAAGGAGAAATTTGGTCTTCAAGCTGAGGTTTAGTGAGCTAGTTATTATAAAAACAGCCCCAGGTCAACTTGCACTGCTTGTAATTAACTGTTTGCTTTATTTTTAATGTAAGAGCTGAATCTGTCATTTGCATGATGTATTAAAGTTTAAAGATCTCCTGGTAGCTCAGCTGTTTAGCTGCTAACAAGCCGTCACTTCTATTAGCTTAAATGAGAAGGATACATTTGGCTTATTCTTAATTTTTTGTGATAATGTTAACATTTGTGTATTTTTCAGAGATCCCACTGATGACGGCACCAGTTTTGTCAATGACATCAACTTTTACTATCCAGACCTGGAGTATGAATGTGTTAACAGCCCGTTCGTCACATGCACACCAAAGCCAGATGCTTTCAACCCCTGCGAGGACCTGCTGGGCTTCTCCTTCCTGCGCTGTCTCACCTGGATCATTACAGTTTTCGCTGTGGCTGGTAATCTGGCCGTTCTGGTCATCCTGATCGTTAGCCACCGTAAGCTAACCATCTCGAGATTCCTCATGTGCAACCTGGCCTTTGCTGACCTTTGCATGGGGCTTTATCTGATGCTTATTGCCTTCATGGACCAACATTCCCGTCATGAATACTACAATCATGCGACCTACTGGCAGACGGGGCCTGGATGTGGCATAGCAGGATTTCTGACAGTGTTTGCGAGTGAACTCTCTGTATTCACACTGACTATTATTAGCCTTGAACGTTGGCACACCATCACCAACGCCATGCATGTCAACAAGAGGCTCCGGATACATCATGTTACTGCCATGATGGGGGTGGGATGGGGCTTCTCTCTGCTAGTCGCCTTACTCCCTCTAGTGGGGGTCAGTAGTTACAGCAAAGTGAGTATCTGCCTGCCTATGGACATCAACACTCTGGGCTCCCAGGCGTACGTGGTGGCTGTGCTCATTCTTAATGTTGTTGCTTTCCTGGTGGTGTGCTACTGTTACATCTGTATATATCTCAGTGTACACAATCCTGAGCACTCCACACGGCACGGAGACACAAAAATAGCCAAACGCATGGCTGTGCTGATTTTCACAGACTTTCTGTGCATGGCACCAATCTCCTTCTTTGCCATCTCTGCAGCCCTGCGCATGCCCCTCATAACGGTTTCCCACTCCAAAATCCTGCTCATCCTTTTTTATCCCATCAACTCCCTCTGCAACCCGTTTCTGTACACCATCTTTACACGAGCTTTCAGGAAGGATGTGCGCCGGCTGCTGAGTCGCTGCGACTGCTGCGGCGCCAATTCTGATCTCCAAAGATCCCAAACTCTGGCATCACAGCAGACCAGCACCAACAAAGTGGCGGACAGGAAAACCCATTCGCTCAGTGTTTATGCTTACCACATTAAAATGAAGGGCTGCTTTCTAAGTAAAGGTGCAACATGATTAGCATCACACAGATTGACTCCCTTGTTAAAATCTCTTCAAAATTTTGATCAAGGCAAAGAAAATGTCTTTTGCGTTGTACATATTAGATCAAATCTGGTCGAATTTATTTTATCAAACAGAGTTTCAGCTGTTGGAACGAATGAACCTGAGATTGAAGCCACATCCTTCATTTCTGCTCAGGTGCTGTGATACAAAAAAGCAAAAAGATGGAGCAGCGGTGACCAAACTAGTTCACATCCACATCTAAGCTTCACAGACTGTACGATCATTAAGAACATTTAAAGCAGCATCGTTGTAAATGGCTCAAGAGATTTACTTTTTGTTGTATAGAACATAAATTGTCCTTTTAAAATCAGCTTTTTAAAATGTATATACAATAAAATAGGTAAAAAGAAATATAAATGTCTTGGATTTTCACAATAAATGTTATTTAAAAAATAAAAGTGTGGTATTTTACTTCTGCTAAGCATTGTGGGGTTTTAGCACATGTCAGTCAAACATCTTTATATTTTATTTTAACTTACACTGGAGTTAAACTATCCCAAACTTATCCAACTTTTATTTTTGTACTTATTATAGCTGCAAATGTATTTTCCTTAAACAAACTGATGTTATAGAGTTTGACAATTCCTCTGAAATAGAATAAATAATCCAGACAGGCAGACTGAATCTCATGTCATGTCTCTAATCATGAAAAATACCATATATGATCATCAGATCCACGTTCTGTGCTCACAGGAAGACGATATTTTGGTGAATGCTTGTGCAGTTGTTTTTGCTCGGATGCAGCTTCATATGGTTTATTCATTGTACACATTTCTACAACATTACTGGTTTTTCACTCTTAAAAGCTGATTAGGTGCAACTATTTCTTCTTTTTTAATTTTAAAGTTTAGTCATAATCTAACGAGAAAATCTGCATAAAACTACAAAAAATCTACTGGATAATTGCACAATTTAATACAAAAAAAGAACATTTGAAGCTGGTAACTTTTAATCATTTTTTTCTGCAACAGAATTGTCAAAAGACTTCAGGTGACGTTTTAAATTATTGTTTAATACAATAAATATTTTATGTAATTTAATAACAAAAAGGTCATTATACAGATTTATTGTAGAAACTGTATAATCAGGGTGCTGATTTATGATTCAAACAAACCCATTTTGAACAAAAGCATGTGGGCAGCAACATTTATTACATCACATCAGTTATATATTCTTAGTTTGTGCTTCTTTGATTTAAAGTCTTTCCTCTAAAATGTTCAATTTTCCCATCAAGTTTCTTTGTGTTTGAGTCATTTAAAGTGTTTTATGACCCATTTTTAAATCTGAGACATATTTTTCAGTTTGAGCATTTTCCAGTTAGATGTGAACAAATGAAACTGCAGAATAATTTGGCTTCTGCTATAAAGAGAAAAAGAAATAAAGGTAATAAAAAACCAAGGATTTGTTCTTGAATGCAGCACAACAGTGCAGTTCGATGCATAAAAGAACTAATTTAACCATTTACTGATGTTTTATGTGCTAATGAAAAAATATCAGCTAAATAGAACATAAATAGCTTGTCTCTCTCTGGAAACTGGAGAAAATTAATCACATACATTGTGACTAAGTTTAAATTGGTAAATAATGACAAAAAATATGATTTTGGGATATTATTGTGTAAACATTGTCATCACCACTCTGCTTCCCCAATGGCTTTAGAGAATACGTAGTCCCTCCCTCCGTAACACATCACCCCGTCTTTCAGATGAAACTTCCAGCGATTCTTGCTGCGGTGAATCTACAACAAGAGGAAACATTTCCAATAAATTATGGATTTTTTTTTTCATGGTAAAGTACATTTAGACAAAATGTTCTTACTTTGTCATACTGGCAAACAATCACATTCTCTGTGTCAAAAAGATCTGGGATGTCCTGCTCAACGACGTCATCTCCGGAGTTCAGAGGGTCCTGATAAACACATGGTGCACTGTAGGAAAACAAATTAATGACACATGACTCAAATATTTCCTTCCAGCTCACTCTCACCTCCTCTTCATCGTAAGCGAGGAAATCTGGTCCCTCGTCGTTACTGCTGGAGATGCTGTTACTGTCGCTGCTCCCGTTTTCTTCCTGCAGAGCTTTTACTGCTTCTGCGTTGATCAAACCCAGGAAGTCGTTCTCCTCCAGGGGAACCGCCTCTTCTTCTGGGTCAGAATCATCTGCGGGACCGTCCAGCTGGACGATATCTGACAACTCACTGTAGCCGTAGTCCAAGTCCAGCTTGGCAAGAACAACAAGAAGAACCTCGTGACTCTTGTGACAAAGAGTCTGTTCATGCACAAACAATACGGACTAAAAACATTACAGATAAATCAAGTTTATCCTCAAAGACCCTTTTCTTTATTAAGTTAAAGCCTAAACACATGACACACTTTGTGAACCTAAATATTTAACATGAGATAAACCACATTTTAATTAAATTATCCTGCATGTTTGCAGGATGATGGACAGAGAATTATGCTAAACTCATAGGACGGAGCCTCGCTGTACAACTCAAGCCAAAAAGGAAAGAAATTACAGATCTTTCCAAAGTAAAAGCGTGTCACTGTAAAAAAGATCTGCAACCCTTAAACAAGAACTATTCCTGCAGCAATGTTAGTATGTTAGTGTTTTGGGGGTTAAAAACCAGACAGGCAAATTAATTTTGGTTTTACCCCAAGATCAGCTGCAGGCTGATTGTTCCCAGCTGATAGTTTCCTCGCCCTTTCTACTTTCTCACTCTCCTCCTCGATCACTTCTTTCAGGATTTCGTCAATGTCTCTGCTCTGCATCGTCTGCGCCAAAGTCTCTTCTGCGCTGATCTGGAAGTTTAATAACTGGGTGACGGGTGAAGCCGTCATACAGACGTTCTCAGGTTGTGGACTCGGCTCGTTTTCTCCCAGTGAGACCTCGGGCTCATGAGAGCGACGGGGGAGGTCGGTGCGTGTTTGTGTAACATAGGCAGCGTGAGCAGACGATGGCTCTGACTCATGAGGAAAAATGGGATTTGGTGGACCTGCTGCTGGCTGAGAAGCTGGCACTTCTCTTCTCTGTGTGGGATGGGATGCAGGCTGCTGCCCCGCTGGGGCCTGAGTAACCACAACCGGAACATTGACTTTATAAAGCTGACCTTAGGGAAAAAGAAGAGTGGAAATCTTATTTCTAGCAGTTGGTGCAGACTCAAACTACAGATCTAATAAGATTCAAAACTGTTTTGTACCAGAAGCTGTTTGTAGAGTGACTCCTGCTGGTATCTGCACAGGGTACGCCAACGCAGCGGGGAGCGAGAAAGTAGCAAGCGTCTCTGTATTGTTCTGCAATTAAACATTCATCATAGAGAAAATCAAATTTAATCAATGAAGCTGCAAATGTGTCGCATAAAATGTACCTCATTACCTACAAACTAGTACATTTTCAAATGATACTTAACAGAACTCGAATTGTAGTGTTGGACTTTTTAAAATATACATGTGACACTCTTTTGTGGGTCCACTAATGACCCTCAGCTTACAAACTGGAAACTCTGCACTTTTCTTTTAGAACTGATGAAGCTCCTTGAATAAGAAGCAAAACATTTTCAAGAACCAAGAAAAAAAAAAATCCAGTTGCCTTTTTATTTTCTTAACCAACAGAGTTTCAGTAAAACATTTCCATCTTAGAACTACTTAACTTTTACTTTAGAAGTTGGTGCTGAAATTTTAAAACTCGTGTTCATGAATATTTCTGGGTTTCGCTTTAATACGAGTAACAAAAAGGCAGAAAGATGACGCACTGTGACACTTGCCTTGGCTGGTAAGCTGTTGATGTTCTGATTTGCAGGGATGGAAACTGAGGATGGGAGAAGAAATATATAAATTACACACAAAAAAGATTCTCTCTCTCTTTGAATCATAAGCAAAAGTCTAAGCCTAAAGTCCAGTGATTTCTGTTGGGTGAGGGGTTACCTGCAGGGTCCTGGTCAGTCTGTTGGTAGTTAGCAGGAAACTGCAGCACAAAGTCAGAGGAGTTGATATTATTCTTCCTGAAGTCTTCCATCACTTTAGATTGCATCATTTTTGACTCCCAAAGCTGCAGAAATAAAAATGTGTCTTCAAATATCTCAACTTTGCTTTGATATAAAAGTTAATTTGGGTTTTAGCAGCAGAGTTAGAGTAAAAGTTACTCACCTGCCTTAAGTCATCCAGGACTCTGTCTTCAAGCCCTTCATCTGAGAAGAGCTCCTTCATGCTCTCGATCACATCATCCATGATGGACAGGTAGAGTTTGGCCTGAATTATTCATATTTTTTTTATATTTACACTCATTTTACTGTGTAAATATTGACTCAAACACATTAAATTAGGCAGGATCCACCAGACACACAGCAGACAAAGAAAAACTTCTAATAAATAAAACTTCTTATATAGCTGCACAAAACATTTTTTTAAAAATCAACATAAAAGATCATCAAACTTTTATAGTTATTATTAAGATATCTTCAAACCTGTATTGTAACATCTGCTTTTGGTGTGCAAATTAACTTTATTTTACCTGTGCTATACATCAATATATATGTATTTGGCAAATTTCCGTTTTTAAAACCCCAATAATTATATTTTTATTTTATTAAACACGTGGATGGATAAAGATTTTGACAGTCGTTTTCTGAAACCAGATGGAATTATTATTTTTTTTACTATTATTATTCTGTGTGGAAACATTTGAGCATTTGTTTTGGGGTGAAAATGTAAATGACAGAAGAAAACGTGGTGGGTCTTGGTGTTGTGAGGCGAACAAACACCGCGTGCAGATTTAACTCATCCTCATCACATCTTACTCAGCTCCGAAATAAGCAGTTTTTTGTTAGACAGCAAACAGTAATTTTGCGATTAAACTGCAGGAAAAGCAGCTGTTAGGAAGTAACGTCACTCACCACCGGGCCGGTGTTGCTCAGCATTTCTCAGATTGCAAGCTGTTGTGATGCAGATGATTCACGGAGGCTCCGTTCCGTCGCTTTTCCTGCAGATGCGCGCAGGTGAAAGTGATTATCAGCAGGTTGTACTGCAGGTGGGACCTGATCTGAGGCGGTCGGTTAATGGTATGAATCAAACAGGACCCTCATTGTCCATGTGTCTCATATTTACTGACAGATGATGTTAGCTCACCATCTCTGGATCATGAGACATTTATTTTAACAACAAACCTTTGAATGTCTTTCAATTTGTTTCTAAAAGCTTATGCTTTTTCAATTTCAACCCAAAAGTGCAACATGCAAACAGCTAAAAGCATTCCATGTTTCCTCTTTTTGTAGAACACTTTGGTTTTTATAACTTGACCCATGTTTTCTCCTTGTGTTTGGAGATGTTAGCAGCCTTCAGCACTGATGAGATGAAGAGAGCAACATCAAACATCAAACACAACTACAGCTTAAAACCAGACCAGAGTTTTTTGTTGTTGTTGTTCAAGTTTTCACCAAATTCAGATTTATTTTGCCTGATGCTGGATTAATCAAGATACCAAAGTGAAAACTGATACAAGTAATAATTTTCATTAACCATGGGGCTATTCCACCAAGCAAGCTTAACAAATTGAGGCTTTAGGAGAAAAGCCTCGCTTGACATCTCACACCTGGCTCAGTCGGTTACACAAAGGACGCAGGTGCATTCAATTCTCACTAACTCAAGCGGCGCTTACCAATCCAGGCTGGGTGTTGCGCTACATGCAGTGGCGCTAATCCACCACTTCATTGCTTGTCAAACACAAAATGCAGAAGAAGCCGAATGAAAAGGGGACGTACTATGTGACATCATATGGTCTGTCCAATCAGAGAGATGGAGTTAGAATAAGCCTCAACATTAGCCTGCAAGGGAGCAGGCTAGTCCAACAGCATATGTTGCCATGGTGAATGAATGAGGCTTGACTTCAGCCTCCTTCGCAACCGGAATTGAGAAATTTAAGACAGAATTGGCCTTATAAGCCTGTCTTATGGAGCAGGGCCGGCCCTGCGCTGCATGGTGCCCTGGGCAAAAAAGGATTTTGGCGCCCCCTACTGCCCAGAACAGAAACAACGTAACTCAATAACTGGATTACATTGCAACAAATTTCTATTCGTACTAAAATGAAGAGTAGAGATGATAGATATTTAATTATTACTTATTTTGCTCTTTACATGAGATGAATGGTGTGTCCAACAGTTTGTCCACAAAAAAACAAAACAAAAAAAAAAAGTGGCACCCCCTCCAGCAGAGGGCACCCTAGGCAGTTGCCTAGTCTGCCTATGCCCAGAACCGGTCCTGGCTTGGTGAAATAGGCCCCTGGTCTGTCCAGTTTGTTCCTTTTACAAGTTAATTCTGTTCCCGCCTGAAACAATATGTCATTTATTCATGTCATGTGTCATTGCAGGTTTCTGTTTCTCAGAGTAACTCATGTTTTAAACGACCTTCCTTCTTTTATTTAATGGATTTCTTCTAAATATTTATCAGTTTAGTTGAAGGAAAAATGAATGAATGAAAAACGATTCTTCAATTTAGTCTCATGAAAGAACAACAATGAGTCGTTCAGATTTAATTCCATTTTTTTACTCTTGATGTACAAAACATCCACCTTTAAGTACCTCATACATAAAAGTTAACAAGCCCTTCACCTTGTTTATATTTGTTCATTTTCAATCCAACCCAGAAAAAAAATTTCCATAATAAAGATTTGCTTAAATAAAATTACAGTCCTCCACAACTACAGAGTCAAAAGTTGGTTCACGATTATAAAAATATTATTTTACACCCCCGGGAGTCGCCGCACAATAAAAACAACCATCATTACTCAGCAAAGCTTGAGTGGAACTTGAGGATGTTCTTTCACTTTTTAATTAAATCAATTATATTTTCCCAGACACTTAATGATAAATAAAGTTCTATAATAAATGTACATGTCAGTAAGTTAAACTGAAATCTATTAAGACTGATTTTTAAACTGTGTGGGAAAACAAATGGGCATGGCCCTAAAAATCTGCTGATAATTAGCTTACCAAAAACAGGTGATCTTTACATTTACCCCACAGATCCCATTTGGTGAGTTCATTAAGGCTGGACGTTGTCTTGAGGACAGTGCAGATGATGCAAATACAAGCTTTTTTTATACAAACAGTAGTATAAACTGGAATCGTACAATTCATAGATCTATTGAACGTAAAGTGCTAAGCATACTGTACTACACTGCTTAATTAATCCAAATATATTCAGTCTCAGTGTTAGGATGCAAATATTTGTTAAACTCCATGACAAACTAAAATGATAGAGGGAAAAACTCAAGATTCCTCGAATTTTAGTTTTTTTTTTTTTTATAATCCCTTGACCCCTTTGGGAAATATTTTAAGCCCCTTTTTAGCAGCTTTCAGTCATCACTGTGTCATACAGCTGGACTGCTTCTGTGACTCTGTTTCAATCCACTTCTTCTCCACTTCCACCTGAAAAGACACAGAATCGAGTCAGTTTTACTTCAACCGCTTTGACTCGGGTGAAGTTTGGAGATGTCTCACCTGACAGTGGTACCGAGTCCAACTGGTCACGTGTTTCTGAGGCTGGATGTCGTTGACCGTACCGAGGGACTTCACCCTGGTCTGCGACACGACTGCACCCATGATTTCACATTCCATGGTGACAAACGGGTACCAGTCTCTGGGGATCTCCTGATCAGACCCCAGCTCCAGTTTGCAGGACAAGGACTGAGGATGGTCCACTGCTGCAAACAGAAAACAAACTTCTTGTTACAGCTGCATTTTTAACTTTAGAGCAGTACAGCGAGGTGAAAGTTACCCGTATTCTTGGCAGGCAGCCTGTCGATCCTCCACATGATGGCTGAATACACGTTCTCGTACTTGACGGAGCCGATCGACACCTGCATGACAGGCTGCGAATCGGCAGCGGCGATGGAGCCCAGGCAGGCGTTTCTGTTCATCCGGGCCTTCAGAGACCTCTGCCGCAGTAAAGCTACCGTCTGTGTCACTTTGACCCAGTTGCCTGGCACCGGCACACGGATCACTACATTCTCACACAGGGGGTAGTGGTTGTCAGAAACCGTGAGCGAGGAAAGGAAGATGGCGGACATGTTGAGGAAGACCTGCAGCTCCACGTAGGCCCCTTGAACCGTGACCACAGCTTTGATCGAGAAGGGAATTTCAGTGCAACCCAAGACTGTGGTTTTGTACCGCATCAGCTCCACCCTGCAGGCGTCAGGAGGCGAGAACTTGATGAGTCGAGACCTCTGGAACTCCGTCTCGTTCACACATTTGTGAAAATGGCAGTCGGCGATCTCCATCCAGACTTCGCCGCTGTCTTCAGACCCATAGCTGGAGTCAAAGTGCAACAGTCCAAGATCGTTAAGCGCAAGAAAACAGTCGCCTTGTCCGTTCAGAAAAGCAAGACAGTGGATCTGCGTGAAGGCTGCTCGCTCCTTCACCCCGCCTGACGTATTCAGCTGTATCCAGATGTTATCTGTGATCTGCAGCGACAGCTCCTGCTCCTCGTAGTGTCGCCTCGGCTGGTGAGGCACGCTCAGTTTGAAGATCTCCTCATTCATGGAGGCCACCATGTCCTCCATGTCATCGTGCACCGTGGAGCCAAACTTCAGCAGCTGCTCTACCTCGGCTTCGTGACTCACTTCCTGCTTCGGGTGGAAGCGTTTCTTTTCCGTGTAGGAGAAATGTTCCACCTTGACTGTGAGGACTTTTCGGGGCTCGCTGTAACTTTCTACTTTGAGATCAGAGAGTCTAAATTGAGGGAGTAGCTGGAACTCCTTGTATGGCTTCTCCAGGCCTTTCTCATAATACATCTGCAGCACGCCTCCTGGCACCAAGCGGAGATAGATGGGCCCCCACTGTCGAGAGGACATGCGGTTCTTTTTTTCAGGGATCCTGAGCATGACGGGCCATCCGTCTCTCTTCTGGCTGCGAAACAGGCCTCGGGGAATGAACCGAGTCGAACCGTCACCTAACACCTCGTTTCTCCAACGTAGCTGCCTCTCCTCATCACTCTGCGTGTCCGTCCTCGTCTGCAGGTCCTGCAGCTTGTTGCAAACAAAGGAGAAGGAGTTCTGGAGGTGGTCACGCGGAGGTTCGCTGCCATCTTTGGTTCGAATAAAGAAACGCGGTATGCTGCTGTCTGTGTCCGAGTCCGAGGAGGAGTTGCACAGGTCTGTACTGTCTCTGGAATCCTCCCAGAAGGGGTTGAAGTGTCCTGAGCTCCTCTGGAAAGAAGGGAAAGGGCGTGGCCCATCGGACGTGGGTGTAGGAGTTTCCGGTGCAGGTGTGGAGACAGTGATGCCCGACGGGCTGGAGAAACTCCGGTAGAAAGCGTTCTTTTCACACGATTTGGTGGAAAATGCAGAAGCGCTAGAAGGAACTCGACTCACAGGCGAGCAAAAGGATGCATTGCGTGATTTTCCACTAGAACTCGATTGGCTTTGAGGAGATTCCACAGAACTACTGAAGCTCCAGGAAGTGTCTTTGATTGGAGGAAGCACCAGCTTCAACCCGTTGGGACGCGGTACTGATGTTTTGATAAGACCTGGTGACTGCAGAGGCTTCTGAGGCGATGAGAGCGGCACGTTGTCATCGTCAAAAGTGACCCAGTTTGAGGGATTAGTGGAACACATGGTTGAAGATTTCAAAGGAGAACGGCTCCTGGCTCACCGGTCCTTACGCTCAAAGGCCTTCCTCCCCCTGTGAGAAGAATAAAGACAGATTTATTTTACTAAAGACAAAAGCAGAATCTTTAACAGCCTCGCTTTTGATTTTAAAACACGACCAGCTCCAGTTAACCGTGTCGACAGGATAAAAAACGAGCTCTGGAGGATATAAATTAAACATATTTCCTAAAGGTACTTTTTAAAGCTTAATGAGAGTCTATAAATGTGGAACAAGTTCATTTCTGGTAACGCTACAATTAACTCGGTTGATTTAAAAGCTGAATTCAACTTCACAGTTAGACGTCAGTGAAGCTGAAGTATCAATAACATCTTATTTTAAAGCTCTTTATCCTCATTTAGATCATTTTATTTTCTGATTATGTCCTAATTTCAAAGTAAAAGACAAAAATAACTGGAAATCTAAAGGAATGGGACTCAAACCTAAACCAGAATTTACACCCATATTTGACAAAACAAACACGATAAATATTTAGAGGATGACTTGCTCCAAAATGCAGAAGAGGGAGGGTTAGCTGTCGCAAATTGCAGCAAAGATCCAACTTGATTAAACATCCTGAAGTCAAGTGTGAGGAGAAACGATAATGAGGCACAGCAGCTGGTAAAGCATGAAGTTCGGGGAACGAAACAAAGCTGCTTTAATGCTTACACCATGGCTTCCACACCAACGTCCTGGTGAAACTAATTTCATATGAGAATTGAATCACCAGTTAGACAGCAGTTGGGAGAGAAAACACGATGCAATCTCGACAAAGACGCAATTAATTTTCCTGCTAGTTTTGATGAGCTGGCAGCTCTCAGTAGCATCGAGCTCAGAGGCCACAGAGAGAGAAGCAACTTGCATCATCTGAGAGAAAAAAAGAAAAGCCTCAATTACAGCCTCCCTCTTTGGTTAAGGATGACAGCAGCGACTTGAAGAAAAAAAAAGGGATTCATCCAATGGAAAGTTCCTTTTGGAATAAATAAACACAAGCGTTTATCTATTTTCTATGACTTACTGAAGCCATCAGCTTTAATTTGATTAGGGCTTTTTTAAGGGGGAGGGGGTGTTAGTTCACTGACAGTCTCATTTCCAGTTTCCCTCCCCGGGATCTCCACTCAGACGATACAGAAAACACAGCCAAATCCACGAAGGGCAAGAAGACGCATTCCACGCATTCCTCTGGGACGAGCAGCTTCGCACACAGGAAATGCCACGCAGCAGATCCATTTGTGCAAACTTACAAATATTATTTTAATGTCAGTTTATCACATTTCAATAAAAGCACCAGATCACTGGGTGATAAAAGTGTGTGGTTAATCAACCCCAGTCAAACTGACCAAGAATCAAACATCCCTGCAGATTAAAATTAGTTAAAAAATTACATTTCATAAACAGATTATAAATCAGACGAGTAGTTTTTTACAGTTTAAGCTTATTTTTCTTCCAAATGTCATTTGTATTTATAGTGGGAATGTAGTAAAACTAAAATGTTCTAAACAAATCCAGATAGAAGTGAAATGCAAAACAGAATCAATAGCAGATTTACATAAAACACAGACAATAATCAATAACAAATAATGACTCGTTTGACTCATTCTGTATGAAAAAGGGCCCGTCAGACTCGTTCATGTGGAGGATCATCGACGCTGAACGAGCAAAAACCTCAAAAAGCAAAAAATAAAACCCAATAATAAAAAAAAGAGAATATCTGACACACAGGTGCTTCCTGGTGAAACAAGGATGGGCATCAAGGATGTTTGCTGCACACATTAAAATGAGATACCACCTCATTTCATTTGAGAGGAAAAAAAAATTCTTGTGTTGTGACCGCAGTGACAATGTGATCTGCTGCAGAGCTGAAAATGTGATGACCCACTTCCAGAGGCATCACTTCCCCTGACATGAAGTGACCTCCCTCCCATCAGACAAAGCAGAGAAGAGTTTGGGAGCTGCTGCTGCTTTCTGTCCACTCTCGGGTTGAATGCAGAGATGTTAGAGACAGTTTTACACTTTAAAGCCTGGATTTCCTCCTGCTGTTGTTATAGAGATTTGATCAGACACAGAAAATCCTGACTGAAAGAGAAAAGGGGTCATGAAACCAGGTCTGATCATGCAGTTCACCCAAAATGGTTCATTTTATTTCATTAAGGATTTAAAATTGAAATATTTCAATTATTACATTTGTGAATATTTCAGTAAGAAGATAGAAAAATATGCCAATCTAGCTGGTTTATTTTGGTTTTTGGTTGTTGAAATTAGCTATTTAGCTTCAACCATTTTTCAGAAAACAGTGAAGTGGTGTTTAGCTGTAAACTGCGTCCCAGTTGAGTTTGTCACTCAAATTTGCTAATGTCACTGAAAAGTTCATTTACTTGGAAAGTTTCCAGCTGGATTATCGCTTTACAAAATACTTCCGAATAATGACACTCACGTGGGTAAAACATCCAAAAACTGCTGCACATCTTGATATTGTTACAGGCAACACAGAAGTCCGAAAATTAACCGGTAAACAACATTTCTTTTCTCCCTCTGGACCGTCTGGAAAAACCAAAACAGTATCAGAGCACGCTGTCATCCACAACCGAACAGGGACCGAGTCCCGGACCGAGAGGCCCATTTCAGGCACAACTTTCCTTCCAAACACAGTAAAGTTGTCACAACTTTTATTTCTGCCACTATTTATCGTCAACAACAAGCGAACAACATCAACAAACACCCCGAAACCGTGTTCGGTTATTTCTAACTTCTTCTTAACTATCGCGGCTCAATGTAAAACAAACCTGAACGCATCTTTAAAAAAAAATACACTCACAAATTCCCACCGGTGGTTCTTTAATTCAGGACATGACTGCAGCGTGATGGACACGTCTGAACTCCGCTGTCGGTCCAGTTTTGCTCAAAATGGCAGAGCGTAAATCCTGGGAGTTTCTTTTATTTTCACAGCGTAGCGCTTCCCTTCCCGAGTTTACTTACTGTCCTCAAATGGGACACGGCAGGACTGAACAAAGCGATGCTGCGTTCATGGCAGTGGGACATTTGGTATACACAAATGGAAAGGCACAGAACTAGCGTAAAAATGTTGTAAAAATGCATTCTGAAATAATTAATAGAGTTTTTTCATACAGTATATGTGAAATGTCTATTAACATTAGCTATTTTTGGGGGGGTAACTGTTGTTTTGAATACATACTTTATTGATTTAAAGGTTGATTTAGGTTTTATAGTAATTTAAGTTTAAATTGATGGAAATGTAATGTAATCAGTCTGCAAACAATAGTCAGAACACCCTTTAATTTAGGTAGAACTTTGAACACACACATACGGATGTCTATTTGTATTTTAAACACTGAAAACCTGATCACGTGGTTAAAACAAGGGAGAGGATTGTGATAAAACACTGCTGTAAAGAAGGATACTGAAAGTTTGCACGGTATTTCAAATGATTAAAACCAAAATACTCTTGCTCTCTTTTTTTAAAAGTTTGGAGCCATTAACACTTTTAAAATTTCACTGTCTAGAAAGAGAAATTTGGCTGCAAGATGCTTTGACAAGTAACAGAGAACCCAAAGGTCAGAATAAATAAGATCCAATGTTCTTTTATGGGTTGTAGAGAAAGTGACAGACACTGTCACCAAAATCCTCCAGTGTGATGAAAAAGACAGCTGGAAGGAGAGCGGACAGAGATCAGTTCAGTAACATCATCTCTTCAGTCAAACATCAGCACAAGGAATGTAATATTACCAAAATAAAATAACGTTAAAGTTACTTTGGGTTTGATCTGGATCGGAGACACTAACGTTACGAAACACAATATGAAACATTTTGACAGAAAGAAAAAAAAAAGATTCAGGAAAACTTCATTCAGAGACCAGATCAGTAAAAAATAAAAAATGTGCCCAAATTTTAAAAACATTCTCACAAAACACTTCTGATAAAAAGTTTTCATTATTGTAAAGAACTGCATGTGGAAGGACTTTCAAACAGCTTAAATCCCACAAATCTTAAAATATAATAAGAAAATCTGACAGACTCTTCTATTTGCAGATGTTTCATGTTCCTTTTTGCTGAAACCTTAAAATCTGTGTGGACTGTTGCAGGAAAACCAAACTGTTATGGGTTCAAATAAGTGTGAAACACGTGAAAATGAAGTAATTTGATGAATCATTTCCCTCCAATTATGTTGATTTAAACAAGACACTAGAACAGTTTTGGGGGATTAACACATTTCCATTAAAAAGTTTAATGAAAATACTCCAACATTTACTTTGATGCCACTAATTCTCTCTTTAAATAATTAAAAAAAAACACAAATGCCTCTTTTGTTTCACTATTTTTAGTTTTTTTGCAGTCAAACGCTCTTGAACGCTTAAACAAGTGGCAGTTATTATTAATACTTCACCTCCTTTAACCACAGAAGTTTCAAAGTAAAAGTGCTTAAAAGCATTAAAAATTCAAACGGCTTTCCGAAACAACTGACGCCATTAAATACTGATCCTCCAGCTCTTCCATAAAATTCACAGTGCTGTTTTATTTCCCAGTGGTTAGGGCGTGTTACAGGCAGCTTTTGTTTCTGAAATTACAGGCCGCTTACAGCATGCAGAAAGGCGGTGTGCAATGTGGACCTCAGATGAGTTTGGGGGGAATAATTGAGTCGAAATTAATTCATGATCTTTATTCTGTTTCACATCTCTGTATGTGCTTTTAAACAGGTTACACAGTGAGATAAACAGGATTTTTTGTTTATTTTCTAAGGGTGTTGGTAAGTTTGAGATCAAAGGTCGCGACTGGCAAACAAGAGGTTTGAATGAGCAGCATTTTTACCTCACGTCGCTACATGACAGAGTTCCACCCACCACCATCTTCAGCCGTGACTCAAACGGTCTAAGGCGCAGAGGATACAAAGCAGAATAATTTGCATTTTATTATCCGACACTTCCCTGTAATGTAGCCAGTTTATCGAAAACAAAAACTAGTTGCAGATTCAATATGTATATAAAAAAAACACATCTCAATAAATGTGTATTTTTGTACATACATGAGAAAAAAAAATGAATGAGATCATGATTTTATATGAGTTTCTATTCACATGAACCATTTCTATTACATATATTAGTTGCAGGAGCTCTGAGCATGAATCCACGTTTCCTTTGGTGATTAGAAATAAAATATTCACTACAGAGCAACTTTCCAGACACAAACGTTCACGAGCTTCAACTTGTCCATAAAGTAAACAGCTGAGTTCATCAGTGCATTTGCTTTTCTTTACTCCAAACGGCTCAACAGGTTTCCAAAAGGAGTGATGAGTTCAAGTGCACCTTTAAGTTTTACATTAGGATTCCAAAGACCCTTTTGATTAGAAGCTTGTGATACATACTCCCAGTAGATTTACACCTGCACATATAATCTCAGATTACCATTGTAAAACAACACTCTTAATTTGTGAAGTCACGCTCGTTCAGTGAGACGACAATCTACATTTGGACATTTGTGTCAGAGAAGCAGCGCACAGCTTGATTTTTATTTTTTTCACATGTAGGTTTTGTCAATAAAAAAAAAAAACTACACACATTAACAGGGTTTGGTCTTCAAGTCTTGACTTCGGTGAGCATCCCGACATCCTTTTTCTCTGCTTCTTTTAAATGACACGTAGATGATCGTGTTTTAACAGGTGATGCGACAAGAAAGAGCATGTCAGGTGTTTGAGCCTGTGAAGAGTTTATTCGGGCTGCCGCTGCCTGACGGTGAAGGAGTCTGAGGCTCATGGAGGCAGTGTAGGAATCGAGACGCAGCCGAGAGGCTCCATGGCGCCGACGTTCTCCCAGGGTGTCGCAGCTTTCTGGGGGTGGGAGCGCTAACGGCCCTTGTTCTTTTTGGCATTTCCCTAGAAGAAAAGATAAAAAAATCTATTTTCCAGAAACAGAAAAATAAACATCCTGTGTTGCGTTTAAGTGCAGCAGGCCAAGATGACAATGATTTGCATATTTGTTTGAGCTCTAAAAACATGCAGAGGCTGGTTGATGGACTTTAAGATGAAAATAGCCAACAGGAGAGTGTAAACATGTCTCGACCTGTGACTTCCCGACACGCAGCCATCTGCGAGCGCGCAAGCAGGAACATGCACACGTAAAAACAGGCCTCTCCTTAACAGAGGCTGCAGTTTAATGGCTTTTTCAGACGACTCCAGCAGGTGCTTTTTACATAAAACACTGACTCAAAGTCCAAATCTGCAGATGACCTCTTGCTCATACCAGAGCGAAACCTCCCAAAGTCACGTTTAACCGTCACCTGATCCAGTCACAGACTGATCTCTGTAACAAATGCGTCTCGTACCTTGCCACCCAGTTTGAGTGTGTCGATTTCCTCTCGCTGCTTGCTCAACGTCTCATTCATGCTACACAGATGGTCGCTCATCATGCTGAGCTGGTCTTCGTAGCTCCTCTTCGTCGTAGTCAGCTCATCCTGCGTAAGAGGACAGCGTTTGATGCTTGGAGGGAAAAACTTGCTCTGTACTACAAACACAAGCTTCTTTGCATTTTACCTGCAAGCGTGTGATGTTCTGATTAGCCAGTTTGACCTCTTCGCTCAGAGTCTCCCTTGATTTCTCGGCGATGGTTAATCTCTTTGCCAAAGCCCGACACTAAAAAGAGAGAAAAGAGTAAACAACTGCTGCGCCCCGGCAGCTTTGAAGCAGAAGAAAATATCGCAAGATTAAACACTTCTGTGAAAAGGAATGTTTTCTTAAGCGACTTGTATGTTTTTGAAGTGCTGAAATGCTTTTTCAAGGTGACAAAACTGAAAGAAATTGACTGTTAGACACAAAGTGACAAGATGAAAAGAGCGTGCGTGGCTGCTGTCAGATCTCAGGAAGATAATCTATCTATAGTCGGGCTCATACAGATATTAAAACAGCTGTAAATGTGAGCGGTTTAAGGAGAATGCAACAGTTTCTGTCGCTCTTCGCAAATGAGACGTGACGTTAAGAGGCAGAGCGGGATGAAGAGGTCAGCTGTTTGCCTTAAGAAGTCTTTACTGAGATAAACACGAGGAGCTGCTTCACCTCGGAGTGAAAGTGCACGGCTTTGCTGTCTGAAATCTGGAGCTGGGTGGTGAGCTCTCCGACTCGCGCCATATAGTGAGTCTTTATCAGCTGCTCCCGGGACTCCTCGTCTCCCACCTGCAACAAACAAATCAGCAGCACTTATTATTTTTTCCTCCAGATGTTTAGAAATGAGTCTGATGTGGTGACTTACAGGCTCAGATGAAGGTGTTGTGCACAACATGCCAACCTGGAGTCAAAACAGAGAATATATTAAGAGTTTAATTATTGTCCCAGATGTTGTGAAATATATTTAAGATCTCGGAGAGGACAGACGTACAACACAAGCAGAACAAGCAGCGCTGGATTGTGAGTTCACGCTCATCTGACTCATTAAAAAAAGTACTTTTCTTTTCTGCTGCATCAGCACATTAATAGTCTGAGGTTTATTAAGCAAAAGGTTGCTGAGTGCAGGAGCTAAAGGAAGAGAGTGATAACCCTCCCTTTGTTCGAGCTAATCAGACAGTGGTGCCACGGGCAGAACATTTCCTCTGCAGGCGAAAACAAACAGCAGCTTGCACGGTGACGGTACCAGGCTGGTGCACAGAGTCGTCTCTTTCTCTGTGGCTTTCTGCTCCGTCTCTGCTTCCTCGTGGTTCTGTGAGAGCTGACTGGCTGCGGCTGTTTGGGAGTTTGGACTTCCCCCCAGAGCGGCTGCGAGCTGAGCTTCCAGGTCCACGATCCGCTGGTTCTCCTTTTCCAACCGCACCTTCCCCAGCTGGGCCTCTAGGAGCCAGTGCTCCTTCTCCTGCTCCAGCCGAGCGATCTTCTCCTGGCTCTGCTGCACCTGCGCCAACGAGCAGAAGTTTGGAGAAGTGAAAGGGCAGCAGTGATTAGAAAGAAATGAGAAAACGGTTTCTAATAACATGAAAAACCCCTTTAATACAAAATAAAATGTGCTCAAACTGCTGAGCCGAGCTTCCCAAACCTCCACACCACGTTCCAAAACTGCATGTCTGCAAACCATCAAAACCATGTGACTGAGTTGCGAAAGTGAAGAATTTCTGAGTTTTATAACCAGATTTTCCACATCTCTTGATTTTCTCAGCAACCACTATTTTCCATTTTCAGTTCACATTTTTTGTCTCTTTTCATTTCAATCTAATCTAAAAAAAAAAAAAAAAAAAGACTGATTTCTTCCTTCTGTTATTAAAACAGTCTGAACCAAACCTGGCAGACTTACCGACTCAAACAAAATGACACCGTTTACATGAGAAACTGTTGGTGCTTGTATCCAGATGCAACGTCTTTAGTAAACAACTATTACAATCTTAAAAAGCCGTGTAGAAAATCCACATTACCTGCTGAGTGAGTCCTTCTCTGCTCTCGGTGGAGCTGGTGAGAACACGACGGTTTGACAGAGCTTCTCTGTACGGAACCGACTGAGGTCGGGCCTGAAAGGTTCAATAAAACAAAAGAATAATTAACAGTAAAAGCTAAATAGATCAATTTTAGCATAAAATACAGAGTCAAACATTAAAAACTTAAACGAGACGATACAAGAGATCGTGTTAAAACTTTAAATAGATCATTTTAAGATGATTTAATAGAAACTCTTCACCCTTTTAATAGCGTGAATGTAAGCAGCTGCTTTCTTTTTGTTGGCGAGCATCGTCTCCGCCTGCAGAGGGTTGAGCGTTACCGAGCTCCCTCTCGGACTGTAGGCCGGTGACGTGAAGAAGTCCAAGTTGTTAGTGAAGAAAGTGGCAATCTGTAACAAATAATTGTGATAGTATTATTTTTAAAAAAAGGAAATCTTTGTAGCTTCACTTCAGACACTCAGCAGTGTGTTGAGTGTAAATTTAACCACAGTGCTTAAAGCTGAGGGATAATTCCGCCACCATTATTGTGTCGGGATGAAAAATGTCTGAGCAGTTAAGCTTCTGGCTGCCCTCAGAAAGCAGAAACCAATCACACGCCTGCATGTTAGCAGATGCTGCCATCCAGTTCACAAAGAGAAATCATTTATCCGTTAACTCTGACACGACAGCAGCTGTTCCAGCTGTGATTTGGACAGCACTTTCAACAAAAAAAAAATGTTAATACTGCACATCTGAGTCCTGCAGCTCTTTGTCAACATATTAGTGTCATTGGGATAAAAAATGCACTGCTACTTACAAATATGCTTTAAAGAACCGTGCTGAGCAAATCAGCTGATCTTAGACTGGGTATCTGAATGAATCTGGCTGCGCCTGCCCCCTGTTGGCCATACCTTGCCAGTGACGATTGTCAGTGAACCCAAAGATCCAAGGAGGCACTCTGAGGTGGTGCAGAGCTTCTGGGTGACGGTGGGGAGCTCCTGCTCAATGCTGGCCTTCTGGTTGTAATGCTTAGACATCTCTAAACACACAGGAACAACAAGTAAAGTATTCAGGTATGAGAATATGGGAATATATTAATAAAGTATACCAGGGTACTAAAAATGGCCAAAGAAGTTATTTAAGTATCACCCTCAAAATTTCTGCTGCAGATTTAATCCCTGCCGTAAGGGAACAAATCCAAATTGTGTCTAATTTTGTGTATGAAGAGTCCTTCCACTAAACTCTTCTTCTACTGCTGTTCCAGCAGATGTTTGTGACGCCTGCTGTTTACGTAGGAAACTGCTAGAAGTGGAGTGTTTCAGTGTAAACAGAAAACTCCACCCGCTGACTCCACGGCTCGTTCTCTCACATTCCCGACTGTTTTGTTTACAGCCTGATAAAATGACTCAAAATTGTCTTTAATAACGAAACACTTCACACGTTCCTGCTGCTGGTACCCTCGTCCGATTCACTGTGCAGCAGCGTCAAAACCCAAGAAGTGGAAGAAGGGTGCAACCCTAAAAAAAAGTTTGTGTTTTGCAGTTTGTTATTGTTGTGATGACGGGAATCATTGACAGAATGAGCAGAACCTCAGCAGACTGAATGTTTTAGAGATTTTGAGATGGTCCTGAAAAACAGTGGAAATAAAACTGGTAAATCTTTTTATTTTCAATAATTGTTTCATATCAAAACACTGAAAGTTTATTTCTTTTACTAACTGATATGCACATGATGTGCGACGGATTTTCACAACGTTCGTGGATGAGATGCAGTTATTTAGTGAAGAAAAGTAACTTTCATCCTCCAAAGATCCCAAATCAAAACCTTCATTTTTATGTTACAGCTGCTGAACAAAAGCATGTTTTAAAAGGACAAGTCTCTGTTTCGTGAATGAGGAAAGCAGCCCACCTGATGAGAGCGAAATCTGTCATTTTCTCTGAACGACTGAGGATCAGAAATGGCTAACAGCGCCGCTCACCTTTAATGGCATCATGAAGACTGTGCAGGCAGGCTGCCAGCTGGGTGAAGACGGCGGACGTGCTGCTCTGTGGCACCGCATCCTGTCGAACACCTGAGACACAATTTGTGAAACAAGAACATCTCATCAGATCCTCGTGATTTAAAATTACATTCCTCGATTTTTTTTTTATTTAAGAGAGAAAGAATCCTTTAAACACTGATGTCAGCAGATGACAGAGTTTTGAGATAAAATGAGTGTTTTGTGTTGACCTACTGGGTAAGGCCAAAAGGTTAATGTAGCTCTGGAGTTTCTCAAACACAGATGTTACTTTCTTCATGTCGCTCTGTAACTCCTGGTTCTTTGCAGTCAGGGCAGTAGTGCACAGTGGTACCTCGCACTCTTCATCCAGGCTGAAAACAACAGAGATGATAGTCATCAGTACGACCTCCTTCACTCATCTCTCTCTCAAACACTATACTGACCTTTTCAGCTGGTACGGGAGAATCTTTTGCAGAAAGTGGGTGTACGAGGAGAAATTCTCAGCAAAAGACTGGAGCGTGACCACAGTCTCCTTCAATTCAACAGAAATAACACAATTCAGTGCTTCTTTATGAAGATGCGCATTTGAAAACTGTGTCTAAAACTCACCAGTACTGTGATTGTGTCTTCTGTGATGCTTTGGTAAAACTGTAGCAAGCTGTCCTCCAGGGGGCGCACATAGGCAGCGTTCTCATGTAGATACTGAGAAAACTGGGAGAAAAACAAGTTGCACATTTTAGTTTGAACAAAGAACCAGAATGATCAGCTGTCATCAGAATGGATGTTTGGTGTGTGTCTGACTGACCCTCTGGTTTAGGGGAGAGATGGGCTCAATGGAGGAGTCCAGAGGGTAGATGTGTACCCTCTGCTCTGTGTAGGTGTGGTAGTTCAACAGAGCAGCTACTAAGTCCTGGATGAAGCCCAGAGCCTGACTGGCGATGTCTCTGGCCTTAAGCTGAACTCACAGAAACACATAGCTGATTAAGTTAAGAACAGTCCTATTGTTCATTTGAAAAAGGAACATAAAAGTTGTCTCGCTCACTTGATGCCTTCGGTTGTGTGACGGCACATTTAGGCTGTTGTACTCACTAAATTCTGCAGAGAAAAGAGTCAAATAAGCTCCAAATGTCACTGACTAGACAAGCTTTGTTTTCCTGAAACATGACACTCCAACGTGCTGCTGCGGTTTCAGTGACAGCGACTCGATTCCAGATACTCACTGGTGTCATTGAAGGGCACTTTCTCCTGGATCACACTGCTGCTTTGTTTCAGCTGTCTGCTCAGTTCTGACTGGCACCTTTTCAACTGCTGCTGACTGCACAAAGACACAAAAACATGCTTAGATGATCTTATGCACATATTCAGCACAGACGGCTGAGCATGCACAACCATCAGCCACCATTATAGCCAAATCTCTCAGAATCCAAAGTTGACATACCACTCTTCTGTTCGCATTCGACACTCCTTCGTTTCCCTCTCCAGAGTTTGTGCTTTCACCTGTCGTTAACATGGAAAACAAGCACGTTTTATTGAGCTGTGTCAAAATTCATCATCTAATAAAATGTATTGTCTTTACCTCCAGACGCGCTTTGTCGCTCTGCAGCCTCTCAATTGTTTCCGTGTACTTTGTGTTAAGACCGTCCACGACGGTCTGATGCTGCTCGGCATCTCGTTCTAGCACTTCCAGTCGAGCCGTTAGCTCAGCCTCCTTCTTTCTGTGCTGCTCATCTGCTTCGTAATACTAAAAAATGATAAGGATCATCACATCCAGGGCCTCCATACAGCTCTGAGTCATGGATATTACAACAACACAGGTGCCTACTTGTATATGAAGTCGCTCATTTTCTTCTATCTTTTTCTGCAGGTCCTCATTAAAAACACTCTGCGTCTGTAGGCCGGGCTGTGACGGAGAGTCTCCTTTATTCTGAAAGACCGATGAAGTAAATATCTTTTAAATTTAACATTTCATTAATCACTCTTAGTTTTACTTCTATATACAACAAATACATTCATTTGCCGTCGTGATCACCTTCCCCTTTCTGCCCTTGGCTTCAGAAGCAGTGAGCTCCTCTTGTAGCAGCTCCACCCTCTTGGCAAGCTGTTGGTTCCTGAAGCTGAGGCTGTCCATCTCCTGTTCCTGCTTTCTCAGGCTCTGATCCTTCTGCTTCAGCTGCTCCTAAAATGGAAAACAAACAAACATAAAAAAAGCATAAAATTGCAGTTTATTTAGTCGATTTCTTTGCAGTCGTAACTCCTGTATTACTAATAGCAACACTGTACAAAGTATATTTTTAATTAGTCGTCTTCTGATTACATTCTAATAAATCTGCAAGTATCAACTTTTCAACTATGTGATACCTTTTTCTATCATCTGCAAGTCTAAAAAGATATTGCACAATGCAGATGTGGTTCATTCTGTGTCATTTACTTTTAAAGAAGAAGAGTTGGCCTGTTCATCTACCACCGCCTTCTTCAGCACCTGGTTTTGGGCACGAAGCTGTAAAAACACACAAATACAGGGAAACAACAAGTTGTTTGTTGAGGTGATTTTGTTTAAGTTAGTTTCAACTAGCTAATCTTAGCATGCATTTATCACAAGGTTACATTTCTCTTGATCCTTTGCTGTTTCTTATCAATTCTAAAATTGAAAAGTACACATTCCTTTTTTATTTATAAGTATTAAAATAGAGAGGGGAAAAAAGGCATCTGACATTTCCATCGTCAGCACTTCCTGCTGCTTGGAGAGATCAGAGCTGAACAGGAAACAGCCAGTAATCCCCATTATGTCAGCTGACACAGAAACAAAGTGCGCGTATAAAACAGAAAACCCTGACAGGCTTTACCACCACCAGATCCCAGATGAAACATCAGGGATGTTCACAGCGTCAAACAAGGCACAAACAGCAGAAAATAGATCTTGTGAATTTACACTCAACTCCTTAAATGTTTTATATGGAAACCCTCCGTCATTCTACCTTGAATTACTGAGTGTAAACTATGTATTTGATCATTTTCCACAGACAAGAGAATCAGCTCCTATGCACCCCAGTGAATGTTGTTACTGTCAGTCCCAACCTGCAACCTGACGGTCAGGTTTATCAGCTGGTTCTTTCCAATTTCGTGACCCAAGAGACAAACTCAAACATCAAACTCTCAGGGTGTTTTCCTCACACCGTTTCATATATTTATCACAAAGAAAAACTGTGATTTACAGCTTGTACTGTGATGTAGATGTAACTTGAACCAATCAATCAACATTAGCTCCTGTCAACATCAAATATGAAGAGTTTTACCTTTGAGTACTCCTGCGCCAGTTTGCTGTATTTTGTCTGTAAGTCTGTAACATTAGCCATTGTTGCTAGTAATTCGGTTGTAAACAAATGAAGGTGTAAAATTGTGCCCCAGCAAACAAGACAGCTGATTAATTGACCGCAGAACTACCCAGAAGCTACAGGACACACTGGGAAAGATAGCAACAGTCCTGCACTGTAGTCGGAGTGGCCATTATATGATTTACGCTACAAACTCATTTCTATTCCGACCAAAATGTTTTACGCTAGCAACGTTAGCGGCAAGCGGCTAACTAGCAACACAAATCCCGACGAGTAACAAATTTGTGTCACTTTAATTTGAAGNGCATCCGTAAAGCCAAAAGCGTCGCTTTAATGTTGAATGTTGCGGCTGCTAAGACGCTGAAGCCTTCGTTCTGGGTAACCGCCTCATTTTCTAGCTAACCAGCAAAATTCTTCATGAGTGAGAGCCGATCAGAGGCAGCGGAAGTGTCAGAGTTCAGAGAACCACAGCGCTGCTGTTAACGGAGCGCCACCTGGCGTCCGGAGTGGGAATCGATTGAAACTCATTCATTCCACCTCATGAAAACAGGCATCATTTGTCATTTAATAACATCTATAAGATGTGAAAAAACAAACATCTCAATCTATACAAACATTACATATATGTAAATAATATAATAGTTTTATTGTGTTGTTGAAGAAATAAGCAGAACAAACAGTGACACCTTTGGTTTCCAACAGTTTCTGTGAAAGAAAATTCAATTCAGAGGCTGGGAATTGCAAACTCTTTGAGACTGCATCCATTTTTAGGAGTGAGTTAAATATTCTAAAAATACACATTTTAAAACCAAAAAATAACTCTTTGTATTTGAGAAAAAGCTAAAATCAACAAAACACTAATTTTGAGTCGTTTAATGCTTGTTTTAACTATCATACGGGTATAGTAACAAACACAAGGTCTGAAATCCCACACAAGGACTTGCACTCTGAGGGACAGTCTCTGATTTCCCTTTTAAAAGCTTGTGACCCCATTTAAACCAGAAGTGAAATGACATGTTGCTAATGCACCCATCACAGCACAAATCCTACATGATTAATTTAATCTAATCCATACTAATCTCTTTTCACCCAATAGTAATAGTTTCCTTATTTCCTTTGCTGCAGACTCGCTGCTCCTGGTCTTAGATGTATACAGGCAAAAACACAAACTCTCTCACACCACAGCCAGCGGCTCCAGCATTGTCTGGTTGCCTGGTAACTGTCGGCGTGGCGTGGTTGCTAGGGCCATGTGGGAGGGGAGGGCGGGGGGATGTGATGCTGCTCTGATTTCCAGCTGAATTGAGGCAGTCAGTAGGGAAAAGCCCCCCCTTCCTTCTCTAGTCTACACACACAGGACTCTATTGAACAATAGAGCAGTGCCAGAGGGCCCGAGGCCAGTCAGACGAGCCCTTGTTCAGGGTCACACTGTGTTCATCCCACAGTCCTCCATGACTAATTAACTTACAGCGAAGAGTGTCGTTAGCACATTTGATGTTGCATCCATCACAGGCTCAGCCCTGGAATGTCCACTGATGTGAGGTGCGTCTCTGGCAGCCCGCCACGCTGGTGCCCTCGAAACACATGCTGGAGAAAAGGGAAAGTAAGGTGGAGCTGCCACTCGAGGTGCTGAGCACAGCTTGTTCAGTCAAAACAAAGATGAACTGCTGGACTGGGTGGGAAACGTTTCCCAGCCGTAACATGAACACGCGATAAACGACTGGAATATGAGATTTAAACCGATGCTGAAATCAACATCAACACAGAAAAAAACAAGAACAGGATTTTATTAATATTTTGTAATACCATATATAATGCAATTGCATATCTTTGGCGAAAATAAATCTTATAAACATTTTATCAACAGAGGTTAGCATACAAAAACCAAAACGTGTGTCAGTCCAACAGACATGGCAGACAACAGGAAAACTGATACTGAGTTGGCAGCTTTGTCAAATGCAAAAAAATAATAATATAAATTTCAACCATAGGACCTGCAAAAAAAAAAAAATCATAATAATCATTAACTGTTATGCAATGAAGCAATTAGCTTTTATAGTTGTATGAGTCCTGGCACCCGAAAATGTTTAGCTACCTCTGCACATGTTTTCTTTCACCATCACATCTTTTCTTTACACAAAATAATAATTAAAAAAAAACTAAAAATCTCCATAATTTCTCAGCAACTGTTTCCTAAAATGAAATGTGAGTTGCTCTGATCAACATCCCATAACAACACCTGGAAGCATGAGTCATGAGTGGCAGTAAATTAACAAAACAGTCATAATAAGTTGTTTGTCTTTTTTCGTAATTTGACTATTCAAGTCACATTAAACCTAAACATAAGACAAATGCAAAACAAATTACATTTGCTTTAAAGAACTTGGACAGAACACGGGGAACGTTTTAGTTCCACGATCCTGCTGTACGTCCGTTTTTGGCAGCGAAAAGATTTCAGGATCAGTAATAAATAACTGTCTAACAGAAAAACAAAGGAAAACCGGCAGTTTTGATAAAATTAGGGGGGGGGACAAAAGATCAAAAGACATAAAACATCCGCAAAATCCTAAATCACTGTAACTCTGTTAGAAAGAGCCAATTTCTGCAAAATAAACATGGAAATATACTCAGCAGGAGGAATTTTTAAAAATAAGCAAAAATAAATGTGCTTTTCTTTCACATGACCAGTGTTTAATTTTAGTATCCATTCACAAATCTCATAAATTAAAGTTATAAATAAGGTGATGATTAATGAACAATAATTTGTTCTTTGTTTTCACAGCAACACAAGACCAGTGTTTGCAAGTCTTAGTTCTAAGAACTGAAGCTTATATTGCAATTGACAGTTCCTGCTCTAAAGTGACCCAAAAAAAAAAAAAAAACAAAAGTCCGGTTAAGTCTCTGTACTGACTGGAGTCGTCTCCCATTTCTTTTTGTAATCACATAACTTAATAATTGTGATGATATTAGTGGACGTGGCCCTTTGCAGTCTGCAATCAGTGGCACAAGAAAAAAGTTTGGCACCAACCCATAATGTTTCATACTGACCAAATCTGTGCTAAATTATAACCTGTGAGTGTGCAGGCTTTCCTAAAACTCTATTGACATTTCTGTCCGTCTACACGAGCGCATCGCCACTTCCCTTCAACGAGCTGCAGCCAGTCAATTGACAACAGCTCCATTTTACAGCTTGAGAGTGTTTACTTCCTTATTTTGTTCTAGCGGGAAGAGCGAGAACAAACCACTCCCTCCCAGACAGAGCTGAGGTCAGCACAGGTCTTTAGTAACATGCATGCATGTGACTGTAAAGCTCCGTTTCCGCTAGAAATGATTGTACTGTCCGGTTCTTGTTCTTCACTCTGGAAAAACGATTTGTGCCGTAGATCTCTGCTGAATTTGAGGCCTAACTGTAAGATTTTGCTTTAGGTGGTTTATTACGTGGCTGCAGTAAAGAAACAACAAAGCATCTGTTTGATTTAGTCATTTGCATTAAAAAAAAAAAGAAGAAGCTGTTTCTTCTAACCAGATCTGCACTGGAACCGAACCGGGAGCGAGTAGAGAACCAGGAAGCGCCGCCACGCGGCTGAAACACGGGGATTTTCATCATATCGGCTCGAGGCCTATTTATCTAAAATATAAAAAAGTCATTTCAAACTCCTCCTCCTGATCGTCGTGTGAGGAGTCGGCGTGCGCTATGATAGACCCAAAAAACTAAATCCACGGCAGATAACCTATAAGCATAAACATCTGGCGGCGCTTGGCAGATGTTCACTTTGCCTCTGACTAAACGAGTGAATATGGGTGGTTTGTCTAAAAGCAGAAATCAATCAGGTGACAGACAGGATGAGCAGAAAGTTGGCAAAAGAGTGAGTCCAGCTCGGAACTGGCTGCGTGAGAATCGAGTGAAGTACTACAGCTAACTTTGCAACTAAATTTGGCAGTTACAGAGTAATACTACTTCCACACGTTACTCATCCTGAATTGGAGCCGCAGCTCTTGTGCAATAGGTGTATCGCACGATGAGATCATAATACTACTCCGTTCATCTTCATTGGAAAGTTTAACTGGCACAATCGACTCTGATGAATAAAGAAACATCCGAACTTTAAGGTTGTGGATTCATTATTGCATGTTTTACATAGAGAAAGTGTTGATTTCCAAATAGTGGCATTTTTTTTTCCTTCCTCGCAGCGTGGAGGAGTAACTGGTGACACCAGGAGGTTAGAATTTGTCTGTTACAAACATGCACTCATTTGCTTCATAAATAGATTCACTTGGAAGAGGATACAGGTTTGAGGAGGAAGCATGCAACGATTTCAGTTATAAACCTTCAGCTTTTTTTTTTTCCCCCATTTTGTCTCTGAAAGAAAGATTTGTCCATCTTCTCCTTCGACAGAAGCAGGCAGATTGTTTTGGATTGGTTTCTTGATGGTTCTCCACAGCCCAAACACCCACCCCTGGGAGTCCACTCCCCCACCCTTCAGTTACTTTATATGGCTTTGTTCTCCTGTGTGAACGATACTATTGCCATTTGTTTGTTGGACAGAGATATTCCCAACCAAAAAAAGGCTCAAAATGGCCAAAGAACGATCATGTAAGGAGAAGGAGGCACACTGAGACACACGATCAGGGGTCAGAAGTTAGGATTCACAGGGTCCGGAGTCTTATGGGGACCAAGAGAACTTCATTTCCTGTTAAGTTTTGTGCTCTTGACAGTGCGTTTGGACCCCTCGGCACAGCTGCGTATACCAGCGAGGTGCAGCAAGGAGCCGGCGGCTTCCTTCAGCTCCTCGTCCAGCTCCGGTTTAACCTCGCGCCGGGCCCTCTTGCTAATGGGCCACTTGATGGCGGGCGGACGTCGAGAAGTCTGCTGGATTCCCCTCTCGTCCCAGAGGTCGGAGTCCTCGTCGCTGTGGAAACCCTCACTGCCGGCGCGGCGAGACTGTCTGCGGTCGCAGCCGCCTTCGTCCAGCGAGGAGAGAGAGGAGGAGGAGGAACGGGAAGAGCAGCGCTGCAGGGCCATGCTGCTGTAGTTGTGGTCCTGCTTTGGATCACTACTCACCAGAACCGAATCTGGTCGGGAGAGGTCCAACGGGCCGTCAGTATCACCTGAGCAGAGCAGATCCAAAGATTCAAACATATATAGTAAATATGATTCAATTCTTAAAAAAACTTCATCATAAATTACAAAAAAAAATTAAACTAACAAGTAAAATCAAATAAATCCGATTGTTCTTTTGAACAGTGAAAAGCAGAATTTGGTTCTAACTCACACATGCAGGTTAAGATTGTCTTGTTTACTGTAAAAGTATAAAGCAGAACTAAGACTTTATCTTGGCCCAAAAGGGAAAATCTGCCTTTTAAAAATAGTTTGTTGCACGCATGAAAAAGCAGAATTAACACTGACAAAAAAAAAAGTACAAAAACTCTAAATTAGATAAACGGATTAAAAAGGTCAATAAGTGATTCATTAAAGTCAAACAACTCATTCCACGTCTTGTAAAACACCCTTCTATTCAAATAATCATTTACAGTCAACCTTTAGCAGTATTCCTAAATCCTAAACCATGAACCGGAATTTTATTTAACATGTACATGACGCCATCAAAGCACATTGAAAACAAAAAATAAGCAATGACTGGGAGGTATGAAAGAGGTAGGAGACAGAGAGCTAGAAGAATCAGTGAAAGTATGGCTGCTTGTGGAATCTCTTACATGGGTCAACGTGGTGCCCGGGGGCAGAGTTTAAGAGCATCATGGCAGTGGCAGCATCAATATCAGACTCTGGAAGAGGAGAGAACATGCATGATGGTCAATCCTAAGATATGAAAGCATGGCATCTCTTCTAGGAGCGGGTAGAAGGAATTCCTTTTGGAATTTTGGACAAGTCACAGGGTGACCCAACCAACGCCCTAAAAAAAGGGCTAAAAAAAGACAAACTGTGGGGGGGGGCACTGATACGGAGAGTGCATTTGATCCTTATAGACCTGACAAAGTGTCTGAAAGCCTCATAGCTCACTTCTAGGCCTCTAAATTATTAATGATCACAGTGAGACCGAGTGCTCGACACTGAGCATCGGCAGAAAGTCTGCCTGTCGTCAAGGTTACAAATCCAAGAGGCAAAAAAAAAAAAGACTAGAGGAGGGGGCTGGTGAGACGTTGACTGAGAGCTCTAAATGTTATGGTCTGCATGAGACATCAATGAACTGAAAGCAACAAATCAAACCGAGACTCGTGGACAAAATGATGCTGAATGTTTTGGGATTGAAAAGTGACAAAAGGCAAAATAATCAAAATAGTGCACAAACACAAGCTGTGAAGACTTTAGCACATTCTGACTTTTACCGCACTTCTGAAAACGCCTCAGACGAAAAGATGCTTTGCTTTGGTCTCACCTTTAAATGAGCAGCCTTGAAGAAAGAGATGGCGAGGAGGTGAAGACGCACTGCAGAAAGATGGACAATCAGTTCATGAGATTCCTCAAAAGATAAATATAAATAGTAACTCTTAAATATTCCGAAAATTCAGTCTTTTTGGGGAAGGCGGGGCTAAATGAAAGGATCTCTGTTTGTAAAAGTCCTACAAACGTGTTATTAGATACACAGCTAGTTAAAGGTCTTCTGCTCTGGTTAACAACAGTTTCCTGTAACACAAAGTTTTTGTGAATCTCTGGTGGTTGTACCTGGGGGGGGAGGCGGGGGGTGTGCAGAAGGCATGTGCGGCTGGGAAGTGCTGCTTCTTAAGGGCTTGGATGAGGTTGGGGCGATACTCGGGGTCAACACACCAGAGGGAACCTTTTCCATTGGCCTGTAAGACAGAACAAGGTCAGTCAAGCTACAACCCCTCCAAAAAAACCCCAACCTTCTCCAAAAGTTATTGTAGTCAGAAGTTCTCATGAAGGAGAAAACCTTCTTAAAGAGGCCCTTCCATTAAAAACTGTTTTTCTGAGGTTTCTGTTGAATATTTTAGCTCCACAGGTGTTCTTACCTTCATACTGGGTGTGAAAACAGGTCAACATTTCTCTTTCAGTTTTAATCTCTCAATCTATGCAGGTGGTGATAAAATTCTCCCGAGTCGGAACGGCCTGTATCTGTTTCGTCACAACTCCTTTGTTTGTTAGTATTCACCGGCTCCCGCAGTTGAAACCACACCTAGCATGCTGCTGGCTAAAAGCTGTTAGCATAAGACTTAGCAAACAGAAAGACACGACGTCTGACGTTGCCATGCACAGCGGGGCAGGAAACAGTATACTTTGTTCTCATAGGCTGGTTTGTTAGCCAATCAGAGTCCAGCAAATTCGAATAATGAATATGAATGAGCTGCTGACGAAGCAGCCTGATGGAAGGAGCCAGAACCACCTGAATTTTAATGCAGACAGATTGAAAGGTCTGTTAATCAGTGTTTCCTAACGTTTTTTAGATATAAAATGTTTCATATTACTGGTTAATACTTAAGAAATAACCACAAAGTCCTGAAATGTGTATGAAATGGCTTCTTTAAAACATTCTCAAGTTCTTATTAAGTTCTGAGTCTTCTGCAAGATGCATCTTGTCAGTGAGGCTAAACAAACGGGTTTCAGTACAGAAACAATCCGTCAGGCCTTGTTTAGTTTTTATGTGAACTTGTGTATTTTGCTATAGCTTGCACTCTCTCAGTCTTCATGAGCACATTGCAACACATCTTTATGTGTCACCACCAACTGTTTCCAGCAGATTAGCAGGAAACCAGCAGTAGTGATGTGTTTTACAACAAGGGCCTCTTCTACCCTTCCTCATCTGTGCTACCAGCAGCGGTGGTGGAGGAGCACATCTTTTAAAAAAAATCTAACAGTTCCAAACGATTCTGTTGTTTTGAGTTACTATAGGACAAACTGTTCATCGTGAAAAATTAAGTGCAACCCTAAATGTTTGCGGCGTGCCGTGAAAAAGACACGTGGTTTTAAAACGAGACACATCAAAAGAATTACTACATCACAATTACTGAATCAATGCTGTAACAGACTGACGGATCTTTAATAACCTTTACAGACAGGAAACGGTTTGACGACACTGTGTGAACAATAAGTGTGATAAAAGCGGGAACGTGTGCCACTTTATCTGATGGTGGCGTTTTCTGGCTCTGCATAGGAGAAACAGAGCGAGGGAGAGAGGGAGGAGAATAACCTTGACTCAGATTACCAACCAGCCCTGATGCAGGAAGAAGGAAATGTCTCCATGGCAACGAAAACCACCAGCCAGTGTCATGTGAAACTGGTGCTAGTGTCTCAGCAGACGGAGGACTCACACTGTGCACCTGCATGCTGAGCAGCCTGCACTGCACCGTGTTGCTGCTCCGAGTTCTAACAGCCATCAGCTCCAAAGGTGGGAAAATTTCAGGTGCTGGTCAGGTTGCGATTTGGCAATGCAGACACACCCCCACAACGCCAATGAAGCAGATAAATTGATTTCATAAAAGCTAAACTTCCAAACTTGAATTAGGAATGCAGATTAAATATTATTTCAATATTTTTCACACAAGTTTGTGTTTTAACATATTTCTCTACACAGCTACACAGCTTCTTCTTCATGCATCAGAAATAAATCAAAACTCTGTAACAATAAAAGTTTGTTTCATCTAATGTCTCAGTTGACTTTTTCTTGCAGTCCAACTGTGTGACGTTTCCCTCCAGTGAAAACGGTTGCACTGCCCTGTAGAGCTTTCCTAGCGTGCTGTGTTTGCATTTCCTCTTTCAGAGTATCTGTAACCTTGACTGGATTCCACTCTTATCACAGCAAAGGTTCCAGCAGCTGTGTTAAACTCCCAGACGGGATCCACACTGCAGCTTTACACAGCAGCATACAGCTAAACACAGAAAACCATCTGTGGGATAATTCAATTCTGAATGAAACGCAGGATTCACTTTGTAGAAACTTTTATGAAATTAAAGCACCTACCTTCCCCAAACTCCTGTCGACTTTGCGGAAGCATTTGTTTAGAGATAAGTTGTGACGGACTGAGTTCTTCCAGCCGGTGGGAGCGTTGGAGAAGTAGGGGAAGTGCTCGAGAATCCAGCCGTAGATTTCTTTAACAGGCAGTGACTTGCTGGGAGACTGCTCGATGGCCATGTAGATGAGAAGGGAAAACGAGAAGGGGGGCTTAGACTTCAACGAGTCCCGCTCCCTGCCCCGGTTGTGTGATGAAGATGAGGAGGAGGATGACGACGGGCCCTGATTTGACCCATAATCTCCTTCTATGTCAAAGAGGGGACTGCCGCTCGGCTGAGCTTCAGGCCCCCCGAGAGTGAAGTTCTGAAGCAGGTTCTCATGGAGCCAGTTGAGGTTGGTGAGCTCCTCGTCCTCAGTGCCTCCAGCTCGATCCACACTTGTTGCGAGCGGACTGGACGCGCACTCCGCCTCCGGCAGGGTTCCCACACCGCAAACACCTCTGAGTCCTGACCGCTCTTCTTGCATACCCGGAATTTCCGTTTTTTTATCTGGTGACATCCCAATGATTGGACCCATTAAACCAAAGAGGTCTGCGGAGACAGGAAAGAAAAGGTTGTTTAAAAAAAACTGACAGCATGAAATAACTAGATGTGACATGTTAAAATGATGTACTCTTCCAAGTTCCATTACAGGGTCACCTGCTGTCTCTGTCTGCTCCTATCACATTTCTTGCTCTTCTTACTGTTCCTCTTCTTCATGCCTTGTGAGGATGAGAGGCTCACAGCTCCCTCCTCTTGACTCCAACCGAGGACCTTTGAGGACGTCCTCTCAAGCAACCGAACTGACTTAAGGCTCCACTCCTCAACACCCACCTCATTTAGCTGCCTGTTATGTGGAAATGAGCATGAGACCATCGAGACGCAGCAGGAATGAGTAGAAGGCCTGAATCTTACAGAGTGGATAGCTCTTAAAGACTACTCTGCATTCAGCGAGGATCAAGCCTCAATTAGCTGCAAGCTAGACGAAGTGGTGTAAAGAGGCTGGAAATCTGAGAGATATCAGCCATTTACCGGCACAAAGAAATTTAATGTCAGCAGCAATTTATCATTAACAAATTCCACCTAAGTGCCCTTATTTAGACAATGATACTTGTATTTTTTTTTCCTTTTACACAGTCTGTGAAGAAGCAAGTTAACACCACCACCTAATCTATTGTATTGATGGCAATCTCACCAAAAAACACATTGTTTAACAACGGCTCTTACTAAAAAAAAATCTGATTAATTTTCTACAAATCCTGAAATATAAGCAAAGGTTTTGCACACAGCTTAGCGAGGCCAAGAGCATAAAGAGCTCACTCTTTGTTTCAGCTCACAACAAGCTTTATGTCCTGAGTGTCACCATGACAACCATGCCATCCCTT
The DNA here is from genome assembly GCA_006937955.1 of Pachypanchax playfairii. Taxonomy (NCBI): domain Eukaryota; kingdom Metazoa; phylum Chordata; class Actinopteri; order Cyprinodontiformes; family Aplocheilidae; genus Pachypanchax; species Pachypanchax playfairii. The sequence continues at coordinate 1,660,867 of SSNP01000084.1, forward strand.
CAATACGAGCAGAAATCCCACAAACAAGAGTCAGGAAGATAATAAGTAATCCACGCTGGCTGACTCTGTCACAGATGACCACTGAACGTCCCCACCTCGCCACCCTATTACAATCCTTTCCCTGCTGTAATCGTGGGTGAACGCCAGATGTTCAGGTTCTTGGGGGGGGGGGTTCAGGGATCTACAGAACAAGACAGAGGTGGCGAACTGTGTGCTGGATGGGCATGTCTTCTCGTTTGCGTGGTAGAATAAAAATTGGGTCAAACTCCAGAGTGTTTGCACAGCGGCGGTGACAGGAGAGGGAGTGTACATACACACAAATCAGTTTGTAAAAGCCAGTCAGCGAGGATGGGGCGGGGGGGGGGGGGGGGGGGGGT
>SSNP01000084.1:1661415-1911712 GCA_006937955.1 Pachypanchax playfairii
GGGGGGGGGAGGCATTAGTGCATTTACAGAATAACCCTTGAGCTCTCACTGAGGAGATCAACATACAGAAGATTGATTCTATTTAGATTAGGAAAGACATTTAAAATCTAAGATCGTGGTTTCTTCATCTTTAAAAGCAAACTTTTAGTATTCGGGGAAATTTCGTTTCCTCTTTATGTTATATTTGATATGCTGCATCAACGAACTGTGCTGGTCATCTGCCTTTCTGATCACCAACAAAAATGAAATAAGTTTTCCAAAACAAAAGCAAGAGCCAAAGAAGAGAGATTAAACCAAATGAATAACAGACCGAATGAAGGAAAAGCACAAAGAGAAAATCGGTGGGGAGGTTGTGTAAGTTTTCCACAGTCTAGGATGAATCACAGCTCTCAGCAAACTAGAACAAATCTGAGACATCAGGCAGCATGAGGACTGAACATAGAAACACAGATATCGTCTGACATGACAGTTTCTTCCTCTGATTTAATTTACCGTGTACGGTTTCAGAGGACAATATCGTTGATGCTACCAAAAACAATCAGACTTTGTTTAGAATGAATTATTGTATAATTAATGAGTCATCTTGGGTTTTTGTGTCTACAGAGTACATTTACTGTAGTTGTGTGTACAGATTTGGCATTAGCTGTATTTTTTTTTCTTTGGGTCATTTTAGATTTTGGTCAAAAACAATAAAAAGTATCGTACACCGAGTAGATAAAAGTATTCATCTGGCTTGAAGACACCTTCTGGGATTTTTTTGTCTATTTTTGTAGCCCAGTTAGTCGAAAAGTTTCCCCTAACGGATTGAACATATTGTCTCTTGAATGGCACTTACAGAATCGGTTTATGACATTTTTACTTTTTACTAGCATATTTCTCAAGTCTTGTTCAAGTTAAACTTGAGATTTCACGTTTCTGTTTTTTTTTTGTAAATGAATCTTAAACCTGTTTTTAAGTTATTCTGATACACAGCAAACAGACTGACAACCACGAGTCAACACTCGTGGCTAAATCCAGATGAGACAGCATGTAGCTGTTTGATGAGAAGGTGCGGCCAAAGAGTTCACCGTTAGCACCATTAGCACTCCTCATGGCTGTTGTTTCTGTTTTAACAATCCGTATACGACCGCCTGTAAACTTGGCAGAGTTTTATGGAGTGAAGAAACCAAGAAATAAAAAAATCACTGAACAACAAAAGTTATTAGCCTGAAAGAAGTGAAGAACTTTGCCCCCCCCCCCCCCCCCCCCCCCCCCCCCCCCCGCCTCCACTTGACCCCTCAGCTGGGCCTTTAGCTATCAGAGAGAGTTTAACCTCTTAGAGAAGCTCCTCCAAATGACTTTCATTTGAATATGAACAGAAGACTGGTGGACGGATGAGAAAGATGTCCTGTATCCAGCCAAACACAGGAAGCACTTTACCATGACTGCAGCTGCTCAATTACCACTGCTTTCGCAATGATCACAGTTATCACTGCTCTTATAAAAAAAAAAGCATCAAAAGGAAAGCGGCTGGAGTTGCAGTAAATAATAGGACACAAGTGACTAGAGTGGAGAAGAGAGAGGGAGCTAATAAGTCGGCCTGGCCAGTTGACTGCTGCTCATCCTTGAAAACACACCCAAGCTGAAATGCTGCTGACCTGATGGCTCATCTGCAAGTTTAAAAAGCCCAGCGCACCGCCAGCCTCGTCATATTCATGTGCAAACAGGCAGGCTAACAGCAGGTGCCGCGGCACATCCCTCCCCTCCTTCAAACTGCTCTTTTATCCTGTTAAGCACTTGGCCTATTCAAAAATACACAAAGACATACGGAGATGGCTAGAAGTGGCAAATCATCAGTTAATGTGTCAAACATATACAGGTGGATGTGCGGGAGCTTCGAAATTAAGAGGCGCTGCTTTGAGATGTTTTCAAGCGAGCGGATCTCATGATCAGGACTCGGTTGCCACGACAGCCAGTGTTGTGAGGGAAGCAATTGTGCTCATGTCTGAGCATGAAGAGAGAGCTAATGTGGGGAGATCAATATAGGCGGAAACTGCTGAGGCCAGCAGTCTGCTGCCGTTCTCCACAAACCTGTCTGACAAAGAGCGCTGGGGAGAGGCAGCTGCCAACCTGGATGTCACGGCACTCCGAAGTACCATGAAGGCACCGTTCACTACAATCAACCTCCAATATGTGCCGAATAGCAAAGCTTTGGTTAAGCAAACATTCCTTACAGTGGATTCGTTTTAATAAACACAACAGGAACAATCCCCTAGCAAATAATAAAAAAAAAAAATCCAGATTCTATGGAAGGAACTACCATGCGTTCATGTGATCGCCCACACCCTCTTCACACGAATACACAAACCAGTTACACAAAGGTGTGTCACAAAAACCTCACAGTCACAGCTGTTATTTGAAACTCTAACTGATATTTTGGTTGACTCCAGCCTGGATGAAGCGCCAAAAATGTTAATGACACAAAAACAAACTGAGGTAGAGTGTGATGGAGGGAGACGCTGCCAAGAGACCCATTCTTTTATTTCACCACTGGGTCAAATTGTGTCATGAAGAATAAAGTATCCATTAGTGTGAAGGTTAATCAGGCTTCTGTCAGAACACCTCAGAATGGTGACATAAAAAAAAAACTCAATAAATGTAAAGCGGTTTAATCGATGCCCGAGGTGAAGGCAAATGAAAATGCTTGCACAAAGCATGACAACTGGGCCCACACTCAGGCCACACAAAGGAGCGGTTGTTTTTCCTCTAGTCATGTTTCCGAAGTGCTCAGTATTCACCTCGCAGTTTCAAACAGGGGCCTGGGAGGGAAGGAAACACCTCCTGCCTGTTGAGGAAGTTCATTTTCAGAAAACAAATTCAGACTTCGCACAAAGACGAAAAGGCCTTCACAGCACCAAAACACAAGCCTCGGGCAGGAAGAGACCAACAGCGTGATGTAGTTTGGAAAACGACGAGTTCCATCAACAAGAAGCGCAAGAAACAAAGGCTGATTCTGCTGCATTGACAACGCAATCACTCAGAGACAAACATGCACTCAAAACAACTGATAAGGAGTCTGTTCGTGCTCGTCAGCGACACTAACCTCAAGCAGCGGCTTTAAACTCAAACACACCAAAGTTCGCTTTGACTGTAAACAGGTGAGGCCTTCCAAAGTACACGTCAGCCCCCAGCAAACAGTGAAACCTCATCTCCATGGTCATGTGTTTGTACGCTCAGCATACCAACAGTCACCACTAATCAACAAGCACAACAACCTCAGATCTCTGCAAACTGCAACAGAGATAATGCATCTCTTCCCAACCAAATACTACAACTATTAGCTAAATTCTTTGCAAAAACCTTGAAAAAGTTCATTTTGGATTTAAATTTATGAACAATCTGGTCTGAATCTAAATGAAAGCAAGTTCAGATTGTAATGAGAATGTAAACAAACTCATATCTAATTTCAATTCACTTTTAGAGAAGTTCAGAAGTTCTAATCAACAGACCCTCCAAAAAAAACACAATAACTGGAAAACAAAGCTAAAACTAACTGTACTTTATATAAGATCAAAATGTGACCAATACTGGACTAAAAATAAAACATCAGATTTTTGTTTACTTTCATTTTGGCCAAACAATGAACAATTCTTTCACATTAGTCCCGTAAAAAAAGAAAAAGTGGCAATAAAATAATAATTAGTTCCAAAATGTGTTCTTAATTATTTCACATACAAGCAGATCAGTGAGTATTATTGTTTTACTGTTGTCAATTATACAAATTCAGCCTGGTAATGTAACCAGCGGTGATGAGACAAAGGCCTATTGTGACACAGGACACAGCCGTCTTTCCCTCTTCCTTTCTCCCAATTAAAGGAAACGGTCGTGTCAGTGAGGCGGGTCCTAATGAGCTGCGTCTTGAGTTCACCCCATCAGAAATGAGGACGGCACAGGAGCAGTAGGACATTAGAAAAGGGAAGGAAGGAGGGAGGAGAGAGAGGGAGGCAGTTCACCACAGAGACGGCAATGACCGCTGATGAAGCGATGCGAGAGGCGGAGACTGAGGGGGGAAGCCACAACGAGATTAAAAGCAATGTATGTAAGCAACATCTGTAAATATTACACCAAGGTTTCAAGTCTTAATCACTCTTTGTTTTGATTGCTGATCCCCCAGTAGGTCGACCCAGTCTTGCAGCTAATAGGTGTAAAAATTATAGTTCAAAAAAGATGCAATTAAACTGCACCATCGTCTCGCAAACGGATACAAAACGTCAACAAACAGACAAGGCGATCGCGTGAACTAAATCAAAACCAGAAAATATATCATATCTGAAAGTGTTCACATCTGTAGCTCAATATCAGAGCTGCCGTCCATGTTTGATTAGCAGAATGTCACAGACCCAAACGACAGCAGACTACATCCTCCTGGGGATGTCCCTCCTAAATCACACAGAGGCTGCGTGGGTGATAACTCCAGCGAGCTACTACAGAGCTGCTTGAACTCAATGATTTAAACAGATGGTTATCAAAATAAGAACTAAAACTCTTTGAGTTGTGAGTGATCATAACTAGTTGAACAAACCGATAATGAAAATATGAAACCAACGTAATTATGTGGTAGAGTTGCTTCTCTAGAGATTTAAACTTCCCCTTTTTTTCCCTGTCAAGCCGTAAACGTACCAAAAAATTCCATCATTCAAACAGTCGATACAAGTCTCAAGTAACTTGGTAATGACGGGGTTATCCGAGAACAGAGCCGGCAAGTAAAGCCTCGAGGCTTTCCTATTCAGCTGGTTCAAGAGGAATTAGGTTTAGGTTGTGTTGAGCAATCCAAACAAAAAAAAGTTGCTGCCACATGGATCTGCTTTCGTAATAAATTCGATATCACAGTCGCTCGACTGCAGTGGATTTCAGAGGACTCAGCCTTCCATTGGCCGCAGGTCAAAGTGCACAATTCTGTGATAAGACTGATAACGAAACAACAGTAGTAGAAACTGCTGATTCTGTGCTACTCCTGCTCAGATAGAAAGACACGGGTCGATCCGAAAATTCAACAGTGGGACACTTTCTTTATCAAGTTGTGATCTACAAAAAATATAGATCTGAACATTTCCTCCATTGCTGTTCCCCGCTCCATCCTCTGTGGAACATCTTCCTGTTCTGTTGTCAGTGCAGTACAATGGCACAACTACTCTGTAAAGTGACACTAATGTGTTTAGTTAGTTGTGAAAAAAAAGTGTGAAGCTCTGGATTGTTATGATAAAGGTTAAGCTCTATATTTAATACAAGAAAGTCCACTGCTGTGATCAGTCTGCGTGAGATGCCCCAAAACTGTGAAGAGAGCTCGTACCTGAAATGTGGCTTTGCATGAAAGTATCTGATAAACAGGATATTTAATGAAAAATAAGTCAAACAAGGCAAAAACTGTTTCACTGTTTGTTTGTGTGTTAAGAGCAGGTTTATGAGAAAAGACTTGAATATTTACAAGTTATTTATTTCAAAATTGGACCTCTTACTGAAGTAGAAAGAACATCAAAGTTTGCATATGATCATCTTAGTGCCTGTAAACGCCAGCGCATGTTCCTGTTCAGGGTCACGAGGAGCTGGTGTCTGTCTCCAGAGGTCATTGGGCGAGAGGCGGGGTCACACCTGGACAGGTTTCCACAGGGCCACAAATAGAAAAACAACCGTTTACTCACATCTAGATTAGAGTCACCAATAAACCAAACACGCATGTTTTTAGTCTGTGGGAGGAAACTGTGACACCTGAAGAAAATCCACGCATGCGCACGAAGAGCCCCCAGAAAGCCCCCGACTGAGTTTCGAACCCAGTGCTACCAACTGCACCACCATGGACACATGTAAAACCAGTTCAGCTCTGACATTTCATATCCTTGTTGTCAAATTCACATTACAGCCTTCATGTTACTGGGTTACAGCTAGTCTTATTTATAGCACTGGACGTCAGTCATGTTGAGATACCCTTGTCTATTCTGGGAGGCAAAAACACTCACCCTTCAAAAGCTGCTGTATATTTAAACATATTCACGAGTGGATACGTGCTAGAGCTCCAAACAAAAGCAAAGACAACAGATGCTTTAACCAACAATATGACTGTGGAACTTTCAGCATTAAAATAATAACAGATTGACAACATCTGTTCCTTTTTTTCCCTCTTTCTTTGACCCTTAGGGTCCCTTTGCTTTTGTTCTCTATTTATCACTAGAGATTTACCAACTGCCAAGCACACAGAGAGGGACAATCTCAGTATACAGTGAAGTCACAACATCACAAAAGGTTTTTTCATTAGAGTCAAACAGAAAACTCAGAGAACATCATGAATTTTATATGAGGTTTATCAAGTCCAGTTAATGCAATACTGTCAGAGCAGAAAAAAGACTCTCAAAGGGCTGAAAACAGTGGACAAGTGAAATAAGTAAAAGCTACATAAGTGAGTTTTTTATGATTATTGTAAAAAGTGAATTTGAATAATTTCATCAAAATAGAGTGAAGTTTGTAAAACATTGTCCACACTGGCAAATAAGCTTATGGCCAAAGAAAGTATGAGCGTCTTTTTGAGATTTTAGGATGTAAGTAATGTATAATTTTTTACAAAGTGGTGTTTTTGTCTAACATCTCAGACATTGACACAATCAGCTGGTGGCAGCCATGACAGCCTTAACGTACTTAAACACACACATCTGTTGTTGCTTTTGTTAAATCTAAATCCTTTATCTACCATTTAAATACACATGTTCCCACAGTACATATTTACAAGAGGCTACTGTTAACTCACTGACAAAATAATGTTATATTCTACACTCTGACATTGTTTATAGAGCACGTATCTGGGACAATCTTGTGATAATCCATTACATCATGTGCTTTGCTAGTCTGTGTATTTTATAACCTCTGGTTAATGGAAACAATGAAATTCAGCTATTTGTAAACACTAAAAAAGGGAAGACGTCTTATATTCAAATCAACCAATAAATGACTTTATGTCGGTGTGAACTAAAGCCTGAGACTCATCCGAAATCATTTATCAATTAGTCTAAACGTCGGTGAAATTGTAAAAACAGAAAGTGTTTTTCGTCCAGAAATCCGACCTGCGTTGTAGCGACTGTCTCGAGACAACTCACGCGACCGCAACGCTCAACACAAAGTTAGTCAATATGGAGTTTAACACGATGTTTTCCGACAAACAGAACTAGTTAGCACGTAACTTGACTCGGGTTATTTGGGTGAGTTTTGTTTACTATTAACTGTGGGAAAGTTGGTTGTTTCATTACGAGCGTTAGCTGCCTCAGAACCGTGAAGCGTTAGCAGTCGCTCGATGAGTCAGTGAAGGTAAATCTACTGCTAGCGCGTTAGCACAACATTTAAACTACGAGGAATAGTGACGTTTAAACACATTTTTGCGTTTTGTTCGATTAACATTCTCTGTTTCTATAAATACTCATCTGTCCTCTTCATATGGGAATACAAAGAAGTAACGTTAACAAGAACTAGCTGGCCACATGTCGCGCGATCTTCCATGCTGCTCTTTAAGCAAAGTCACTTGACCAATTTTACTTTTAGCTTGTTGGAGACACAACTCGTTTCCTGCTGAACATATTTTAGTCCCAAACATTTTTTTAAATACATAGATTAATAATAATCTAATACTCACAATCATTCAAGTCGTGTCCCGGCGCGGTGTGTTTAAAGACACGTCTACACGCAGTTTATTCAGATGTCTGTCTCACACAATGTCAGAGATCAGATCAGCAGCTGCTTCCACTATACACGCAGCGCGCAGATCACATAGCGCACACGGCAACGCTACCAAACCCCTCGCCGTCGTCATGGCAACAGGTCCACTTCAGCCAATCAAAACCCCTCCCCACCTATCTCCCCTGGCAACTGCCGCAGCGCTGGAGCGCCGCGAACGCGCACGCCATCCAATTTTTTTGCATCGTGCAACGTCCTGAGTTTTATCGTCACTGGCTCAAAAAGCATTCAGAAAATAAATGTTTTTATTGTTTTGTATTAGATAAATTAAATCTAAAACATTTCGAGAATGATGTATATGTGTTACTGGTATGAATTATCCGTTAATGAAGTGTGGGTGTAAAGCAGCCGGACGGGTCCCGCGTTATTCAGGACAGGCTGCACAAACACCTCGGGGCGGAGAGAAAGGATGTGTCACCGCGCCCTGCCTCATGACGATAGTGGACCCTCAACTGGGCCCCTCCTAGTGTAAACGATGACACAAGGGGCAAACGTGACCCGTGGACACACAACAGACGCATGCTGGGTAAAAATCACTGTTCATAAACAAACAAACAAAAATATTCAAAGACAAAAAAATAAATAATAAATAAATAAAGGTTGTTACTTCTCTATCATTCCAGGTGAAGCTCATTCTGAGAGACTGTTCAAGACACACACAGTGCTGGGTTTTATATCTTTGGCTATCTGTTGAGTGCAGCTTTACTGGCCAACCGACTTCACACCAAACTGTAACTTTCACATAATGGTGATGCCTTACTCATCTCAGCCTCTCTGTTTCATAAGTGCACACAAGTAGCTCTCTCTGTGAGCTGATCTAATAGCCTCTATGTTTTCTTTTAAACCCAAGTACCTGCCGTGCAGCAGGGCTGTAAATACCTCTGCACCAGTGTTGATACTCATGTTGTTCTTCCTCCTACTTTCAACCGGACAAACAGGCTCGACGTGTCGCATGCTGGTTTTATGTCAAACTGAGCCATTCAGACAGACTGAACGTGTGTTCCTGATACTAACACTGTTAAAAATCTGCCTCCATTGGTTTAGTATGTTATGTGTTCTTTTGATAAAGTTGTTTAAATGTTTTATTTGGACTTTAATGTGTTTTATGTAATATGATAGAGTTTTGCGTGGATGTTAGTACAGAGCGCTCATTCCTTCATTCACTGTTTCTGAGTCTTTGTTCAGGTTGCAGTCGCATCTCTTTTTTGTCCACTGAGCTATTCTTAGAGCCAGCAAGCAACACACACTCTGCCCCATTTTTCCTTCTAGTATCACTCCTAGGGATGATGAAGTTGCAAATCTAACCAACGAGAGATAGGAGCACAAGATGCATTAATCACCACGGAAACAGCTGATTGAGGATGACTTAAAAAGACAGACCCATTACTCTGTGTGCCTGCAGTGGCGCTAATCTGATTGTAAAACTGTTAGGCTAAAACAACATAACCCACTGACCACCATCAGTGATTTTCTAAATGGAACTGGAGCTTCTCCTGATCTGTATGAAATCCAGTATCACCGCATCACGTGAGACTTTATGTTTTTGACAACATAAGAGATGAACAATGGAGTCCACCTGGCGATGCGGGGAATGTTTGAACTCGGAGGAAAAAATTTACAGCGGCTTAGTGGATATCAAAAGTACTGAGGCAAAGAATAGCAGAATTAGAGACCATGAGAGGAGTTCATGGTTGGCAGTAAAAGTGCTACTGATGAAGGGTTGAACAAAGAGGAAGCTAGCCTGTGATGGAGAGTACTGACTGAGAATGAATGAGGGTGCAGTGTGTCTCAGAAGCCAGCCTGTAGTGGCATAGTGGTCAGGAGGCCTGCTGCTTTAATGGTCCATAAATCTGCGTGGACTGGCTGGTCTGATGCCGCCCCTCTGAGACCCTCTCATGCGGAAAATGAATCAGACCATTTTTACGGATCGCAAGTGTGGAAGCTCCCACCCTCCCCTGCCCTGCTGCCAGCGAGCCGATAAGAGCCCCTGCACACGCACAACACTCCATTTCAGCAGGTCTGAGCTCATAAAATTCTCTATTAAGGACTACCTGTGTTTGTGTGCAGCTCTTCATTCAGTCTGTCCTCTCGCCTTTGTTGTTCGCTCTGTGTTTTCTTTTTCGCCATTAAACATTTGGTTTCTGGAGTGTGAACACCGACACTGTGGTACACAGTCAGTGAAAAGGTGTAAACTGTCAAGATTAATCACATTCCAGAAGAAACTTGTTTGTTGCTGTAGGTGTATTCTGGTTTCTGTTGAGTTTTTTTTCTCTTTCTCACTGTCAGACACTATAATAAAGTTTGTACGTTTATTACTGAAATGTCAAGAGTAATTCTTCTTCGCTTCCTTTTGTCTCTAATATGCATATTTATCAAGAAGAAACTACGTCGTTCAAATTCAAGTCAATAAAAAGCATTATGTGCAGCTTGCCTCAGTTCCGTAGCTTTCTCTTCGGTAATTTGGCAACTTATGCAGCATTTTATTTGGTTGGTTTCACTTTATTTTCCATGCTGAAGGCATTCTATTTAAAGGGGAATTTTCAGCAGACCTACAGACAACTTGCTCCCCGAGCCAATTAGTTTGAACCTCCTTTGAAATATGAAGTGGAAACGTCATCAAGAGAATTGTGTCGTATATTAAACATACATAGAGAGGTGCACATGCAGATCATACACGTGGATTTGCGTGCATGCATGAATGCCTGGAGGCTCTGAAGCATTTCATTTTCCTAGATAAGCGCAGTCGAATCTGCAGCAGGTTCTACAGGTAGAATTTGCATTCTCCCAAAAACATGAAAACTAAAACGGACTGTGAAGCTTTGGAGGCCACAAGCTCCTTGTTCTCTGTAGAACTGCTCTAAAGACAGTCTACTTGGAACCCAAAAGGATTTAGTTTAGTCTTCAAGGGTTCCACATTTATTTCTTGGAGGTCTTTGCTGTTATAAGAGTGTAAATGTTACTTGTGCGTGCCATTTAACACAGATCAATCTGGTGTGGTCAACTTATTTCAAATGCACATGCTTTGTTCCTCGTGTTTGTTTTCCCTAAAGGGTCTCCCTGCTATTGCCTGCAGTTATCCTCAGCCGAAGAGTGTGTTTGCCTACAGAAGCCTTTGTTTGACAATCCTTTTTGTCGAACGAGTCTTATGAATTGTGCAAGCAGTGTGCTGATTGTATTTTATCCGGCAGCGGATAAGTACCTCCTTGCACAGGTAATAAAATTCAACATGTAAGGCGGAGGAATGATTTTTCCAACAATCAAACAAATATTCTCTAATTCTGTATTAAATCAGCATATTTGTTCAGATTATACCAGGTGAATACTTTTAATAACACATCTAAACGTCATTCAGGAGGGATTACACATGTTTTTATGACTGGAAAGTTGATTAAAATGGATTCAATCATTTAATGAGAGTAACAGTGGAATAATAGTTTTTAATTATTTTCAGGTTATGAATTATTGCTGTCTAACTGTAATGTAAACACCTGTGTAATAATTCAGATTCTTGTTTACTGAACTAAACCGATTTACCACAAAACTAGAGGTTGTCATGATTAATTTGCTGTTGGTATCTCAAAACTACGACACGTGTGCGCAAACAGCCTTTTACTTAAAGGGTTTTAACAGATAATTTCTTGTAACCAAACACAAATCATTTTATTTTATCCTCCCATACTATCTCATTGCACTTTTAAGAACACTAAAACTGCACAACTCCTTTAATAAGACGTTTAAATTGTCCTTTGATCCAATACGCTGCATGCAGGGGCAATTGAATTAACCCATTGATCTCTGGTTGCTTTATCGCGAAGCTAAATTTTGTTATTCAGCCTTAATGACTGCTCCTCCAGGCAAATGAACACTTGCAGTCAATTAACTGTGAAAAAGGATGAACATGAAGGGAAAACAACCCGATCTGACAAGTTATGCCGCACCAACCGTTTAGAATCGTAAGTGATGTCAAAACATTCAAAGACACAACACCAAGTGTTGTTCTTTGACACTCCTCTATCTCTTTAAGAGCATCTGGTACGCTTCGCCTTCCCCTGGTCACAAGCACACTTTATCTGTTGGGACAATAGTCGTCTTGTGTCCTGTGTTGTCTGGCACCGCCAGCTCCACGGTGGGCAATGACACATTTGAGGGATCGCTCATGTTCTTGGAGCAGAGCAAATGAGTGGGTGGTGTGTTTTCTCATGTATATACAGCACAATAAGCTGCCTGCCTGATGCTTGGCCATATGAGTTCTGCACAGATAAACAATGACGATGTTTTCATGCTTAGCTTAAACTCAAACTCTAAAATAGATCAGATGCATTTAGAAATATCCAAACGTGACAGTTACAGCTGTCAACGTTCATGACTGGAGCGCTCAAAGCACAATTTAACAGTTTTTTTTATTAACATTCTAGAAAAGAGACATTTTCTTCACCTCTTATAAGTAGTTCAGATGTGTTAAACTGTTGAGTCATAAGTCAAAACCATAGTATTTATCTAAAGATAATTATAGATGGTTGAAATACACAAGAGAAATGTAAACATTTTTGGAATAGTTGGGAGGAAGGAAATTGAAAAGCTGGAATAAAATATTCTTTTACAATTAAAAAAATACATGTATTAATATTATATTATACACGTGTATACTCATTATAAAAGGTGCAGGTGGTAGATGTCTAACTTGCATTCAGTCTGAGGTTATCTGCCCTTATATTCAGTTCATCAGGGTGGTTCAGTCGGGTTTGGTACCCACACTTGGATGTTCCCCTTGACTGTGTCATCCTGGCTCCAACTTGCTGCAGCATCTTGGTTGTACCTCATCAATCTTTGGTTGGAATGGTAAATAAATGGTAAATGGCGTGTACTTGTATAGCGCTTTACTCAGGTCCTACGACCCCCAAAGCGCTTCACACTACAGTTTTTTGTCATTCTCCCATTCACACACACACTCACACGTTTGGTGATGATGAACTACACACGTTTGTAGCCACAGCTGTCCTGGGACACACACTGACAGAGGCGAGGCTGCCAGACACTGGCGCCGCCGGACCCTCCGGCCACCACCAAACAGGCAAGGTGGGTTAAGTGTTATGCCCAAGGACACGATGGCCAGGCAATATCTGGGCAGAGCAGGGAATCGAACGACCTGCTCTACCGCCTGAGCCACGCCGCCCAATAGCCGATTCTCAATTCAAACATGGGAACATTGAGTCCAAACTTCCTTCTCAGTCAACGTGATTGTTGGGTATTTAAGTTTACACCGTTCCCACATTATTTCCTGTTTAGCATTCCAACAACATTCAATTCTCTGACCTTGTCTATGATTGTCTATTTCTCCTCAGAATATTCTGGTTCTGCAACATCTGACATAAACCTTGTTAATCTGGGTGACGTCAGCATCATTATGTCTCGTGTTCCTTTACTGGACTGGGGTTTCAGCCCAGATTTTTACTTTAGGCCTTTTATTACATATGATTTGCAATCAAAAATCCCAATTTTTAGGGAGGGAAAATAACAACATAAAACAATAAAATTCGGCTTTCCGTTATCAGCGTTATCTCAACACAGAGACACAGAAAAGCCACAAACAAACAAAATCCAATTTTAAAACACTAAATGAAACAAAAACATTAGATAAATGTCTGAAAAAAGCAGACACGAGCACCTTAAAATAATGATAAAAAAAAAACAATTACAAAAAGAGCAAAAACATGCAAAGTGTACCCAAGACGCATATTTATGTTTGGTTAACTTGTCGCACTGCTTCCAGGCTGCTAAACGAACACTAATTGTATCTGCATGGTTTGAGTTGGTTTGTGTCACTGCAATAAAAGTGTCTCAATCAATCTTAGGTAGGAATCAAGGGTCTTTTCCCTCCTGCACATTGTTTCATAATCCATTAATAACACTTTAAAAAGGGTTTTTTTATGTAACCTCACTGGAAAGTGATGCATGTTAATGAAAGGACTTGACCTGTGATTGTTGAGGTATGTCAGATTAAAAAGAAAAAGAGGTTTGGAGTTGTTGGTTTGCACGTACAGAAATAAGCACAGGCATCCCATTGGTTGTCTCTATGCACTTTGCATCTAAAATGAGTGTGACCTGATGCCTGAGGGGCAGCAAATACCCTGCCCGGTTCTGCATGGAGCCTGATCGAGTGTGAGCGGGCACGCGGCTGTGGTGAGGAGAAAGTGGTGCAGAGCCGCTCCGTGCCTGGATGAACACTGGTTAATGAAGCGTGGCAGAAGAGAGAGGAAAGGAGTGTGTCTGCATCGTAGGCATGGCCCTCGTGTTCCTATGCAACCAGGGCGGCTGGTGAGGTGATGCAGGAACGCCTCTTTTCTGCTTACTTGTCATGCTGCTGCCATGCTGTCTATCCCTCCATGTGGACAGTTGTTCTTTTTTGCGGTGATCTTCTATCCCCTTGTGTTCCTCTCATTGTGTAAACGTGATAGTGTCCAACATCAGTACATCATGAAGGTGAGATAAAAAGCAACAGCTAACGTGCTGTTCTTCATTCCAAAGTGGTTTCCTGACTGAACACAAACTGTCTCTTCTCAGCCCTGATTTTAGGGAACTTTGTGTTCGCATGAGGATGGAGACATTAAACAAAGGTGTTAACCAGTGAAAATAAACCTAATGAGAAAAGAAAATACATACTTTTCATAGTCATTACTGACACTTAGGAGGAGCTTCTTTGTGTCTTTGTGCTCTGATTTTCTACTATAATTACAAAAACGGAAATTTTATTCCTTGGTCTCGCTAACCTGTCTCTTGTTACTCGGGTTGTGGTCGTATTTTTTGACTAATTGACTAATTGAAGGGCAAGAGGTCTAGACTGTACCACACCACCTGACCTCTGAGTAAGCAGGGACAGACTCCCACCTCTCTAAGGTCATCAGACAATCAGACAACAGTTTCCCTGCTTCTTCCTGAATATGAGAAAAGTTTCACCATTTTAAAATCTGATCCTGAACCAAGACTACGCCCACTAGACTCCTCCAACCATGCTATTAGCTCCGCCCTTCAAAGATTTTAAATAAAGTCTGCCGAAGTGTGACGAACAGGAAGTGCATTCAAACACACCGTGTGTAGTAAATTCGTTTAAATCAGCTGCTCTACCAAACTCCTCAGTCGCTCACTTCTTTGATCTGTTATGTAAAATCTTACAGAAATGACAAAATAAATCTGTGACAATGCTCAGTGAATGATTTCCTCTAAATGAGCACATCACACCACTAAAACTTCTTTAAAAATTACCATTTGTTGTGCAACCACACGTATCCCGTGGGCAACAAGTGAGGATCTATTCTTAGCCGATGGTCGCGGCTACATCACTTTCGATTCCTGTTTCTCATAGGTTGGACTGGATAAGGTGTGATGCAGTCCTGCCAGGTCTTGCTGTGTCAGTGCAGCCTGCGTCCAGCTGTAGGACTGTTGGACCCATTGACCATCTGTCCCCAACCAGCAGATTCAAGGCTCAGTCCCCAGAACAGGAAAGGACGGGGGGGGGGGAGTGTGATGAGGTTGGATGCAGAGAATCAGCTTTGTGTTGCCATAAAGCTGGCTCTCCTCTCTCCTAGCAACGGACTCCCATTTCCTTGGTTTTTTTGGGCATCATGGTCCTGTTGGTTGGTGTGCACAGCCCCTTTACTCACTCTCTCTCTGTCCTATTTATGGTAATGAGCCATCTGCCCTCTCTGTAACAGCCGCCCAAATAGGGGAGAAGATGGGAGGGGGTAGTGGGTGGTGGAGAGTCTTTGACAGACAGGAGTCTGAGACAAAGACGCTTATCCTGTTGTGTCTGTCTCTGCACCAGCAGATGCCTTCAGACATGGACTCGGTGATGGCTGAGAATGGAGATAACGCTTAAACATGTGTTTTAAAAAAACAAATTAGGATTTACATGTAGAATTTGTGTGCTTACACCTGCTGGAGATGGTGAAAGTGATGCACTGAGAGAGTTCCCTCCTACAGGCTAGAACACCGGTTCATCTACGGGAGGTTCTGCAACACCAGAGCAGCTCTGACCCCTCCACAATCACTAAAATTAAGATCTGCTTGATGGATGTGCCTCTATGACTTGATGACACAGGAGAGAGGTGGGCACGCCAGCCAATACAGAGCCACCCAGCATTCAATTCAGACCTCTGTTGCCACTGGATACTAGATTGGTTACCAAGCCAACACATGTTCCTCACTGCCACATCTTCAAAAGATTAGTGTCAAAAATAACAGATCTTGACAGTTAAGCTCTACGTGCGTACAGCTTAGATTAAATACTGTGTTTTGTACAGACTGGTGAAACCGGATGAAAACTGAAATAAAAGAAACAAAACTTATGTAATTCAGAAAAAAAAAAAAGATGTTTGTTCTTGCTATAGCAACACTGAGCCAGAGTGTTTCCTCAACTGTATTCACAATGGTGAATCTGATAAAATGTCTCATAGGTGAAGATTTATCAGTGAAGGACACAGAACGAAAAACAAAAAGCCAAGAGTAAGTAATACTGTCAGCAGAGACTTTTTTCTGGTGTAATGGCCAACACTAGACCTTCAGTTGACTCCTTTCACAAGGTCAGTCACCTTTGACCCCAGCAGACCCACAGACAAACTCCCAGATGGATCAATAAAGCCTCGGGTCACAGATGGGCCTGCCGCTACGTCTACAAGGCAAAGTGGACTGTCTGTCTTGATCCTTGAAGACAATTCGTCTCTCACGTAAAAGTCTTTTAAGCTTTATTGACTATCAAGATTATAAATCATGATAGGAAGTCATTATAATCACATGTCCTCTTTTATCCACCCACCTGTTCTTTAGGTGGATGATACCTGATACCTTTTTTTATTTATTTACGTTGAGTAAATAACTTTATCATCTCAGGTAAATACAGAGAACCTCCACATAAATCAATAAAAATACAGGTAAAGTGCAGTTTAATTCAATCAGAGTCCCGCATTGTAACGCAAAAACAACAATTATGTTGCCATGGTAGCATCAAGGGTCAGAGGGTAAATAAAGACATCAGATATTAGATTAAGCTCACCGCCTAAATTTAACACGCAGGATGTTTGTGAAATAAAACGGAATCATTGAGCTTCACTTTGTAAAAACTGAAACAATGTGAAGCGTCATTCAGACAAACAAGGAAAGAGGTGTCGCATGATTCATTTTTAACACTCAGCATGGAGTGAACGCTCAACGCACAACTCAAGGGGACATCTAGTGGACAACTAGAATATAAGAGGATACAATAAATATCAGCCACCACTAATTTACACACTTAACATTGTGGAGAGAAATTAAACTCATGATATTCATAAAATACACTTGATTCACTATCGAATACTATGTTTTAGTTTTTATTAGAACAAAGTTCGACTCCAAAAACTTAACTCAATCAACAACAGACCGAATTAGTCATGTTTTCAAAAACTTGGAAAGAAGCAGAAAACTTCTAAATTGAGGCCTAATTTGACTTTAGCATCATCTCCAAGTTCAGTTGGTATTTAGTATCTTTTACTTTGTTACCCTCTAGCTGTTGCAAAGACAAATAATAAATAATCCATCCATATCAATTTCAAGCAACATATAAATAAATAGTAAATGGTCCAAGACTTCTTCAAAATTCTGTACCTGTTTGTTGCTGTTTAGGGTCGCGGGGAGCTGGTATCTATCTCCAGCAGTCACTGGGCGAGAAGCGGGCTCACACCTGGACAGGTCGCCTGTCCATCACAGGGCCTCTTTATAGGGTTTATCATTAATATTAAATATTAATTAACTAACTTTTTTTTTCTAA
Source organism: Pachypanchax playfairii (assembly GCA_006937955.1). Taxonomy (NCBI): domain Eukaryota; kingdom Metazoa; phylum Chordata; class Actinopteri; order Cyprinodontiformes; family Aplocheilidae; genus Pachypanchax; species Pachypanchax playfairii. The sequence goes on from SSNP01000084.1 coordinate 1,678,967, forward strand.
TTTAAACTCGTACATGAACTCTAAGAAAGTAAAAACAAAGAATGCGTATGTAAGATACAGGAAATGAAATGTTGAGTCTTTGCTATTCAGAAGCTGCTTTGCTGCCATCTGCTGGTGAGAAAGTCCAAATGCACCAGAGTCCTTGCTTGTTCAATTCCAGTTACAATGATGTACATAGATGAATTGATAATGATAAAAACGTGAAAATAATATAAGAGTCAGTTTTTAAATAAAAGAGTGAAATTCATCATGTTGCTTGTCTTTCAGTACACGATGCTGTCTCAAACAATAAGAAGCAGGAGCCACTTTAACTCATGTGAAATAATTATAAACTGAAGAAAATGGCACACATGTTGTTAAATAATCTAATTACTCCAACACTGATTAGATTTTAAACCGAGAAATAATATGTCCTGCTTTGCCTTCGGTTGAAGACACTTTTGATTTTCAAAAAACATCACATTTGCTGGTCATGGGAAACATATTAAACACTGAAACTAGTTGCTTAATCTGTTGGTGGATAAGATCAAGAGAACACAATTTGGCAATGAATAGTTGTGTTAAAATGTGCTAAAATACCAAAAGTATTTCCCAGAAATGTAGGCAGCGCTATTAGACACTCATTTATAGGTTGATTTGGGGATAAGTTTCACTTTAAAATGAGTTTGTGATTTTTGTGAATAATAACACACAGGAACATAGATCCAGTGGATGCATAGATCCATCACTGAATGAAATATTACTAATAATAATAAGTTAAAAGTTTTATCATAAAACAAGTGTAGAGAAAATTTTAACTAATATCAACTACACTGTGGATGTCTGAAATGACCTGACAATAATTCAAACTAAAAACATGTACAGGATTCACTGTAGATGAGAAGCATATGCATTTGAACACCTGGAACACAAAATCCAACACACAGGAATGTGAAATGTGTAGAAAATTTATTTTAGGTATATAATCTTATTATATTATCTAAATTATAATTATAAAATTATATTATAAGAATATTATCTTGTGGAATGTTATTAATGATTATATGTCATAACAGTCTGCCATAATGGGTGGCCCTCCCATGTCACGTGACTGAGGCCTGACGGACTCTCTCTGTCTGTTATGGCTCCTCCTGCTACACTGGAACGGGGCCAAGCGTAACACCAGTGCAGCGAAACAGGACTCATATACATCGATACGTTTTATTTTAAGCCACGGTGAGCGATGGTACGTCGTGTAATGCTAAACAAAAAGACATAGACGGCGTGCTTCGCGTCGCCTCTTCTGCTGTGAAGGCTTCGACATTTTCTCAAGATTACCAACACCCCAAATGAACTCCGTCAGAGCAAGTAACGTTAGCAGAAGACCCAGGCGAGTGTCGAGGCCGCGCCCGGTGCAGCCGGAGAGGAACCACCAAGAAAGAGGTAACATTATTTTAGTCAGTGTTTGTTTTACAATACGTCTTATAAAATAGTTGGTTCTAGGTGTTGAATTGATTGTATGTGTTCAGATTTAACAGCTTTATGTGCGATATATGCTGGTATGTTGACAGTGGCATAGAGCGGCGGTAGGTGTTGCGGTTAGACAGTGTTTTCGATCAGAGCCTTGCAGTCAGGAAACACCGGGGCTTTTCTGTTTGTACTTAGCATGTAGGCCGCGCTTTGTTTTGCTTGATTTTATGCTCCGAGTCGGCCTTTCTTTTGCTTGTCTGACTTCATACTGCTGCTGTTTTTCTGTATTCTTGTTAAGTTAAACTGTATATGTTCCGAAGAGGAATAATGATAGACAGGTGTTTGTTACATTCGTGGACAGGGAAGGGTACATCAAGTGCTTTTGCCTGTTGTCGTAGCATGCTAACCTAACATTACCAGGGCTAGTTAGTTGTTATTAGCATATTTGGCTACCTCCGTCCTGTTGTACACCCCCGCCCCACATCTAAGAAAAAACAGATTAATAAATAAAATGTTAAGGACTATGTCTTCTTAACCTTTCGAGTCTTGAACCGTGACTGTATAGCATGCTGCATGTACTTAAGACATAACTACGTTCTTGATAATAATTCATGTTACGTTTCAGCCTCTTGGTGAAATATGAGACAAAATTGGCTGCAGGTTTTTCAAAGTAAACGCTCTTTCATTGTAACTCGCGATGCTGAAATTCCAAATTATACATATTTTCGAAGGGCACTGACAGGGAATATTGTTATTAATATAGTTAACATTTAATAGCTGCGGCATAGAGTCCTTGACATTTAACGTCAAAGCATCGCATATGACAATCAGCAGGAAGATGAATACTTGTTCATGAAAATATAAATAAGAGACATCTTACTAGTTTTAACAAAGCAAATCCCTAAAAAACTGAGTTGTCAATATTTACTTAGTAACAGACTTTCTATCTGCTTGTAAATTAATAAATACCAGCTAGATCTTGGGTATGATGTTTACTGTTTTCATTCATAAGTTCATCTCTAAAGCCTCATCTAAATGTGACAGAACATTCAAAATTAGTAGCACAACTGAGTCTTTACATTTTTTTAATGAAACAGTATATAATTTCAGTTGAAAATGTTTGTTTTTGGCAAATTGGGTTGAAGAACCTACATGTTGTTTCAGTTTACATTTGAAAAGAAGTTGCTTGAACTGGTTGTTACATACGCTTTGTTTGTAGTGGTTACTTGACTCGCAGCCTGGCAGAGTCATCCTTGCAACCACATCAACCAGCAGTTTGCATCTTCCATTGTGTGTATCTATAAACTCAGCATAATGTTTGTTTTTGATCAGATACTGAACAAGATGGTTTTTCTTTCTTGGTTTAGACTTTTGTCCTTGAATACTGTTAATATGTTTAGTAACTTACATTCAAAGTGCACAATTTCCACATTCAGACAATTAGTTATGTATTTTTTCTTTTTAAGTAGATATCTTAAAGCTACAAAATAGTTTAGAGCGAAATGCTTTAGGAGAAGAAAAAAAGGCCCAGAAGTGAATAAATTCATATTATTTGTATTAATATTTAGAGATGTGTTGCTGGGTTTCAAACTAATTTATTAAAAAAAAAACATCACGTCAACGCTGGTTTGTTTGTTTCAGTTATCCTTCCAGTGGATGTTGCAATGTTTATTTTTCTTTTAAACTATTGTCTTAATTATTTTGCACCATTTGTAGATGAGGACATTCCTGCAGATATGGTTGCAGAAGAATCTGGTCCAGAAGCTCAGAATAGTCCCTACCAGCTTAGAAGAAAGTCTCTACCCAAGAGAACAGTGTGTCCGACTAAGACAAACATGGAGGTATGATTTTCAGGAGTCTTAAAGGTGGCAGAAAACCCGTCCTAAGTAACAACTGAACTCATAACAAACCATCTTTACACCTACAGGGTGCTTCCACTTCAACAACAGAAAACTTTGGACACCGACCTAAGCGTCCCAGAGTTTCAGGAAAGTGTCCAGATTTACCAGGTAATTAGAAACACATTGTTTTGCTGTATACTTCCAGAATATGATATCTCAAATATATGCTTCTCATTTTTTAAGCAGCTTTATTTATTTAGTTAGTTTCACACTGACGGAATTCTCTCAGGAAATCTCCTTGATTTAAATCAGGATTTGTGACTCCTACTGTGAACTTCTCAAAAAGAAATGAGAAAATCTGTCATTTGTGACATCTGGGGTCTTTGGCATATATTGCTGTTCTTGCCAAAGAAGTCAAAATGGGTGTTTGTGATGAGGCTTCATGAAGCCAACTGTCATGCCTCATGTTGTGTACACAGGGAAACCATGTGAACCAAAATAATTTCCCCAACAAGGAAATATCACACTTCTCTTTATAATCCATCACTGTTTAATCACCTCTCACTTTTTTATAATATAAACAAACTGAAGTTTTAAAGTTTAAAAATACATTTTTACAGTCACTATTCAGTAATGAGCAGCCCAAACTTTATTCAGCAATAAAACATTGTTCATAAATCATTTCTGTTGTCATGTGGAACTGTTGTAAAGTTCTCATCTTGCATTTTAATTCCATGGTCGTTCTACTCGCAGCAGCTCCAGCAGAACAATATTTGCAGGAGAAGCTTCCAGATGAGGTGGTGCTGAAGATCTTCTCCTACCTGTTGGAGCAGGACTTGTGTCGTGCAGCATGTGTGTGCAAGCGCTTCAGCGAGCTGGCCAATGACCCCATTCTCTGGTGAGGGAAACCTTTTCTCTCTGTGTTAATTTCAGTTCAGCGTTTTTAATGAGAACTACAGGATGGTTAATGAGACCTGTGTACAGTAAACAATGCTTCATGTGTTGGTAAACATGCAAAAAGGAGAATTTAGAAAGTGTTATGAATTCTGCCACATGAAGAGGATATTCACTATCTGTCTGCTTTATATTTTCAGGAGAAGGCTGTACATGGAAGTGTTTGAGTACACCCGACCCATGATGCACCCTGAGGCGGGAAAGTTCTACCAGATAAATCCAGAAGAATATGAGCAGCCAAATCCGTGGAAGGAGAGTTTCCAGCAGCTGGTATGGAAATCTCAGATCACTCAGTGTTCACTCAGACTAACAGCAAGGCAGTGCTGACTTTAGAGACACCCTGACAGAAATATAAAAGTGACCCATTTATATAAGTTGGAGATGAAGAAAGTGGGTAAATTAATGAAGCATAATGTGAGTTACATGCTGTAATTGATCAATATTAAACGACTGTAAAGCTCAAGCTGTTGAGTCTGTTTGAGCACAGAGAGTTAATGTCGTGAAATGACACCACTGGACACAGAGTGGGACACGAGGATGGGACATTAGTCACTTTCTGATGGTTACTGAGTGTGTGTTCAGTGACCACCAGAATTAACCCACTTGGGCTTTTTTTCTAACAGAACTTGAACTAGGTCAGTACTACATGTCTGTATGAGTCTGTTGCAGCCACATTAATAGAAGTGGAAGATTAACCACTGACTCGAGAGAATCTGAATTAGATCAAATGTTTAGAAAACAGATCTTAAAACCGATTGTCAGCTGCTTTCTGTGTGTGACATAATGTTATGAATTATTGACTAGAGTTTTGAGTCTCTGAGGACTTTAATATTAAATTGTAGCCCACTTACTGATCATTTATGTGAGAACAACAAATGTTGAGCTACATTATGTCTCATTCTGTCTCCATCACAGGCTTGTTTAAATGAGACATGAAGAACATTAAGAGAAACGTGACCAGTGTGTGACTGACTGAATGATATCATCCCTTTAACAGATTAAAAAAGGCTCCTCTATTGTTTTGCATTACTTTGATCCCTTGGGATTATTTTCCTGAACCATTTTCCCTCTTAAGATGTAAAACCCTTGTAACTTTCTCATGTTAAATCATTTCCGTGTGATTAATGCATCTGTTCTTACTGTATTTCTTGTATCTGACAGTATAAAGGTGCCCACGTGAAGCCAGGATTTGCAGAACACTTCTACAGTAATCCTGCCAGATACAAAGGAAGAGATAACATGTTTGTAAGTAAACTTTTACTTTTGTCATTTTATTTAACTGCACCATTCGTTCACCTGCCTTGTGTTTTCTTCAGTACTATGACACCATTGAAGACGCTCTTGGAGGAGGTCAGGAGCCTCATTTTGACGGCTTAATATTTGTCCACTCTGGAATTTACACAGACGAATGGATCTACATCGAATCCCCCATAACAATGATCGGCGCTGGTAAATGTGTATTAAGTCATTATTAGTTTTATCTAGCAGCTGTTTAATCTCGTCTCTGGTTGAATCATTCTGATCTTTTTGCAGCTCCTGGAAAAGTAGCAGAGAAAGTTATAATTGAAAACACCAGAGACTCTACGTTTGTTTTCATGGAAGGCTCAGAAGATGCTTATGTGGGATTTATGACCATCAGGGTGAGAAGACTTTACATGTTCAGGCTGTAAATGCATAATGTTGTTTCAGGTGTAGATAACTGCTGTCTGTGCTGTAGTTCAATCCTGATGATAAATCCGCCCAGCACCACAACGCGCACCACTGTTTAGAGATTACAGTCAACTGCAGCCCCATCATCGACCACTGCATCATACGCAGCACGTGCACAGGTAATTCTGCTCCATTCTTGCTCTTCTATATTAGTTTCCAGACTTCATCTGGTTGATTAGTTAAAAAAGAAGTCACCTCTTTGTTTATGTTGACATGTTTCTGCTTTAATTGATTTGTATCCTCCTCATTTCAGTGGGATCGGCTGTTTGTGTCAGTGGTCAGGGTGCTTGTCCAACAATCAAGCACTGCAACATCAGTGACTGTGAAAACGTTGGTCTTTACATCACGGACCATGCACAGGTAATACATGTTACCTTTAACGAAATTAATTCTCACATCTGTAATTTTTCAGCAGGTCTGAGAAACACATGCTTCTTCTAACTGAAAAAAGTGTAATAATAATAAATTTTACTGAAAACCAGAACAACAACAAAGAGATTGAAGGTGAATGCAAAGGTCAAAGTACATCATAATTCATTAAAAAAGCAAAAATGAAATTTGCCAAGATGTATTTTGGACACGTCACAAAGCTTCTGAGAGGACGTTCTTTGGACAGGCGAATCAAAACTGGAGCTTTTTGGCTGTTTTATGTAAATGTATTATGTATTTACAGTGAAACATGGAGGGGGGTCGGTTATGTTCGGGGGCTGCTGCATCAGACACAGAGTGCTTGAATCTTACAGTAAAACCTCTGGACTGTCGAGACGTGACACGATGTGCTGCTCAGTTTCAGAAAGCTCACGAGTCCAAAGTCCTCAAACAGGATACTGAGCTTAAACACACACAACTAGTCACACATAAGAATGACTAAAAACTAAAGTCTGGACTATTCGGAAGTGGCCTTCTATAATTATTATTATTATGCTTTTAATTTGTAGGCACTTTTCAGAGCACTCAAGGTCCCCTTATGATAAAAACAAAGTAAGAATACAACAAGGTTTAAACAGATTCTGCAGTTTTTAAAGAGATGAGTTTTAAGAGAATCTGTATTATGGATTGGGGGGGGGGGGGTCTCCAGAGCTCGTAGGGGACAGGTGAGCTGGAGCACAGAGAGATGGATAGTAGAGGAACTTCTGATGAAACAGGTTGCTGTAAGGCAGGAGTTATGTGGTTATAGGAGGGAGTTCTGGAGACGATACGGGCAGTCGAGTTCTGGACTAACTGAGGTTTATGGATCAATTCCTGTCTAAGACAAAAAAGAAGAGAATTCCAGTAGTTAATACAGGAAGTGACCTGGGTGTGAACAAGACTAGCAGCAGTCTGAGGTGAGAGAGATGGACGGAGACTGTGAATATTACAGAGTCCCGATCAAATCCTGCTGAACATCAATGAAATATGCAGTCTGGAGAAGGAACCTGAGGAGTAGGAGGAGCAGAACACTCATTCAGATTACCCTGTACAGGTTAAGGACATAATTTTGTCAGTGATCATTGTGGGTTTTCGGAGTGTACCAACATTTATTCTCACGTGTGCATGTGTAGATCAGATAGTAAAACATGGTTAATAATAAATCTTGTGCAATTTTAGAAGAAAAGTGAGCAATTACTGATTTATTTTAATTTAACACGGCGTTGTAGGGCATTTACGAAGACAACGAGATCTCAAACAACGCTCTGGCGGGGATCTGGGTGAAGAACCACGGCAACCCAATCATCAGGCGGAATCACATCCACCACGGCAGAGATGTAGGAGTTTTCACGTTTGATCACGGCATGGTAAGATTCATCTCACTGTTGTAAAAAAAAACAAAAAAAAACAAGCATCTGCGTGATAAACGAGAGCTGATTGTTATTTAAGAATAACTTTAATGGGACGTTCAGTCATTTTGTGGTTCTGGATTCATTCTCAGGGTTACTTTGAGAGCTGCAACATCCATAGGAATCGAATAGCTGGTTTTGAGGTGAAAGCATACGCCAATCCCACCGTGGTCCGATGTGAGATCCATCATGGTCAGACTGGCGGCATCTACGTGCACGAAAAAGGCCGTGGACAGTTCATCGAAAACAAGATCTATGCAAATAACTTTGCAGGGGTGTGGATCACCTCGAACAGCGACCCCACGATAAGGTCAGTGTGATGAGACGCAGCCGTCACACAAGAATGTCCGTTAATGTTCTGAAATCCAATGTTTGGTCCTTACGCAGGGGTAACGCCATTTTTAACGGCAACCAAGGTGGCGTTTATATTTTTGGTGACGGTCGAGGCCTCATTGAAGGAAACGACATCTATGGTAACGCGCTGGCTGGAATCCAGATTAGGACAAATAGCTGCCCCATTGTCCGACACAACAAAATCCATGATGGCCAACATGGTGGCATATATGTGGTAAATATTTTAGAACATTTTAACTGTTTTTTGCTACAATGTGGAAACGTATCAGTAAAACATGGCTTCTTGTATCGCGCAGCATGAAAAGGGACAAGGTGTCATAGAGGAGAACGAGGTGTACAGCAACACTCTCGCGGGCGTCTGGGTGACGACGGGCAGTACACCAGTTCTGAGGAGGAACCGGATACACAGCGGGAAGCAGGTAAATCAGATTCACGTCCTGCTGTCATCTTGTTACTTTGTATTTGTAAGGCTGCTGATTTACATAGAAACCATTAAATAAGATTTATGTTAGTTAATTAATTAGATTAAATAAATCACTTTGTGCTTTTTGAAACAGGTTGGGGTCTATTTTTATGACAACGGCCACGGCGTGTTGGAGGACAATGATATCTACAATCACATGTACTCTGGAGTTCAGATAAGGTTGGATAAAAGTGTTGATTCTGTTGCAAATTAATTAAAAAATATATTTATATACAATGTCGTTAAATGAGCAGTTCACAATGCTGCAGCTGTGTCTCACTTTTCCTTCATGCGTCTCGTTTTTCAGGACTGGCAGCAATCCCAAGATCAGGCGGAACAAGATCTGGGGGGGGCAGAACGGGGGCATTCTGGTTTACAACTCAGGTGTGAAGCTATAAAACTAGACCTTTGTTTCTAACGTCTTCTTAATTCGGATTAACTAACACCTTTTCTGTGTTTTTCAGGCTTAGGATTCATTGAAGACAATGAGATATTTGACAATGCAATGGCAGGAGTTTGGATTAAGACAGACAGCAACCCCACCCTGCGGAGGAATAAGATCCACGACGGCAGAGATGGTGGGATCTGTATATTCAACGGAGGAAGAGGTAGCTGCTCAAGCGTCGACTCACTTTGTTTCTCAGTTGAAGTTTCCACAGCAGTAATCATGTCATGGTGTTGTCATCAGGTTTGTTAGAAGAGAATGACATCTTCAGAAACGCTCAAGCAGGTGTTTTAATTAGCACCAACAGTCACCCCGTCCTGAGGAAAAACAGAATATTTGACGGCTTCGCTGCAGGTGGGTGTCACCAGCACATGAGCTGTCATCACGAAAGTTACAAGATGTTTACAAAACCTGGAATTTAATGAGGTAAAGTGATGATGGGATTTTATTTTGAAAGGTATTGAGATCACCAACCACGCTACAGCGACTCTAGAAGGCAATCAGATCTTCAACAATCGATTTGGGGGATTGTTTCTAGCATCTGGTGTTAATGTCACAATGAAAGGTACTTCAGCGGTTAAACATCTGCAGATTTCCTACAAACATCCAAGTTATTAACAGTTCAACATGTTTTTTTTCCTTCAGATAATAAAATACTCAACAATCAAGATGCCATTGAGAAGGCTGTGAGCAGAGGTCAGTGCCTGTACAAGATTTCAAGCTACACCAGCTACCCGATGCACGATTTCTACAGGTAGTGTGTTCTCATCACAGTCATAGTGAATCTGTAGCGCTTCTGTTGTCCTTAACAAATTTTGGGTCTATACAGGTGTCACACCTGTAACACAACAGACCGCAACGCCATTTGTGTGAACTGTATCAAGAAGTGTCACCAAGGACATGATGTAGAGTTCATCAGACACGATAGGTTAGTAACGGACCCGGTCCATAAACAGGGTTTGTGTTTCTGTTCAGTCAGTTAAAGGTGCGTCTGAATGCGTCGGTCTCATGATCAAACAAACAGCTGGTTGTTTTTAACTGATTAAAAGCAACACAGCTGCAGCTGCTTCTGAGTTTAAAACACATTATCTGTTGCTTCAGTTATGAAACATTAAATTAAACTCTGATTATAAACAAAAATATGTGTTTTAATGAAGTTGTATCTCACATTCTTCTTTTTTTTTTTTTTTTTTAACTTTTTACAGATTTTTCTGTGACTGTGGTGCAGGGACGCTGTCCAATCCGTGCACATTAGCTGGAGAGCCCACACACGATACAGACACGCTGTATGATTCGGCTCCTCCTATAGAGTCCAACACGCTGCAGCACAACTGAGCTCAAGACCTCGGGGTCTAGAAGACACTTAAGAGTTGTGCTGCGGAGGAAATCCAGACAAAATAGATTTTTTTGACATTTACAGCAACTTTAAAACCATTTGAGACATAAATATGCTAAAAGCAGACATTTACAAAAAAAATATGATAAAGGATGCCTTTCCTTTTCTTTCTTTTATTTGAAAAAAAAAAAAAACAGTGGGGGACAGAGCAGGAGAGCATCTGACTCAGGGTTTGTGTTTGGGTTGAAATGATCACCGAAGTGAGACGGACAAAAACACCAACGAAGCTCATCTCCTTAAAAGAAGCGCAAGAACAAGAAACTGCAGTTATGTACAGATCCAGTGTGGACGGACATTTATCCAGATGCAGCACAGCTGTTCTCTTTACAGGAAAAAAAAGTCCCAAATACAACAATGCTTCCATCAGTGGGCAATGTATGACACGTACGGGGGAAATGACCTAGCACTTCACAGCTTCTCCCCCATGAAACAACTGTTGAGATTTGATTTTAATGCTTTTTGTGTAGTTTTGTATTTTCATGCAAAATCTTACTGTACTTGAATGTCTTTATTTTATTAAATGTGTTTTTTTTGTTATTCCCCAGAATTGCTGTAATTATACTCATGTCGCAGTATCTAACTTCTTTCTGTGAAAGAGATCAGAGAAAAGAGGAAAACACTAAACATTTTCTCTAGCAATGTTGACTTTTTTTTCTTTTTGCAATACAGTAAAACAAGTTGAAATGTGCTTTGACAAGACTTGTGTGGGTCGTGTTTATAACAGTCTGCTTTACGTTTTCTATGCACATCGTGTTTACGCTGGTCTCCCGCCGACCTGCCATGAAGCATCAGACTTCAGTCGTTTTCAAAGGGAAGTGGTGAACTTTTAAATTCATGACAGCATTTTAAGCTAAAAGTTTAAAAAAAAAAACAATCAAAGTTTTACTCATTTAAATGGTTGTTCCATCCGTGGGAGTGAATCTGTTTACATCTGGTTTTGTTTTAGAAGTCCACGTCTTCAGTAACGTCGCTGCTTCGTGGTTTTCTAGAAAAACAATTGATTTACACTCAGAAAATGGAAACAAGTCTTGTAAAAGCACAACGGTTTGATTTTTATCTTTGTTAATGTTGCTGGAGAATTCAACAGCTTTTACTCTACTGAAGCTGAGACAAGTATCTATAAGACAGCGCTTTATGGTTCCATTGCCCCCCCCCCCATCCATGTGTACTGGTGATTGTGGGTTCTCATACAGACTGAAATGTATGCATGTATCATAACATCTAGACTTAATATATTGTGAAGTATTCAATAACCGTTATGTAGGCGCTAGTGTGAATTAAAAGGGTTTAATTTCCTAGATGAAACATTGTCATTTTTTAAAAAATAAACTTTATTAGATCATTTCAGTAGTGTTTTTTTTTTCCAGATGTTTCAAGAACAGAAACTAATTCAGCAACAGCAGTTTGTGTTTCCATGTTAGAGCGTGTTGAGCAGCTGAAGGAGTGAAGTCAAGCGTGTGGCGTTCAGAACGGGATCCTCAGCAAACTGACACAGCTTCCTAGAAGAGACAAGGATGATTCAGTTGTAGCGTTTGGAGATTTTAATTTGGATCTTGACAGTAGAGAATAACATACTTGAAAAGTCTGAGGCTTAAGGTGCTTTTCTCAAACTCTCTGGCCTTCCTGTGTCCTGACTGGATGACCTCCTCTGGTAGGTTGGCGAGCCGAGCAGCGTTGAATCCGTAACTTTTTGGACAAGCGCCGGCGATAAACTTGTAGAGGAATGTGATCGTTTCTTGACTTGGATCCTCACATTCATTCTCCACCATACAGGCCTGATAACAGAAACACAGATTAACTATTACTGCTGAGGAACATGTTACTGTTGTAAAGAATGTCTTTGAGATGATTTTAAAGCTTCAGTAGCACGAATGTAGCAGCAGGTTTGAGGTTGTGGTGAGAGAAGCACTCACAGCCCTGACACAAGGCGTGCAGCTGTGCTGTAATCTAGTTGTGGTCACTAACTGCTGAATTTACCCTCAAATAGATCCTTCATGTTGCAACAAACCGTTTTAAAAGTTACACACAAGTCACAATCTTACAATTAACAGAATTTCAGATTTAGACGGACCCTATTTAGGATCTAACTTACCATGTGGCCTAATCGCACAGCAGGATTGTTGGCGTAATCCTCCACCAGCGAGTGGTAATGTGTAGAGAAAAGTGTTCGACAGCAGATCTTCTCAGCAAGCTCCTTCACGACGGCGCTGGCGATCGCTGTTCCATCATATGTGGCCGTGCCTCTTCCTGTAATATTTCACAGCTCATTGATTCACGCTGAGAACATGAAGCAGGACTGAAGCCCTAAAAACTGAAAACCTACCCAATTCATCAAGAAGCACGAGTGAATGTTTGGTGGCATGATGCAAAATGCAGGCCGTCTCGCTCAGCTCCACAAAGAAGGTGCTCTCCCCTACAGGAAGCACAAGGTTAGAAGGACAACTTACTCTCATCATCATGTTCGTGAAGGTGTTTGTGAAGTTACCAGACATGATTCGATCCGACGCTCCCAGACGAGTGAAGACTCTGTCGACTGGGGTGAAACGGAGGCTCTCAGCTGGAACGTAACATCCCAGCTGAGCTAAGACGATCACAAGTCCACACTGCAGAAGAAGAGATAATCTCAATATGAGCAATAAGAAAAGTCAAATAGATTTTTTTTAAGTGGGGGGGGGGGGCCTCACCTGTCGCATGAGAGTTGATTTTCCACCCATGTTTGGCCCTGTGACTAAAACACACGAAGCACAACCTTCCACCTCGTGGCCCTCGCTGCTCCCAGGACAGCCCACGAAGACGTTGTTAGGAATGAAGTCATCACCAAAAAAGGTCTTTGTGATGCAGGGGTGACGGGATCCAATCAGGTTGATGAAGGGCCCGACCTGGTCGCTGTCTTCTGGAAGCACCACCTGCGGCCTGGCCATCGACCCGTCTCCGCCCTGGCTGTAGCGCGACAGAGCCAACAAAACATCTGGAGAGAACAGAGTTAGTGAGATTTGCTCAAAAGATGAACATTTTGTGTTTTGTTTTTTATGTGATGTTACCGAGCACGGCCATGCACTCCACCGCCGTCTTCCAGTCCTGGTAGTTCTTATCAAAGTTGTAGAAGAGCCTCCTCATGCAGTCTTTCACTGCCGCGTCTCGCTTCTCCTCAAACCCCTGCAGCCTGGCGAACAGCCGCTCGCTCTCCTTCGTCACGTAACGCTTGCAGCCTTTCTTTGTAGATTTCACGTCGTACTCCTCTGGAATGTTCCTCTCTGAGACGCTGTCAGGAACTTCCATCTGAAAGCGGTTTTTCCCCGTTCCCCAGAAGGCCATGCTTTTACAGCCGAGTCGCTTCTTCTGTCTCTCCAGGTAATCCTGCAGCTCTCGCTCACAGGTCTTGATTTCTGCGAGGGCCTGGTCATACTCTGAGTCAAATCCAGCTTTGGGGGTTATGACACCAGTAGTTCGGGCTTTCTGGTGGTCGAAAGCTGTGTCCCAGCGCTTGAGTTCTGCAGAGAGATCAGGAAACAGCCCGTTCTGTTCAGTCTTCAGACTGACAATCTGTCTGAGCAGCATGGAACGAAAATCAGCAGAAACTGGACAGAAGACGGACATGATCTCCTGCATAGTTTTGAAACCTTCCAGAGCCGAGAGGAAGTCTGCAATCTTGCGCTTGCTGTAAGTGACTTCCTCGTAGAGAATGGCCCGTCCGTCCGGGTGGTCCGGGCCCTTCAGAGGCGTACCGATGCTGTGGATTTTACTCAGAAGACGCTCCAGATCAGGGAGCTTTTTCAGCAGGTCAGAGACTTCGGTTGCTTCAGCCTGCGCTCCCATCAGGTCCTCCACAGCATCCAGTCTGTCCCTGATGGACGTGGGGTTACACAGAGGAGCACAGATCCACTGTTTCAGTAACCTCTTGCCAAACGGAGTAGAACAAGTGTCCAAACGCTCCAGCAGCGTCCCTTCTGTTCCTCCAGACCCATTCTGAAAAATCTCCAAGTTTGTCAGAGTCACTCCATCCAGGACCATCCGTTGACGTGTCTGAGAAAAGAAACTGGCAGGTCCAGCAGCTTTCTCCATCTCAACATCCACAGGAATGTATTCTTCAAAGTTGGCCATGGACAGCAGCTCTTTATCAACCAGACATTTCTTCAGGTAGAAGATACATCCACCAAAAGCCGACAGCGCCAGTTCACAGCCCTCTTTAGGAGTTAAACACAGTGAATCGCTCTCAGAGGTCATGTTCTTCAGGAGAGGAGGAAGAAAACTCTTCCCAGCGTCCTGGTCCTTTCCAGCAAGCTCTTCAAAGTAATTCTCTTCTGAAAGGACTTTCAGGGTCTTCTGAGCGTCCCAGAACTGTGTCCCTGCGTTCAGTCCTTCCTGCAGAGCGGAGGACAGAGAGGACTTGAGTAGTTTACGTGTTTCGGCAGATGGGTTGCCCTTTTCAAAAAGCACCTCAGCAGGGGAATGATGTGCGATCAGAGTGCGCAGACGTGAGCAGTGTCGATCATCAGAGAACTGACCGATGTGGAAACACCCTACAGATGTGTCTATGAAGCAGGCGCCGTAGGTGCGGTATCGACCGGAGCTTTCATCTTCAGCTTTTTCTTTCAAACTCAGGAGGAACTTGCTTTGACTCTCTGACGGAGAGCCGTCCAACACGCTGTAGGTTTGTGTACCACGTGTGATAATCCGGCACACTTCTCTCTTCACGACGCGATCAAATTTAGTGGGCTTAGCCATGGATTTACAGCGCACCTCCATCATCTCTGGGGTCTCCGTCTGCTCCACACGAGCCACCTTGTAACCTTTCTGGACCAGAACATCTGAGAAACGTGCAAAGCCGATCTCTGGAAAGCCCGAGTGGGCCCAGGTCCCCTTCATAAAGGTCAGGCCCAGTTCATTGACTCCAATCACAGCATCCATGTGGTAAAGCTCGTAAAACTTTCCCACCTTGTAGAAAATGACTGTGTCAAACATGTCAGACTTCAGCTGCCACCACCGACGCATACCAGGAGTGTTTTTGTTCAGAAAGTCTTCAGGCACATACAGCGTGGTCGGATCATAGTCATCGTCCATCTGTCGTCGTCTCTTGCCGTCTTTTCTCCTGCCATCCTGCAACCAGTCCAGCTTCTCGTGATCCCAAATCGTTGCACTTCCAGTAGACCCTGATTCATTCATCTGACTCTCAAAGCTATCGGGAGCAGAAAAGGCTGACAAGCGGGACTTCGTATCGGCGGCGACTGCAGCTGGAGCTCGTTTAGGAGTAGCAGATACGGCAACTGGCTTCTTGGCGTTAGCAGTCACAGACTTCCCTGCAGGGCGTTTCCGCTTCAGAGGTTTGACAGGGCTTTCAGGTTCGGACTCTTGGCTGTTTTCTTTCTGGTCCTCTTCAGTGCTCATAGTCCCCTCCTCTTCCTCATCCTCACTGCTTGACGCTGCGTGTTCAGGCTTGAACTCCTCATCAGAACCATCGCTGTCTGAAGCCACGACAATGCGCCGACGCTTGGCTTTACTTCCTTTTTCTGTCGAATCACACGAGGGACGTTGGCTGACTTTAGATGGTTTTACATCCTTGTTTTTCTTTTCATCAACGTCACTGACCTCTTCATCGGTCACTGTTGATGCATCAAGCTAAAAATGAAAGAAAAATATTTACATTTCACTAACCATACTGTATAAAAAAAAGCACAATATTTGCTCATAACGAAAGCAGTTTGAGATCAATTATTACCTCCATTTCTTCATCCTCATCATCCTCTTCCTCATCAGATGGATCCATGCAGAGAGGAATCTTCAATCTTTTTTCAGGACTGTCACAAAAAACTCCATCAGCAAGCTCCATTGCACGACGAATTACCTGTTTCGCACTGAAGAACACTCCCCCAGGTTTAACATCGCTGCTGTCAGAGCCTGCGGATTGTACAGTCACATAATCCACATCATCCTCAGATCGTACTTCATCATCATCATTTTTATAAGCAGAACCAACAGCCAACCTTGGTATGGTCTAATGTATTTGGAGGAGACCCATCCTCTTGTAGGTGGCTCATCGAAGAAGTGAACGTGCACGCGCTGATCCCGAGCACGCCCCCTCACCCGCTGGCCAGTCAGAGGTTGGGGCACCACCATGCACGGCCACCAGGGATGTCCTTCCAGTTTAGCCCACACAAGGGTACCAGCAGTGAACAAACACGTGGATTTGCTTTAAGAGAAAAACAAAATACTGTAATTGGATAATCTGACACCACTTACCTCATATTTAACAAAAAGCAACGTTACAACGCTGCAAGTCTTGGTATTTGGTTTAGATTTGTATAGCAACATGCTAAATCATTAGGATGTTGGGATTAGCGTAGCGTGATAACGTTACTGGACAATATTTAGAAAATTCTAACGTTCATCACGAGCATCTGCACGTCTAGTTTGAAACCGTCACAAAGAAGATAACGTGTGTTGTTTCTCTATGGCTCTTCAACGCTAATGCGCACAAACTGACCATCCAGCAAATACACGGCTCCAAAAACTAACCTGTCTTCGGTTGTCGGGGCCTCACAGTCGCCAAAAAGTTTCTTAAAGCCTTTGTTGGACGTCTTGGGGGTTTTCTTCGGCTTAACTTTGCTGGTTTTGGTCGCCTCCAGCTGCTGTGTCTGCTTAGCTTCCTCTTTAGGTGACGAGTTGGACTTTTCTACGGAGGAAGGCAGATCTGCCTCGGCTGGAGAAGGACTCGGCTTCGGCTTGGAAACAGACGGTGGAGACTTAGTGAAAAACTTGAAGAGCGAGCTTTGCTTCGCCATGTTTGAGTTCGACTCTTGCTCTAGTTCTAATATTCCCTTCAAATCACTGTCTAACTTCAACTACTGTCATTACCTCGCAGCAAACTGCAGGGCGTCGCAGCGCGAGCTGATCCCCTTCGCGGGAAACACAAGCGTGAGGTGATGTGGGCGGGGACACGAGCCTCCGCCAATGAAATGCGACTACACTTCAACGTGAGGATCACGTGATCTAAACACGCCGCCGCCTGTTGGCCTTGTTGTTGGCGCGCAGGTTCTAGTTGTCCTCAATTTTTTTGCGTTTCAAACTTTATTTCTACTCACACAGTTAATTTGACGTGTGCAGCACATGTACGAGATGAAACTAAAACTGCTGGATGAAGGAACGAAAAAAGTAATTAAATATGAGATAATATTACAGAAACAGGTTTTTACACTATCTCGGAAAGGCAGACAGCATTAATAAAAAAAGTTCAGCTGATTTGTTAGAAATGGTTTGATCCTGTTTATACAAAAAAAGCTTTTCTCACATATCTGCATGCATTTTTCTAACAGTTCTGTTTGTTTTGTAAAAACAACAGTAAACAGTAAAAACACAGGAGGAGACTGGAGGTTCCATTGAATTAATGTTTACCAAGAAAAAAACATGCAGGAAAACTGATGAATCAGATTGAGTCAGCATTAACAAAAGACTCAGTTGTTCAAAAAGAACGTATTTGTTACCTGTACCCACAGAATATGATGAGTTTAAGATTTTATAACAGTGACTCTTGTGGTAGGCTATAGTAATTTCCATCATCAGATGATTATACATTTATCTACAGGTGCAACCCTCCCATTAAATGTCTCTGCAGCAGCATGACTGCAATAAAGTGGTAAAAGCAATGGGAGGAAAATTAGAAAACGAAGTTAATGATCCTCAGCTAGTGAAGATTTATGTTGCAGCTCAAAGACATTTACATTTCAAGTTTCATAATGTTACCTGATCAGTAATAGTCACATTCTGCCAGCAGAGTGCAGCAAAATACTGGAACAGTCATAAAAAAAACAGCTGATCGTAAACTAAATTCCAGCCATCCATTTTCTAAAACTGGAAACTGGGATTAGAGCCAGGATGAGAGAGAAGGATGAGACCCCTGAACTGTGGGGGGGTCTCACACATACCACTTAACTCAAATGATCAGTAATTCCAATAGAATCTACATATTTTCCACTCTAACTTTGGAATTGCACTTTTACTTTTGCTTTATTTTGATGACTTAGTGAAGTGAAATGTGAGAGTTTACCTCATAATCCAAATTACTGATGCGCTGAAATCCATGCACACATTCTTCAAAACACACACACGCAGCAATAAGTATCAGAAAACAAAGATGGCCTTTCATATTCGAAACAACCAAACATCCACCCACGTTTGACTTTTTGGCGTATAATGTGTGGGTGATAGATGCATCTAATTAAGATGGAAGCTTAAAGAAGCAGCAATGCTTCAATCGAACAAGACTAGATTTACCACTCAATAAGCAAACAGTAGCTACACTCACACACCAGGATCCACACGGTGGTTTTTGGACCGTCTTGCTTATCATTTATTTCATGAAAACCACAATTACCTGCAATGACTTTTAGCAGGATGAATGCAACTAATTGTATTTGAATTGGTACATAATTAAAGATGTTTTACACTCAGGAGAGGAAATGGAAATTGCTAATTTCTTTCCTTATTTAAACTTTCAGCTCTGAGAAAAGCAGCAGTCTGCTGTTAAGCAACTAATTACCAAGAAAAAAAATATCTCCTGAAGCCAACAAAGACCTTTTTTCAACAACAAACTCTCTGATGCATCATTGTAAGAAAAGAGCAGGTGTTTGCCAAATTAAATTCTCAGCACATAAAACTGTGAAATCGTCTTTTTTCCTTATTTAGCTCCACCAGTTCTGTGACACGTTGAAATGGAAAAGTTTTATGAACACGAATAGTAAAACATCAGCAGATGGTTTTGAATTATTTTTGGATTTACTGTAAATAAATATTAACCAGATGTCTCTATGCATTGTTATTGCTTTTGAAATGTTTTTATTTAAGGTCAGAAAGGAAGGAGAATGATGTAAGTGGATCTATTTCCTGTTTCTGTCTGCTGTCCTTCAGCAGAGTGACAGCGGGGACACCGACAGGGCAGATCTGTCAGAGGAGATCTGTGGTATATAAGATGTTTCTCTGGTCAAATTGTGTTTTATAACATCAAATGCCTCCTTACCTTTCATCCTCGTAACACACTCAGAGCCAAATATGCCAGACTCATAAAGTATTCATATTCCAAGCACACTGGATGACAGTCAATTTTGCTGGCTCACTTGTCCGAGCTGCGTTGGGTGTTTTATGGAATAAAATGGGTAAGCGTGCTAAAGTGCAGCTTTGAATAACCCTATAAAATTTTACAGCTTTTTCTGCCCTCGGTGATGTGACCATCAGCTGCAAAAGTTTATGGTTTAAATGTTCCGATCGCATCTGGTTAAATTATGCACCAGGCTGCAAAACAGAATATCATTCCTTCCCATTTTTATCTTAAGCTGCGGATTAAAAGTAGCATGTTGGAAAATGTCGACATGGAAAGTGACAAACTGAACTTGAACTGAGTAAGTAAGTAATTTGGATTGTACAAATTCAACATGAGCCTGGAATAGTTATTTTATTATTCCCATCCCGAGCAGTTAAGAAGATGTGCAAGTGGTGCACTGTGCCTGAATAAGGGCATACTGTTGGTGCTGTCCTCTATCATTATCATCTGTCGTCTCTTGGGGCAACCCAATTGAAAAGTTATGTTGGACAGCCTTGACAGAATGTGTTTTGCCAGCAGATTGTCATTTTCTGGGTGATTTTTCAAAGTCAGATAACAAAATGTTAGGAAAAGTTTTACAAATCTAGGATGTCCTGTGCTGTTTGGGGTCTTCGTGTTACAAAAAAACCATGTAGATTTGATGCATCGGTTTTTTTTATAATGTTGCAGGATATTTTGTGTGAATCCTGCAGGAATCATTGGAAATACAGACACATCACACCAGTTCCATCTCTTGTTTTAATCCCATTTCTTTTTATTAAGCTCCACTGCTATCACTTTACCTGTTATATCTTTTTTTTCCCTTTGGATTGATTTATCGTTCTTCCTGTGTCTTACTTCCCCTCCATCCATTCCTGAATCACTGCTGCAGGAGAGCGACATCAGTGGGGTTCCTCAGGAATAATGAGGGATGCACAACAGGCTCATTAAGAGAGTAATTCCTGAAGCGCTGCTGAGACTGTATAAAGAGAAACAACATGAAATAAAACTCAACTCTTTACTCCTTCCTGTTATCTGATTCGCCCTCTGTCCATGGCTTTATATAGTGACCAGAAAAAAACAGCTTCTCTCTCTTTTGTTGCGCTTCCTTCACACTAACATAAGACAGACTTTTTGATCAGGGACATTCATTATAACTTCATTATAAAAGATTGAAACTAAGTCCTCATGTAAACGACTGCTGCCTTCTCTCTCTCTCTCTTTCTGCACCTTATTGAAACACCATAAATGTGTAAGTTTCAGTCACATAATAATTCAGCTGCCTCTGGGGGAGCTGAAGTGAGGACAGCCACTGATAGCAGAGTGATAGTGTAGTCAGCAGATTTAACAGCCGCTGCAGTGACTTTTTCCTCCGTGCAGAATAAAATGAGTCATTTGTGAGTAAAATGCGGAGGTGAGACTGAAAAAAGATGAAGAAAGATGCCACACTTTACCGTCTCCTCTTCTATACGGTGTAAAAGTAACATTTTCTATTTGTTCTGATTTATTTAGTTCCTTTAGTTTGTATTTTAGGCTGCAGCGTCAATGAAATTTGCAGGTTTGGACTGAGAAGTACCAACAAGAGAATATCTATTATTATAGAAGCTTTTCATCATCTCTAGATTGTCTGCTCTGCTTCAGATGCATCAAAGTCATGAATGCTGCACACTCATTTGCAATTCAAAACCTGTCCAACCAGCCCAATTTCTTGAATAATTTTTACTGCTTATGCCAACGTGATGGAACTGTGTCTTTGTCTTAAGAGTGAGTGAATATCACACAGTGTACAAGCTTCAGGTTTTTTGCACGTTGCAGCTACATCGAGTCTTGAATGACATTTTAATCAAAGCAGGTAAATTTGTAGAATTTTTCTTCCATCTGAAAGGGTCTAAAATCAGCAAAATAATATAATAAAGTTGATTTTCGAAGCAGTTTCACATCAAAACTCATTAGCATGTAAATGCATTATGTCAATATTTAGATAGTGTTTATGATTAAAGGTACAATATGTAAGAATTTTAAAGTGAAATACTCACACAACAGTCTAATATCCCACCGATGTTGAAAGTAAAGTTACATTGTAACAGATCTCGATCTCAGCCGGCTGGGTGGTCACTAGTTTCTGTCATTTTAAAAAAGCTAGTCTGGACTGGAATCATTATTTACACGTCCAGACTTCCTGGTTCCATAATGAATCACATGTGAGTCTGCAAGGCTGCCAAGTCTTCAACACAAGCAGCTGTAATTCCACAACCAGCAGCAAAAAGTAAGAAACCACCGCATCCTTCCAACTGAGCAGCCGAGCTCAAACACACTTAGGAAAACTCAACGCTGAACAAATAGGCCTTCAGTCATTCCCAAAAATTGAACAAACGCAAGAGAAACTAAATGAGGATCAACATCAGAACTGGCAACCCAACAGAAAAATCAGAGAGGGGAGGGGGTGAGTGGCTGAGAGCAGATGTTTTTTTCTACATGAACTGCAGGACTTGGATTTGATGACAAGGTCTAATTCTTACATACTGTCCCTTTAATTGGAGAATAGTCAGAGCAAGTCAAGTCAAGTGATTTTTTGACTATTTTGAATTTTAGGCTGTATTCACACCTGATAGTCCGTTGGACTCGGTTCGATTGGGGACCACAATTGCAACATTGTTGCTGTTTTTAGTTGGTGCGGTTTGGATTCACACTGCTCTCTATGAAATGAAACAAAACAACCTTTGGAGCATGTTACAACCCCGCCTGTGGTGGTGCTGTAGAGTTTCTGCATCACTTGTTACTGCACTTCCTGGCGCTGCCGCTGGAGAATGAAACATAAACAAACTTGGAAAATTTGGACTGTCAGCAGATTCTGGTAGTTTTGGGATCTTTTGTGTTTGGTGAATGTATCAGATCAATAGTCTGCAGAAACGGGTTCAGGATGAGCAGAAAGCGAGACAGAGGACTACACGAGGCGGCTGAAACAGCTGCACAATTTAGTCCATTTCCTGCTTTTGGTGCGGTCCCAGTGCGGTTGTGTTCACACTGGCAATCAAACACACCTCCCCAAACGAACCGGACTTTCTGTGCAAACGAACTAGAGTTCGATTCAAGCGGACTAAACAAGGCTGGTGTGAATGCATCCTTAAACATGGTTTGCATGCTATTGAATAATGTGGACTCAAGAAAAGGAGCTTTAAGAAATGAGGGAAATTTTGTGCACCAGATGTCCTGAAGGTTAGCTCTGCATCCATTATCTGTTTCATCCACGTAGGTGTGTTTTTGAAAATAATAAGTTTGCTAAAATATATTTATTTGGTTCAGCTTTGGATTAAATGTGTGGCTGATGTTACAGATGCAACATACCGACTGGATGCAATAGTGAGAACATTATGTTTCAAATCAAAGGATTTATCAAGTAAAGCTTGTGACATTTTGGTTCTGAAACTGTCAGCTGCATCAACCTGCAGATGAAAAGATGTGACAGATCAGATTTACTACTCTGCACTGTGGCTGGCAGCTGGACTGACCACAGTTCAGTCAAACATAATGTACTTTTTTCCCTTTGAATGTCACGTTCAACAAGTTGCGGTTCACCATAACCTAATTATTCAAATGGAATTCCACCCTGCAGAGATCCAGAAGGTTGGTTCAAGGAGAAATCTCTCAAATTTACAGTAGAGCAACTACAGTTCTACAAGATGTCTATGAAACTGAATGTAAAAACAGGCAGAAATGTCTCACTTTGCAATAAAAATAGCAATAAAATGCAGATGACCCAGAGGAGAGGACCAGCTCAGAACTCACACAAAAGCATTTTGGCTGTTTTAAATGATTTGTAAGATTTTTATTCTAAATTGTTATTATCTTGATTTATTTCTACTCTGTATATCATTCAAAGAGTTTATTTTCACTTAAAACACAATTTTGTTTGTTTTTTCCTCTGTTTGAATGTATATAAATTATATATCTATATAGATGCACAAAAACATGGATGTTTTATACAGTTTTCTCCCCATTTTATGTCTTTTAAATCCATTAAAAATGTTCTTTAAACCTCCAGTTTTGGGTCACCGAGGTGTTGAAAGCTGAAAGCTTTTCTTTACACCTTCAGCATTATTTTAAGGTTTTATCGTTTCTGAACTCTGAGCTTTATTACATTTGAGCTCGCCGATAATGACAAATGTCTGCATTAGTAAACTTCATTAGCTGAATGGTGAGTTTAACCCTTCTCTGTTTCCCCCGGGGGGTAATTGAAAGAGCAGATGTTAAAAGGTAAGTGCCCCTTCACTTAGACTTCTCAAGTCTTTTACATATGAATGTTTCATTTCCCACAATGACTGTAGATACACTGACGGTCTCTTCAGACGCTCTTAGATGATGAAACACGAAAAGTTTCTGGGTTGAAAAGCATGAAAATAACATAATATTCCATGTCAACATATAAATAAGTAAAGATCTAAAGATACAGACACAAACTGAGGAAATTAGATCTGGAACAGGATGGATTGTTATTATTCTTTGCCTTAAATTGTGTTTTAAAGTTTTTTAATTCAATAGAAAACAACCTTTTTATTTCACAAATAATATAAAAATAAAAATTAGATAAGAAACTTACTTACTTTAAAGGGACTTAAGGCAAGATTTGTGAAAAACTACACATGCATTTCCAGTTTATTCAATGCTAATGGGTCATGAAGCATTAAAAACCCAAAATAACGAGGCCATCCGTATATATGTCTGTTGCCTTGGACACGCTGTGTGCTACATAATGCGCTGCAGTTCGACGTCCGAATTTCCCGCGCAGTTGTAGTGATGTGACGTAAATTGACGCTGCATGCGCGTTACCGACAGCTCTTGAACAGGAAGTACATGGCCGCCGTGGACTTGGATTCAAACACTGCAGGTATACTTATGGATGTTTCTGCAGCCATCAAACGACCTGCATCCACTCTCACCCCCCAAAAAAGTGGCACCACGAAGAAAAAAAAGACTTTATCAGCGGCATCTCGTGAGTCTAAAAAAAAATATGACCGAAGCCGGGCAGGCACCCGCATAAATATTGGATATGCGTTCGGTTCATGGAGGGAACTTCAGCTGCATTTGGGAGTGAAAACGGATGCTGACATGGCTCATTTCCTTGTGACCAGGTGAGAAAACATTATAGGTCGTGTTTAGAGCCTGATACAGTATGAAAATGATGAGATCAAATCAAATAACAGAGTGGAGAGACCTGACGTGAAGTATGTTAGCCTCCCCGGTGCAGTGCTGTGAAGACGAACAGTCTGTAAAGTGTCTGTGCGCGCTCCCGTGCCGGCTTGGCTGGTGGCTGCAGTTAGCCACAGCGCCTGTCGCGGCAGCACTGAGTCAGATTTTGTAAAGCTGCCTTAAGTTCCTTTAAGTGTATTTTTACATTATCTTATATTATTTTATTGTATCAAAGTCATTAAAAAAATAAAAACTAAGGTTATAAATTAATGCAATAAGTATAATGATTGTTAGGGCTGCTTGTGTTGTATGTGTCAAGGTGAAGGATACAAAAAGGACCTCGGTGCAGGAAGGACTCAAGAATTATAATAAAATAAATACTTTTAATGATGAAAAAAGCACAAAAACCTTGAGTTTGATGCGAGGCTCAGGGGACGCGACAGCAGCAACTCAGAAATGACGTGAACCAACCTGGGAGGAAAGTAATCTGGTGGATGGTGATCTGTGTGAGCAGACAGAGTGCACTGAGGAGAGATCAACTATACCTAAAAAAGGGAAATATATATCAAAACTAAGACAATATGCAGAAACACAACGATGGGAAGAACCACGAGAAACTAAAGAACCCTAAAAACAAAAGAAAAAAGCCTAATCAGACATGAAGGAGCAAAAATAAATTGAACAAACCCTAAAAATTAACAAGAAAAGCTGGAAAAGCAATCGAGACTGTAGGTCAACAATGAAATCTCCCCAAAAACAGAAACACAAGGAAACCCTGGCAAAAATTCTACATAAACAAACTCACAAACCAACAACTACACACAACGTTCTCATTCTACAGAACAAGCAAAGTTTGGATACTTAACTGGGTCACAAGCCTGTTGTTGCTACTTTGTGGGTCAAAAGCAACACAGTCTGGAAACTGTTGCTTTAAACGTTATCAGCCTTTAGAAACCTGAAACAGATCAGCAATTATAAGTGAATTATTTTCCCATTCATGCAGCGAGGTGCCGCGACTCCAGCGGTTCTGCTTTTTGTTTTGTCCTTTGTCGTGTTTTTCAGTGAGTGACAGATCTGAGCTGCAGGCAGGTCAGTTCAGCACCCACATTTCATTTCACAACAATAAGCTGTAAAACACACAGAATGGGATCAAACTTTAATGCTTTTAAAATCCTCCAGGGATTTTAACAACAGAAAGATACCAAAGACAAGATCATTTTGTAGTTTTTTGTAGTATTTTTGTAGTATTTTTGGGTGCTGAGCAGCAGTATTTGAAGTTGCTGAGCTTTTAGTCTCTTTCTGTGTTGATCCCCCTCTTCATACTTCCTCCCCTCTGGGAAGCTCATGTTCATTCACAATTGTCTTTCTGATCTGTTACTAATTAGCCTCATTATTATTTTAGATGTTCTACTTAGTGAATTTTTAACAACTCTTCAAGTCTCTCATCAGCTCGGCATTTAAAATACCGTCTCTGTTTTTGTGTGTGCGTGTGTGTATTTTGAATAAAGTGCAATCACTGCTTTTGTTTTTAAAAATAATTTGCATCTACCAAATAAATTGAATTTCTGCAGCAACGACTGAGAATCTCCTTTTTAAAATGCTAAAAACATGGTTTCAAACACTCGAAAGAACAAGTTAGATGTTTGATTTGACAAAAGGAGAAACACCAGGCAATTAAAAGCTCACAGTGATTCTTTTCCACCTGTCACCAAACCAAATCAACGCCTGTTGCTGTTCCTTTTCACAACACATGAATTCGAACAAACACAAATATTTAAATATCAAAAGCTTCTCAGTCAAATCGCATGTGACGGCGTTAAACGAAGACAAATTACTGAATGAAAGAGGTGATTCCGACATGTTGCAACTATCTGCGTGGAAATCAAAAGAACAGAAAATGAAACAGAGACGAAATGCAGAGCAGGAGCAGTTGTTGACAAACAGCAGGGATTCTGTGCCGCAGTAAGAATCGAGGCACAAGTCGGCGACACCAGCTGAAACCCAGAGGAGACGGCCTGCTGCTGGAGGTTGTAACTGCAGTCCCTGTGGAAAAATCTCACAGTTCACAACGAATAATGAGAAGTTTGTTTGTGAGCCTGGAAAACTGGGAAAATATGTCGAGTTTTGACTCAAAGATGGAAAATCAAGCCGTTTCTGTGCAGATTGATTTGGCCTAATTTGATTTGTTGTAGAAAAAAAAGGAGCATTTCCAGTTATTTTGCAGTGACACGCCAGTTTTCCTGTAAACAAAAAAAAACACAGCGATCAACTGTGGCTGAGCATCAGGAGACAGTCGATCTGTTAGCAGCTTCAGCACCAACATCAGACTGTTTTCTGTCCATTTTCATTAGAAAAACACGGTTTTGAAACAGAAAATTTGCTGCTAAGCTGCAGGTTTTGTGGCACATTTTCTCTGCACAGACTCCTCTTAAGCTCTGTCCACTGAAATAATGTATGCTGTTTTTTCAGCATAATTTGCTGGGATCAGACTCATCTCAATAATGAATGCAATTACAGGTTCCCCTTTTATGCCTAACATCCTGATCAGCCCATTACTGCAGTGCCAGGCTGTTTCATGGTCTTTTTAGTGAACCGCGTGTGTTCTGTCGCAACACGGCTCAAAGACATTAATTCAGCAGAACTACAAACCAAGAACAACTGTTCAGTTTGAATTTATGAATTCAGTCAATTAACACTTTTTTATTAAAAAGCAAAACAAAGCAAAACCTCTTTGTGTCTCTCTTTAAGGTATTTGTTAAAAATACAGAACTTCATTTTCTTGTTGCATTGCTGAATGTGTAAGAAAGGTTCATTTTTCAGAAATTTTCACTTATTTTTTTGCAGGAATTTTGTCATTATTGCTGTTCATTTGCAAGATTATTCAACAAAATCCCTCCCAAATTTTGCGGTAATATCTTAAATCACTTAGGAGAGATTTTTTTGAAGGCGGTCCCGAGCCTCATTGTGCAGGAGATTAATATAAATTTCTGTAATGACTGTAAAACAAAAGTTTTTCTGCTTCTGTCTGAAGTTAGCTACAGGAGATCCTTCCTGTCCACAGCTAGAACCTTCTACAATGACTCCCTAAAGAAGAACTGAGCTACATTAACACCTAATTTCCCTTCGGGGATTAATAAAGTATTTTTGATTGATTTGATTATTAAAATGGCTATAAGCTCATAAATTCAGACATTTTAGTTTTGTTTAATCCTCACTAAAGCCTAAGACTTAAAAGTCATATGTCAGAGGCTTTAAAGAGGCTTATAACAGCTTTTTCCTGGTAGAACATCCTAAAATCTACTTTTGTCTGACAAAACTCTAAAAAGATCATAATATTTTAATAAACGAGCATGTAAAATCACTTGGAAGACTCTCTACTGCTTGAATTAAATATATATCTGTTAATTTGTCTTATAATCTATAATTAAATCTAATAATCTTAAGATGTAAAATGTTAGTCTCATAAACATTCGATTAAAAGACGACATGATAACAGTCAAGAAAATCAACGCCATGTCAGTAATTTTCACTGTTTAATGGATCGCCCTCTCGTCTCACATACTTTTCATTACATAAATATAAAAGTACAATCATTTGTATAAATGTGCAACTTGCAAACGGAATTCATTTGCATACATTAACTGGATATTACATCACAATGCAAGCAACATAAAACTCTCTCTCTCATTCTCCAACACACATACACACACACGGAGGTGTGGGAACAGTGTTGATGGAAATGGAGTCAACAGAAACGTGAACAACAGATACGTGAAGCATCTAAATCTAAATCGAGATCGTGGCTCCAAATCATCTGCCTTCATAAAAAGAAAAAAAAAAAACCAAATCAATCAGATCAAATCAACAAGAGTCACAAGTGTATTTTAGGTTTGGAACATAAATGTGAAATTTACATCCCATTTTTGCAAAGCAAATGCAAATAAATCCTTAATACCGGCTAATTTTATGTGTTTTAGACAAATGAACTCAAATGCAATTTGATCTTAAACAAGATGCATTAAAAGTCACAACATACGAAGGAGTTTACGCTCTTTTTTTTCGCAGAAAACAGAGAGCAAATTGTTACACATCACACTGTGATTATAGAGAAAAATGCTAAGTAAAAGCTAATTGTGCCGCTGCACCATCAACCATATCCACAAATTACACACAGCTTCACCCTTTTTTCCCCCTCTCTCTCCATTAAATTGTTTTATTATTGAGCTTGCCATGGAAGCGTGACATTTTAATGAAGAGCTGTTGCCTACAGAGCTGCGTAAATACAGTGTTTACAGGAAATAAACACCGTCAGTGATCATTTTAACCATTCGAGCTTAAACTACTGCTTCACATGCGATACGGTTTAAGTCTGCTTCGCTCACAAGTACTTTCAACAAGTAGTTTTTAAATTTTGCATCCTTTCAACCTAAAGTTGGAACTTGATGATGATGTGAATCGAACAATCCAAACAGACATAAATACTTTGAAATAAACAAAAAAACAAAAAATTATGTAGTTTTCTCTTACAGAAGAAAAGAAAAGAACCATAGAGCTGTAAAAATCCATTGCAATCAATGGAAATCAGTTTTGCAAAATGCAAAAGAATCATGTAGCACAGCAAACACAAACTCTGCCTACAACATTAATAACAAAAAAAAAAAAATCTTTACGTGTGATACAACGACTGTTGTAAGGCAATTGATTTAAAGCCACACATGCATTTTTTTAGGCGATCAAACATTCCGCTAACTATAATAATTCAGTGTCTTAATAGTTTGTTGAGTTTCAGGCTCGAGGATTATATTTAAAGGATATTATTCTGATTCAAAAAACTTGTGTTGGAGGGTTATTAATTTATATGCAAATGCAGGTGGAAAGTAATGTTAAGAATACAGATCAGCTGATTTTATATATCTGGAAAAAGTCCTGGATTTAGAAAACTCCCATTCAGGACTGATGGCTGCAGAGAAGTGCCAGTAATCCACCTTCGTCTAACAGGAAACTCTTTTTCAGTTCAATGTGTTATTAAGTAAACATGCTCACTTATCTTTAGTTTTTCTGTTTACAAAGTCATTCCTGGTGCTGCTGCATGATTCAACATAATCAGTGGTGGAAACTGTTGGTAGAATAAAGATGTATTCTGACACAAGACTGATTCTCGATGTGTTCAACTTAAATGTTTTCAGTGGAACGAGCGAGGAATCCTGCAAAAACATCTGTATTAAATTTATTTCCCTGCATGCTTTCTGCTGAAATTCTGAACTCTGGTGTCGACATGTAACAGCGAGGCTTCTTCAGTCATTGTGTGGATATTTGAAAGCTATATATAGAAAAATAGATTTGTTTGTTTTATTTACAGCTATGGCTTTACCATAATGGCATGCAGGAGAAACTACGACAGGCCTGAAGATTTAACTACCTGAGTCATCTTCTCTATTCCCTTATAGTTAGACTGAAGGAAAATATTCAGATCTATGAACTAAAATCAACCAAAAAAAAGCTCCAGATTTGAATAACACTTTACATTAAAAGTTTTTTTTTTTTGTAAAGACAATCCCTTTCTTTAAACTTATATATATTGTATACATTTATGGTATGTCTGTTATTCACAGTGTAAGAGTGATGAGAAGAGAGATTCTGCAGGGAAAAGGAAACAGGAGGATTTTGCTGTAGTGCACGTAAAATAAATACAGGACTGAGAAGGAAGGAGACGAGTGGGCTGAGGGAACATTAGATACTGAAGACGGATGGCTGCGGTGGTTGAACCCTTGGCCGTTATTTTGCAAAACACATGAATTTGAATCTGAACGATTAATACCACGGCAACTTCTCACTACTGTTATTAGGTCCTCCCACTGGTTCAGCTTAAAGAGGCCATTTCATACAAGTTTCAGGACTTTGTGGTTATTTCTTAAGTATTAACCAGTAATATGAAACATTTTATATCTAAAAACGTCAGGAAACACTGATTAACAGACCTTTCAATCTGTCTGTGTCAAAATTTGGGTGGTTCCGTCAGACTTCGGCAGCAACTCATTAATATTCATTATTCGAATTTGCTGGACTCTGATTGGCTAACAAACTAGCCTATCAGAGCAAGGTATACTGTTTCCTGCCCCACTGCGCATGGCAACAGACGTTCTCTCTTCCTGTTTGCTACGTCTTATGCTACAGCTTTTAGCCAGCAGCATGCTAGGTGTGGTTTCAACTGCGGGAGCTGATGAATACTAACGAACAAAGGAGTTGTGACGAAACAGATACAGGCTGTTCGAACTCAGGAGAACTCTACACACCCACTATGAAGGTAAGAACACCTGTGGAGCTAAAATATTCAACAGAAACCTCAGAAAAAACGTTTTTAACGGAAGGGCCTCTTTAAAGAAGACCGTTTAACTACTAAAATCCTGCTTCTCTGTCATGCTTCTCTGAAAACCCCCCAAATAATCTGGATTGCTAACCCTTTAGCTGCACCTCATAATCCTTCAGCTCCTTCCAGGGTTTGTTTTCTTCTCCAACATCTCAGATTGATTCCACTGCTTTCAAACAGAATATGTACAATATGGAATACCGCGTACAAATGATGATAAACTTTCACTGGCGTGCAAAAGTTTGGCTCCTGCTTGTAATCATTTATGTCCATTAACCAGATAAAAGATGTCCTCGCTTCCGAAAGAATTATAGATGAGACTGTTATAAAAGGTTCTTCTG
This sequence comes from Pachypanchax playfairii, assembly GCA_006937955.1. Classification (NCBI taxonomy): domain Eukaryota; kingdom Metazoa; phylum Chordata; class Actinopteri; order Cyprinodontiformes; family Aplocheilidae; genus Pachypanchax; species Pachypanchax playfairii. The sequence goes on from SSNP01000084.1 coordinate 1,710,361, forward strand.
CATATATACACATATAAATGTGTGTGTATGTACTGTACTGTATGTATAGGCCTATTTGTATCACAGCCAATAAACGCTATTTGGAATTCTTGTAATTCTAGCTAGTAAGTTTTTACCCCCCTTTTTTTTCCTTTTTAAAAAATATATTGACTTTTGAGGCATTTGCACTCATCTCTTTTTTCTAACACATAAACAAACAAACAAGTAAGCAAGTAAACAAACAAACAAACAAACAAACAAACAAACAAGTAAGTAAGTAAACAAACAAATAAATAAATAAATGAATGAAAGATGAAGAATTTCCTGCTGAACGTCACCCTTTGGGTGACTCAGAACTGCTACATGTTGCTTCTGCTGGTGAAACTGTTTAAACTAAAATTTGATTATTTGCAAATTTATCAAGCAACAACAGAAACTGCTGTGGTGTAAAGAAATGTAAATTTTGGACACTTGAGCTGTTGTATCATTTTGTTCTCCGCTGCGTTCTGACTAGCCATTAACTTATCAGATTTTAATTATTTAAACTTTAACACAGAAATCAAAACGAAAGAAGCATCTTTTTAACTCATATGAATCCTCCATCTTTCCTCTAGTTTCCATATTGTATCAATATGTTTTGTGTTTAAGGTTAAACTTTGTGTAAAAGATACATCAAAGGTTTTCTCTTGATCGCGCTCAGAGAATGTTCACGTTCCTGTACGTTCTGCTGCATGATAACAATTAAACCACCACTGCTGAGTCTGATGGATCCGCCTGAAGTTTTTATAGTTACAGCAGTACTAAATAAGGTTTCTGCAGTCGCGTCTCAGACGACCATTGCTGGAACCGGTGTTCTGTTAAAATATGCTACCTGTTGAGATGTGCTACCAATTCCTTCTGCATATGTGCAGTTCTACAGTCTTGACTTCAATAAACAGATTTATCGTTTATTTTTGTTTCTATATTTTTCCATATATACATTTGACCTAAAAAATAAATTCTCCCAGGCCAGGAGCACTAAATATGATATGTTATTTTTACTTTCTTTGCATTGTCAGAGCGACAGGCAAATGTTTGAACACACCCAGAGGAGAAGGACCCAACAATGGCCAATAAGGACTCAGAGGGCTTTTATATAGAAAATATCAGGGAAGGATCATAAAAAATATGTTTAAATAATTAACAGGACACACTCGCCATAAACAAGAATACTGTATAAACTTCTAATGACATCCCATTATGAAATGAGTTGTTAATTCGTACTATGGCGGCATTTTCAATCAGGGCAGCATAAATCACCAGAACACCACTTCCAGCTGCGACCCTATAATTACTGAAGTTATTTAGTCTATTGTAGAACCATCGGAGGGTCCAGAGTGATGTATAATATGAAGCTGAACGTGTTTTTTGGTGAGTATCCACTTAGAAAAGTTTCATAACTGTAGCTTAAAGTTTTAAAAGTTATTTTTTTTCCTGATCTGTCAGGTTCCAAATTAACTCCATTTATCCTCCAATTACAGAAACTCCTGAATGAACATGCTTTGTCATCTTTTTTTTTTTTTTGGTGGCATCAAACATTTGAGCTGATGTGTGCAGGCTTGAAACAATCTGTGAAAACTGATCATTTATAGAGAAATTCAGTGATCAAAATCAAATACCTGCAAAATTTGAAAAGGGTCTGATACTTTAGAAATTATGTGTTGAGAGTTTAAAACAATCTGCTTATCTTGAATCCTTCAAAAACAAAAATACCAAATTAGATTTTGACAGGAATATTTTTTTTCTTTATCTGAGGGTTTTTTTAGAAATCAAAAAGGAAAATTGACCAAACTTTTGCATCCCAGTGCAATTTAGCTCTTAATTCATCTTCTAGCGAACAAAAGAAATTCTCATTTATTCTGTTTTGCAACTTTTTCTTCACACATCATTTAGTGAGTGATTAAAATGCTAAATGCATATTTCCCTCCTTCGCAGACCATTGTAAACCGAAAAGAGAGAGAGAAAGAGTTTACCCTTCGTAACGTCTGAAACATGGGCTTAGCTGATAAGTAGGCGAGTTCCTCTCTCCTAAGAAATAGATTTTCCTTCCTCGTCTTTGCTCTTTTCTCCATCTGGAGAGAGGAAATTACTCTTTGTGGCCCGTTATAGTGGCACTGGAAAACCGCCCTGGACTACAGCCTCGTTTAAATCAGCTACATCGCTGCTGTGCTCAGAAAGTCTGTTTCCCAGTCGGAGCCAGAGCAGAAATCAATCACCTGAGGATGGAATAAGAAAAATGAGGATTTTGCAGAATCAAAAGAAGAAGTTGAGAGAGATGGTATAAAATACAAGATAAGTATAATGCATAGATCAGTATGTGCTATATCATTCAGCGATTATACTTGTTTTTATCAGCATTCAGTATGTACATTCAAATAAAATCCCAAGACAGTTAAAACTAATTCCCTTGGCTCCTTTCCAGCTCGACGACAGAGCTGGAAAAAGTCTGATGTACTGAGCGAGTACAGCATTCAATCACTGACATTCCAGAGACTCACAGCTGCTTCGTTTGTTTTGGGCTTTGAAGTTATTCAAATGATGTGTGGTCACCATGCTTTGAGATCACCATGTGTTTTTGTTTTCCTTATATATTTCTGATGACTTTGGGGTTCTTTCTACATGCCGTCATCAAATCGTTGCTAAAATAAACACTGTCACTGCAGGTTTGTTGTTCCATTAAAAATGATTAAAAAAGAGACTTTTCATGCATAACAGGTTACACTGGCAGCTCCTTTCAGCAGCCTTGTGTTTCAGAGTTTTCTTGTAGAGTGAAAGAAGAGCTCCAGGTCTTGTATTCTGCCTCTACCTGGAGTTACTTGTCTCCGCCAGCCTGTTGTTCATGATACCCAGTGCTCCAACCCCTCCAGAGAAACCGTTGTGACGTGAGCTGCCACAAACTGTCCTCGGGTATCCGTTTGCAGACTCCGACAGCTGCTTCTGCATGATGGCCAGTGACACCTTGCTGGAGGCTGCTAGGTCCTTCATAGAGATCATTTCCCCCGAAAGCCTCCGTCCCTCTGTGTCACTATCACAGGGTCCATCTGAGTCGGGCGGATGGCCAACCCGACCGTGGCGACCCTTAGAGCCTGGGCGGATTGCGTTGCGTCTACCCAGGAAGGCGTTAGCCTTATTGCAACGCTGGCAAAACAAGCAGCTCATTTTCTCCAGCATCCAATTGAGAACCTGCTTAATGACAATAGAAATAACATTGAATAGTGAGTAGATGCAGCACACTCCCATTAGCATGAAGAAGAAATTAGCCACCCTATAGAGGCCTTGGTATTCATAAGCAGCGCCCTGGCTGCTGACAAAGTCTCCAAATCCGATGGTGCTGAAGGTGACAAAGCAGAAGTAGAGCGAGTCTAAGTAAGCCCAACCCTCCACTGGACTGTACATGGCCGACGCACAGCAGGAGATAGTGATGGCCGACAGTCCTAGAATCAGCATCACGTGGTACACAGATGGCTTCCATCCTGGGAGCGAGTAAGCTGAAAAGTCATGGCGAATACCTGGTGGGAGAAGACCGCTGTTCCTGATTCGTCGCTCCCTCACGGCCTTCATCACCACAGCCAGGAGAGTGATGATCCGCTCCAGAAAGAGATTAAAGAAGAGAATAGTAGCAGCACAGCCCAGAAGACCGTAAAAGATCAGGAACACTTTGCCTGCAATTGTCACAGGTGTTGTCATCCCAAAACCTGCAGAGAAAACAGATAAATAAGACAGTTAGTCTCCAACATGGGACATTTTAGGACTTAATAAAATGACACTAGGTGCTAAAAATCTTCCTATCTAACCTAAAGTGTAATAAAAACTTTGATTCAACTATTTCTTCGGTTCTTAAACAAAAATGAAGCTAGAATAAAAACACAATGAGTGGAGAAACTAAATATATATTCATGAATCAATAGCTTTTTGAAGCACCTTTCAATAGAATCAGATTACTTTCTTTAACATGAGGGTGAAGTTTACAACACAGCGAGTGTATAAACAGGTTGCAGAGGGTAAAATAATATTGTGGGTGCAGACAATGACATTTTTTCTCAATTTTCAAAAATCTTTTCTCAGTTTTGTGAACTTCCCTCTCAGTTTTAATTTTACTATATTTAATTATCCAATATACGCTCTCACTTCTGAGCTTCTTTGGGAAGTTTTATGCAAAACGGTCAGGCTGCTGTGTTTGTTCTCCTGGCAACACTTCCAAACAATCCAAACCTGTCATGAACTTTAACCTTTAACATGCTTCCCGACACCTGAAGAATATGAGATGTTGTTCTTGTTTTATCTGTTTGTTTTTCCATTTCTCCGAGCTGTACATAGTTTGATCTCAGGTTAAATTTGTTTGGACACTCCTGAAATCATGTCTTCATTATTTTCCCTTGTAAATAAGTTTTCTCTCAGTAGAATGATGGAAAATGACCTTGTAACCTTTCCCAGATTAATGAGAAGAAGTGATTGCTTCAGTAAAATCCCTGTTGATGTTTCCTCAATGACACTGTGTTAACACACTTTATTTAAACCCAATGAATGAATTTCAGCCACTAAGCTGCATAGAGTGGCCTTATAATAATAATAACAACAACAACAACAACAACAACAACAACAACAACAACAACAACAATAAGAATAAGAATAAGAATAAGAATAAGAATAAGAACAAGAACAAGAACAAGAAAGAAGAAGAATTTGCACAAAAGGGATTTAAACAGCAAAAATAAAAATACAAGCCAACAATAAAAACAGAAAAACAACAACAAAGAGAAACAGATCACATGTTTTGAACATCAGTAAAAGTAGGCCGGCTATGCTAATAAAGACTTGGTTAGTCTACAGGTGAGACGGGGCCGGTCTGTTTACAGTTATATATTTAAGCAACATGATGGTAAAATCAGCTCTGGCTTGAATAGCGAGTCAATGCAGTGACGTCAACACAGGAGATGTTTACTCGTATGTAGCTGCTCCTTTTAAAATATGAGCCGCTGCATTTTGGACTGTCTGAAGCTTCAGGATTCAAATAATGGAGCATTATAATAGCCCAGCCTGGGTGTAATGAATGTGTGAATAAGCATCTCTATGTTCTTTAGTGACAACAAAAGCCTAATCTTTGCAATCCAACAAAGATGAAAAAATGTAATCTTTATGATGTCATTTATAAGCTGCTCAAAAGAGCGTCTGATCTAGGACAACGCCGAGGTTCCTGCCTGTTTCTGTTAAATGGATTTTACATTCATCAGAAGAAAAGTTGCATTTTTATAAAAATGGCACAACTTTGTTGGATCAATGGCAATCATTTCTGTTTTATCTGAATTCAGAAATAAAAAATTGCTGACGGTCGGGCCCTCGCAGATGCAAAACAAACGTTGAGCTTGTTGATATTTGAACAGGCAGTGACAAGAAAATATATCTGTAAATCATCAGGATAAAAATGAAAAAGCATTCTAAACGAATAATCATCTGACCTAAAGATGCTCAACACTGAGAAACTATAGTTGCCCAAGAACTGAACCTTGAGGGACTCCATATTTTACTAAGATCACGTAACATATTTTTATTAAAAATGAAAGGAATGAGGAGATACATTTAAACACCTGAACTGAAATGTTCAAGATCTTTAGTTGGTCTGTAAGAACAGAGTGATTCACAGTGTTGAATGCAGCTTTAAATCCAAAACACAACAGTTGTTTTAAAACTTCTTTCTAAAAAAAATTTTGGTATAGACCAAATTAGAGAAAGGCCCATAGTATTCTAGAACATTAACATCCAGGTTTGGCTTTTTGAACACAGATCTAACCAGAGCAGCTCTAAGACACATTAGAAAAACTCCCTCAGCAAGTGAAAAGTTTGAAATATTCAGCCCAATTATTCTTTATCCAGAACATAAATCCTCTACTCCATGTTTTTCAGGCTGCAGCATCAAATCAGACCACAAAATTGGCTCAAGCTCTATGTGGCCATAACCCTTTTCAGGTGTACTAATCCCACCTGAATCCAAGCTGTGGTATTTCATGTTGAATGTCATTGACCTTCTTATTAAAATACAACAAACTCACGTGCAGACAGATCAGTGCTGCGCATGGGTTTTTCACCCTGTGTAAGCTTCACCACCATGTCAAAGAGAAGTCATGGATTGTGTTTATGGTTTGTAATCACATCTGGACGATAAGCTGATCGAGCAGCAGATGTTTCATTCAGGCAGGTGATCAAACGTTCACGCCACAGCTGATCGGGACCAATGATGATCAGCTTTTCTACAACTTGTTCTTAGAATCAGTAGATCCTCAGTCGGCCAAGTAGGATCTTTTAAACTGGAACATTTCCTTGTCTTAACAGGAGTGAACAGATCAAATCTGATACTGGACCATTTACATTTACCATAAAATCCTCAACTAATGGAACAAAATGGCATCACATAAATTAGTGATGAAAATATCAAATAAAATGATTAAATGATCTAAAATTGATAAAACATCTGAAACATAGAGCCCAGAACTTAGAACTAGATCCACTGGATGACCCTGACATTGCCTGCGGTCCTTGGACTGAATAAGATTAAAACGTCATTCACTAGAGGATTTCCATTACAGCAATTATGAATATTAGAATCACTAAATCTTTTCATGTTGCAAAAAAGAGAAAAAAAGAAAATCACTGGACTCAGAGATACAACTGTCATTATCTCTTAGTGGAACCAGCGATGGCTCATTTACAGTAAAAAGCTGCAGTTCAAAACAGAAAAAAAGACTCACAGTTTGAATTCTGTCTACACGAAAAACTATTTTTAAGCAAATTAGCGATCCCCTCCAAGAAGACCTGGGAGGACTGGAAAAAAAGACATCTGGAGGACAAAGTTCCACAAGCAGCAGTAATTCACTCACACACACCATGTCTGTGAAAGACGTCCAGTCTAAAGCTTAAGAGTTGTGCAACTCACCGAGGACTATTAGACACGGAGCGAGCATTCAAAAGATCCACATGATGCTTAACACGTTGAATCACCTGTAAAGCAGTGCAGTGCATGCAAAGCTTCATCACACGCACACACCTCCTCTCCTTCCAGCAGGACTGAAACAGCTGATCCAGCTCTGGAGACGCCGGGTAAAACTGTTTTACAAGCACTCCTCTGCTTTGTCTTTATTTTAACTTGCTTGTCAGAACGTAACCCTTTAAGTCCTCTTGTGTTTCCAACGAGGTCTTCTCTGTAACATGAGATCTGCTCAGCTCACACAGAAAAGTTGGAGGGATGTGAATCTGATCACATTCAGCTGTGAAAACATCATGAAGCACTTTTAAATCTTAAAGACAGCCAGGTGCAACTCGGATGTTAATCCTGTTTTGGAAGGTCAAATATAACCGTTCATCATTCAATGCTACTTTTAATGATAAAAAAATGTCAAACTAATGATATAATCTGTCTTAAGATATTTTTTAAGATAAATTAAACAGTTAGGACACTTATTTGCAGAGCAGAATATTAGAGAAGTCACAAAATTCACCAAAATGAATGTGTCTTCTTGAACTCCTCTGTTTGTTTTTATATAAATAATTGTATATTATTATTATTGTATTATAAAAAATGCAAATTCTAAGAAAAAATCTGAAGAGTGCAATATGCTGTTTAATATACACACACACACACACACACACACACACACACACAAGTGTGTTTTGTTATCCTTATGGGGACCGTCCATTGACTTCCATTGATTTTAGTAACTAGATTTATACCTAACCCAAACCCTTTTCCTAACCTTAACCATTACTGATCTATAACTAACCCTAAGACTAACTAAAACTCTATTCACACCATACCTATAAACCTAACCCCTAACCCTAAAAAGGGGAGTCCCCCTCATGGGGACCAGGCTTCGGTCCCCACAAGAACCCTCGGACCCCAGAAAGATAGTAAAAGTCAGGAAACGGGTCCCCAGGAGGTCAGAAATACAAACCCACACACACACACACACACACACCTCGTCTCTTCTGATCTGGATTTTTTTCCATGTGCAACATATGGTTTGTTTTTCTGTCCAAAGGTCAGTGACAAACACATAAAGACACACACAGATACACAAACAACTATGCTGTCATTTCATCAGAATAACACATGTTATATTTGTCAACAAATCAAATCGTGCTGGGAGATCAACAAGTTCACTTTCAGGCCAAGGTTAATAGATTTTTCCATCTCCCTTTTCGGTCTTCTCTGAGCCTTAGGGTGGATCGTTTCCCATTTTTTTTCTTCCAACCATCTTTGTCAAGTAATAAATGACATCGATATCTTAACAATACGTCCTTTATGATGGCTAAAATGGCTTTTTTGACCTTATCGCTGGCAGCGAAAACTGCTCTCATGCAAGCCTTTTGTTGACATGTTTGACCATTTAGATAAACACTGATTGATACAAATTGTTTTATAGACAATAGTAGGTAACATAATCTCTACATGTACATTATGATGTCATACAAAAAGTCTCATGTATGGTTTTCACATTGCAATATCTACTTTTAAGATAATCACAAAGTTCAGTGTAACGACACTGAGATAACAAGAAGGTTAAAGGCTGCGATTACCCAAATTAAGCCCTTTAATAAAATCCTATTCCAGTGTCTCATATTTAATTAATTAGCGACCCAAGACTCCTTAACCTGACTGAATCGCTGGGAAAACAAATTACATCTTCTCAGTGCTCTAAGAGACAGCCTTCTGCACCATCTCTCATTACCAAGTAAATTACCCAAGAGAGGAAAAGGCACCAGGCATTGATTCAGTGTAGCGTTTCAGATCCATTACTCCAGACCACTGTGTCAGGACACATTAGGGGGCAGCGACCAATAATAGAAAGCAAATATTGGACTATTTGTTTACAAAGACTTCTTCATTTATGTTTTTGATTTCTTACATACAAGTGACGCCAGCAGGCAGGAGATCGAGATGCTGACCACGGCGGGCGAGTTGAGATGAGTTATTTTATTCGGCGGGACTTGATGATGCAGGAAATCAGATGTGTGCAAATCCAATTCAGTCAAATCCCCTGGAGAATATTTATTCATTAACATTAAATAAAGTATGCTCAACTCAACATGGAAAATGATGCCGTGCTCTGGTGGCTACGCCGATAATTACACACTGGAGATTCAGTAAAGAAGAGGAGAGTTATGAAGATGCTGTCATTTGTATCTATTAATTACAATTTGACAGTTTTTAGAAAAGGTTTGCTCTAATGGTTTATCAGACTGAGGGGGAAACTGACGGGTGGGAGATTAATAGATTACAGAATAACCCATAATGACCTGATACAACAAATGTCTACCTTTCAAGCCTTAAGCGATGCACTTGTTGCGTCACTTTCAAAACGCACGAGCTGTAATTTAACCGTTTCGTGCACGAGGTATGATCAACTGAGTTAAGATTATTATCTTAAGTCTTTTTGTTGAACTTTAGGGATTAAAATACAATTTTAAACTTTGTTTTCACTTTTTTTAAACATACTTTTCAAGAAGGTTTTGAAAAACGCTATTAGAGTCCAATGTGGTGGCTTGTGTGCAAAAAACCCAAATTACCCATTTGTGTACAAGAAAACAGTTTTTGTGTAGCTGTAAACTTTAATTAGCATAAAAGGGTTTAAAAATACTGATAACTGCTTTAAGAATTATATTTCTTTTTCTAGTTTTTGCAGAGGTTTAAATATAAACAGGTTAAAATTTGACTTCCTCCCTGAGGATTTCAAAGGCTTTTTAATTTAAAGCTTGGGGTCGATACGGTAGTACATTCTGCATTTAGGATGACTTTTATCGCAAGTAGTCGAATATAAATCACATGTGTTCAGTTCTTATTACACTCCACTGGCTAATTGAAGTGGTTCATTAGGTCTCAGCGTAAATTAGATGTAAACAAATTGCAGAAAGAACAACAGCTGATGGTAATAGTTATGTTAAATACTCTGCCTTTGACCGTTCAACTCTGAACTTCAATTATTTGTTGGATTTTTGTGAGAGCGCCTGTGTGAGAGGAGGATAATCAGACAAACTCAACAACACTCACGGTGATTCATTACATGAAGAGTTAGAATAAAGGGGTTAATGACAGCAATAAAATGATTTCTAATGTCGAGGGTTCAGTTTACACTCAGCTGGGAGAAATGACTCATCAGCAGTAGAAATTCACTCGAATCTTCCATTATGTGACCAATGTTTGACGATCAGCACATGAATGTGATCGTGTGACCTAAACTTACAGTGTGGACCTCTGTGGACTTTTCCAACAGGATGTGATGTCATTTAACAGCAGTCTGTCATATTTACCTGCTCAATACGTAAAAGATAGTTATTCCATTTTCAGCAGGGAGACAATAAAATAAACAAATACAGACACACAATTTTGTTGGTCAGAAAAGTTTCTGTATATAATTGAATTATATTCAAACACAACTACTGCATGTGTTTACAAGAAACAGCCATCTAAAATAATCTTGTTTTTGTGTTGTTAGCATGTTTATATTATTATTATTAGTTTATTGATAGGATCCCCATTAGCGCAGCTTAAGCTGTCGCTATTCTTCCTGGGGTCCAGCAGTAAATACAAACCAAAACAGCTACATTTATAAAAGCAGTACAATTCGAACAAAAAAAAAACAAAACATAAAAATACATAAATAGCCACTTCAACTTATTCTGAAGCTTAGTCCATGTCCGAGTTCTTAAATCCATTTCAGATATTCCTTAGTCCTTGTCCAATTTTCAATCCCAGTCCTATATGTAATCCACATCTGGCATTTTACTCTTTATTCGGCTTCTTTAGTCCATATTTCATCAAATGTTCTATATCCGATTTACTCAGTCCTATCCTGTTAATTTAATCCACATCCGATATTTCATAATTATTAAGTCCATGACAGACAGTTTCCACATACTATGATTACTTACATATTACTTTTAGGGTATAATTGCACAGCCTCCATAGACACCCAAATCATACTAACTGACTACACCTTATATTTCTTGTCATATGAACTCCCCTTCTGTTCTTTCAATAGGAATATCCTTAGTTGTAGTTTAAATTTATTTGTTTTCTCTTCTAAAGTTATCCTTTCCGGCAGTTTGTTCCATTCAAACATTACTCTGCAAAGGAACGTTCTTTTCATACTATGTGATTTTACTTTAGGAAGACAAAATTTTTTTGCACAGGCATGTCTAGTATTGAAATTATGCTTATCATGACTAAATGAGAGATTGTTGTAAAGTATTTTAGGATTTTTATGAGTCATAATATTTTTTAATAGTGATAACGAGGAGTAAAGTGTTCTTTCCTGCACTGTTCTTGTGGCATTTTTCTGAGGCACGAAAATTAAGCTCAAAATTACATTTCTGAGTATTTCTGCATTCAAATCACTGTAAATCAGTAGACGCTAAAATGTGGTTTAAAAACGACTGGATTTGTGACATAGAAAATCCACTGGGCGGGCCACAAGCTCCTTCTCTGAGCTAATGTAAACAGAGAGCTCTCAGCAACGGGGAGGGGATCCTCCATGCTAACGGTTCTGCCCACACACTAAATTGCTAATGAGCTACTGCCACTATGCAGAAACTAGCTACTTCCTATAAGACAGCACAGGTTTTTGGATTTTGGGTAAAAAATGCCATAAACATAATTTAAAGACCACTGAGATGCTTTAAAAAAGCTCAAAAGACGATCAGAGTGGGTCTTTAAAATGTCACATGTTGGTACCGTGTTTGTTTGCTTTCACATTGTGTCATTTATGGTCCATCACCTGAAAAACCACAGAACCAAGAAATGTAATATGTTTTCCACATGGGATTAGATGAACATTTTGACAGTGTCACAAAACTACATGTTTCCAATCTACACTGGACAAAAATATAAATGCAACACTTTTTTTATTGTTGCTCCTATTTTTTATGAGATGAACTCAAAGATCTAAAACACTTTCCATACACAACATAACCATCTCAAATATTGTTGAAAAATCTGTGTAAATCTGTAACAGTGAGCATTTCTCCTTTGTGGAGATAATCCATCCCATCTCACAGGTATCAAGATGCTGATTAGACAGCAGGATTATTAAACAGGTGTGTTTTAGACTGGCCACAATACAAAGCTACTTGCTCAGTTTTGTTTTATTGGGGGTGTCTGGGGACTTAGAAAACCAGTCAGTATCTGGTGTGACCACCATTTGCCTCATGCATTGCAGATCCCCCCCCTCCCCCATGGAGAAATTAAAATAGGACTTGTCACGCTAGCATCATACTTAGACCAAGACTCCATGATGCTGTAGTGTTGTGCTTATATGAATCTCCAGCATGTAGCTACAGCTTGACACATTTGGGAGTGGTGTGATCATGGATGTACAGTCTTTGTGGGATCTTGAATGTAAAGAGCACAGATCATGAAGGTGTCAAGACTACCTTCACGCTGAAGGAGGTTTTTTCGTTTTTTTTTTTCAAATCTGCCACAATTCAGCCACGTTCTAATAAGCTGCGTGGGTTATGGAGAAGATAAGGAGTTATTATCCAGTGTGAAGAGGGCCGAAACACATCTGAAGTTTTCTAAAGCATGAAATTATTCCCTACAATCTCACTGCGAGCAGCAGAAACTCAGATCAAATCATAAACACCTGAAACTAAAATCCAAATCTGTGACAGATCCTTGAAAACGGCTCACAGAATCCCAGATGTGTCGCTCTCCGTGCAGACAGCTCTTATTTTCAAAGTATTTGTCATAAGTGTTAAAAAAATGATTACAATCTGAAGTCATCCATAAACTTTTACATCAATCAAAATAGAATAAGTATTAATTTTTTATTAGATTCCTGGTGTGTGTTGGGGTTTTTCAAGAGATCACCTTGGAGCTTGCATTGTATTTGATCAAAGCCCACTTCACATCTTTTACAAATGAAAGTTTCCTCGAGAGGCATATTGATTCGGTCTAACGGAAAATAGCTTCACAAGGCTGTTACTGTAAATCTTTCAGAGGAGACGGCTTTTATGAGTCCAGCGACAGTTTAGGAAGTGAAAGAAAAAGGAAATACGCACAGGAAAAACATGGAACACACTCGGAGACACGGGTTCACGTTTGATTTAGAGACATGTTAAAAAGCGTCTGATCATTTCTCTGATGATCCCAAGCTGTCACTAAAAATGACCCCTTTTAACAAAACTTCTAAAAAAACTAAAAACTCATTCATCACCACAATTTGAAAACAAAAATCACGTCTCCTCCTTGATACATTGAGAAACCAGCTGTGTCCCATCGGTGAGAAGCGTTATAGATCGTGCTGATGGGAGTACACGTGCTCGTCCCTGTGACGGCTAGCTTATGTGATGAAGAGGCAATGATTAGTCACCAATGTGACGCTGCAGGGGTCTGCGAAGAAGGACAGAGATCCACGGAAGCAGCAACATTGCCAGACCTGTGACATCATCACCACGCCATCTGCTGAGGAGCTGCCAAGGTTACTGGCAGGCGGCGCAGGAATAGAAATACTCACATCAATCTGCCAACTTTACTAACAGCACAGGCTAAAAGAAGGTCAATAGGGTAGTTTTCTCTCTGCACGGTGGTAATATACTAAATAAACCTCCAATCCAGGACTTGTAGCAACGTTTCTGACCCTGAAGCGAATCAATGAGGTTTTAATTTGTTTTTTCTGCTCCAACACTATTATTACACATTAAGGGCATTTGTTCTGCCTGCCACTGCATTTATAAAGAGCGTGTAATGTTAAAGAATATTGGAAAAAGAAATAATCGTGTTGGGGACAATTATTAAAACATTATTACAGACATAAATTAGAGGTGTATGACTTTGTAAACAACCTGCAGACACTGTGAGAAATAACAAACGTACAATCTAAAAAATATTTATATGATTTTATAACTACTAAAGCAATTTTTAAAAATGTTATGATAGTTAATGTACTGTATTTGCAAAGGATGCAGGGTAGTTTATTATGATTTTTTTTTCTTTGTGTGTATCAGAAAGAAAGAATGATGCTTTGATTTTGGATGAAAAGTGTTTCATATTTTCAGGATTTTAAAAACAAATCACAGAACGTGAACATGGAGTTCACATGCAAACACAGAGGTTGATTTAGAGTTATCCACAAAGAACAGCTGTGATTTTCTTCCAGTGAAGATTTTTTTCAGATTCAGATAGTAAAAGCTGTTGCACTGTCAGACTTTGAATAAAATGTATCAATCTGTTTTTTTTTTTTTCAGTGAACACACCTGTCCAGGTAAGTGTTACCCTGCTTTTACAGTATTACCAAACATCCTGGGATATGAATGCTATGAGTTTTGGCTGTCACATAAAAAGCTGAAATATATGAAATTTCCTCCTGTATAAGAACTTTATCGCTGGCAGGGACTGAAAAGTTACTGACACCTGCAATAATGATGTTGGATCATGCCTGGAGAATCCACAGAACGCTGTCTTTTATAGAGAAACGATGAAGGAATGCTCTGATGCTCACAATTAGATCGACTGCTACTTTCTAGGAACTAAACGCGGCTGTTATGTTCCAGCCTGAAGGCAGACGAATAAATTCTGACTGTTGGCATGAAGACAGAAATAAGCTCTGCCACATGTGATCCTGGTGTTTTGTTCCAGTGATAATACTTCTTAAAAACAACAAAAACATTCATACCAAATAAATGTTTTTGACTCAAAATGTGGAAGAGTTTTCGAAACAATTCAGGTAGAGCGAGAAGCTTTTACAGAGAGAACTTGATTTAATTTAAACTGATTATGTAGTACGAGCAGATGCTACGTGATCCATGTTCTCACGGTCTGAGCATGACACACAGCTGTTTTTTTGGGGGGGGTTTTGGCCGATCTAATCATAATGATGAATTATTTTGCAAATTCAATGAAATGCACAGAGTTTACATGTGTCTCTATGATCTTGCTATGAGTTACACGTTTATCACGTTTGCTCAAGTTCAAGAAAAAAGGTACATTTTGATGGAGGACCAAAACTGACATAATAAAAAAAAATGCAGAAATACATATATATTGTTTTTTCTTTTCCTTATACGTGCATTTTTGCAAAGAAATGTATATATTTTGTTTTTCCTTTTTTCTTATTACGTGCATTTTTATTTTAAAAAATCTATATTTAGTTTTTCCTTTTCTTTATATATGCATTCCTTGTTTTTACATTCCCTCGTCTCCTCTTTTTACTTTACCTTATGCATTTCTGTCTCATTATGCAAATGAGGACTGCTGCCTTTCTTGGTCCAACTCCTGTACTATTGGTCAATAATCAGGAAGGAGCATGATCCATGTGCAGATCGATTGTGCATGCCTGAAGAACACCTTGTTTGATAGGAAGTGAAGTCCTACCAAAGATGTCTCAGACGAGTGCAGAAGAATTAAAGCATGTTGCTATCTGAGCTGAAAGTAATAGTGATGACTATTTATTGTTTCACGTAGACATTTCGAGTGAGAGGCTACTACAGTTAGCTGCAGACACAGAAAATGAACCTCACCCGCTAGTTCTCCAGATTTTGGAGGAACCTGAAGCCAATAGTGCAGACAGGCATGCACAATCGATCTGCACGTATAAGGAAAAGGAAAAATAAATATATATTTCTGCTTTTATTTTTAATTATATCAATTTTGTTCCTCCATACATTTTCAGTAAATGTGTCTTGAAATATTCTTTAAATATTCCTTAGTGCTGTTAACGTTTAGTCATTTTAAAAATTGAATTTGTGTAAATGTGGTCCAGACAGCTGGCAGATCACACTGTCTTACATAGATTTTTCAGACTAATGATGAAGATACATTTCGTGCTGTTTTTTTTAGATTAAATTGCTCTCCAGGCCTCTCGAAACTTGCCAACACGTTGACTCTGCAATTTTAAAAATTCTACTGACTCAAGGTCACTATAGGTGCAAAAGAAGTTTCAGAAAGGAAACATATAACTTTCCATAGCAGTGACAAATGATCCAATATGTGATTAAAGTTGTGGTCGAAATTCATAATCATCTAAATTTCATTCATGCCGTAATCAAAGCCAGCAGGAAGGAGATCGGAGCTTTTCTTCTCTTTTCGCCTCGTCAATACGAAGAAGCGGTTTCAGTGAAAAGCCAATTAGTTTGAAGTGAAGGAAGTCCACGAAAAATTGCTGTGTCATCTAAAATGAACTTGGTATCACTTGGTGGTGATAAGTTGGGTCTATGTGATACTGTATGTAGGCGACTACACGCCTAAGCAAGTCAAGTCAGATTTATGACCTGCAGTGAAAGAGCACAGAGGTGTGTGCAGCATCCTGTTCAGCTGCTAGATGGGGATTTATTGAAGTCTGCAATTCTCCCTATAGGATAGCCTCGCATATACACACACATGCATTTAGCAACTGGAAGCACCCGCAGAGATTAAAACAAAATTATATGAAAGGAAGTGGAAAAAAATTATAATAAGGGAATAAAAGCAGCCATTTGTTATCTGAAACAATCGATCATATTTCCACTTTTTGTCCGCTTTTATTACTGTTAATTTTGTTAAACCTTGCCTTTGTTTATTTACAATGTTTCATTATCTCTCCAAACCGTTTCCTATCCCGCCTTTATCAGATTCGAGGGTGGGTTGGAGGGTAATGTTGGAGTTTGTCCCAGAAACCAACTGGATAAATCCCCGTCTGCCTCAGGGCCAAAACAGAAAGACATGAGATAAATATTAATTTCTGAAGTCAATCTAGAATATCCAGTTGACCTAACATGCATGTTGTTTTAGACTGTGGGAGGAAAATCCACACATGGATACTCCACATAGAAAAAGACCCGATAATTGTAGTTTCTACAACTTTATTCTACTAGAACAAAGTTTGGAGAGAAAGATGTTTACCACATTGTGATGCCTCGCTACAATTTGAATACTCTTTTTATTCATTTATGAATTTGAGATGATAATCATTAAATCTGTCACCACTCTTTCTGAATAAATTATGTCAGTTACTCAGCAGATTGTAGTCATCGTATTGTGATTCCTCATCACAAAATGTTCCAAACATTTCAAACGGGGGACTGATCTGGGTTACAGATCACACACACACACACACACACACACACACACACACACACACACCCACAAGTGTGTTTTGTTATCCTTATGGGGACCGTCCATTGACTTCCATTGATTTTAGTAACTAGATTTATACCTAACCCAAACCCTTTTCCTAACCTTAACCATTACTGATCTATAACTAACCCTAAGACTAACTAAAACTCTATTCACACCATACCTATAAACCTAACCCCTAACCCTAAAAAGGGGAGTCCCCCTCATGGGGACCAGGCTTCAGTCCCCACAAGAACCCTCGGACCCCAGAAAGATAGTAAAAGTCAGGAAACTGGTCCCCAGGAGGTCAGAAATACAAACCCACTCACACACACACACACACACACACACACACACACACACACACACACACACACCAACACCTCTGCATCTGTGGCACCTTCACACAGATGCAACTTAACAATAATATTTAGGATTCTTGTTATTTTAGGTTGGAGTTATGAGACAGCACAAACTGTATTAATATTTAGATGCATGTTGCTTTATATTTGCCAGATTAGAAAGTTTCTCCTCTGGTGTTGCTGGGAGCTACAATTTAGACATTACAGCGCTATTGTATGTTGTGACTCATAAATACTTTATATTTTCTATTTTAACATGCCAAAATCTTTAATATGACACTTAGACCTCTGTTCATTTAGTCTGACATCACATCTAGATACATTAAAGTAATAATAATCAGTAATTTTCTTATGTTTTAATTGCTTTGTATAACATACTTCAGCACGAGGGCTGCACGGTGGAGCAGTTGGTCACACTGTTGCCTTGCAGTGAGATGGTCCTTGGTTTGAAACCAGGTTGGGACCATTCTGCATGAAGTTAGCATGTTCTCTCCATGCATGTGAGGATTTTCTCCAGGGACTATGGCTTCCTTCCCCAGACCAAAAACACGAATGTAGGTTAATTAGCAGCTCTAAATTGTCCCTGAATGTGTGTGTCAGTGGTTGTTTGTCTATATGTGTCCCTGTGATGGACTGGTGACCTGTCCAGGTGTGACCCCGCCTCTCACCCAGTAACAACTGGAGATAGACACCAGCTCCCCGCGACCGTGATCGGATATAAGCAGGTATAGATAAAGACAGCCTGTCTTTAGCAGATAATACAGAGGAAATCTTCTTTCCTAATTCTGACTTGTCCCCAATAACCTTCCACTATTTAGCTCATCTTAATCAGCAGTGAAACAAGTTTGTGCTGAGCATTAGGACTGTGCACAATCTAAAAAGACCCGCAGTGCCTTTCATGTGACTGCAGCTCCTCCGTTTTCCATTTTTAACGGTGACATTTCCTCTGAGTCTGTGATTTCACAGAGAGGTCCAAAGAGATCTGAAGGGAAGAACAGAACAGGGAAAAAAAAAACTGCTGCAGAAACTGTCTGGCAAGAAAAGCAAGTTTTATTGACCAGCTCGCACTGGTCCTGCAAAGAGATTCTCATTTTATACAGCATGGATTTTTTTTTTTTTTCCTGGCAATGTAGCCATGCAAAAAGACAAATTTTAATTTCCGGATAATTAAAAAGAGAAATGAAAATGAGTTTATGTCATTGCATGCAGACTGGCAGTAGACAGGAATAAGCAGCATCAGGGACAGTCTGGCAACGGGGCTAAAGTGAGAGACAGACAACAGCAACAAGTCGAAAATGTTGCTACGTAGAAATACATTTGCTTTCCCAGATTGTAAACCCATCCCACCTACCTCCCGATAGCACAAACACCAACTGTAGCACCAACACAGATGGCTTTGTCCCAGCAAGGCTGCACAGAGAGCTTAATCTAAATAGTAATACTACATCGAGGAAAAAACAGAGCGTGCCTCCAGGAACTCACGCCGTTTTTTTTCATATGGCTTAAATGGCAAAAAGTACACTCCACCACGCAGAGGTGACATTGTCTCATAACCTCAGCGGCTCGTGAATTACAAAATGAAGCAGAGTACAAGGAAGACAATTGGTTTGCAGTTCTGCTTCAGATACAGACGTTCTGGTCAGGCAGGCATGTAATAGTCTCACTGACCTCAACAAGGGGCATCAATAAAATTCAGCTGCAAAATCAGCATTTTTGAAATTAGACCCTCCCAAAAAGAAAAAGGTATACAGAAGACATCTCTGTCAGTAGTTAATTTTTATTACCTTAATTATGACATAACTAACTAACCTTAATGTTCTTTTTACAGTCGATGGTCAGCTCATTGATTTTTTTTAAACATGTAACACAAAAAACTTACCTCTCTCTGTCTGGTGTCAGAAACTAAAAAACAGTGCAGATGTTGAAACATCTTTGAAATCATAGGAACAGATGCTTTACCTGAAAATGATCCTTAGATTTGACATTAAAAGCTAATTTGACATTATAATAATTCATCAGTTTGTAATATCACCCTGCATCTCTTTTACCTGGAAGAAGAGATGAGTTGCTTAATATAATTAGTATAAACGGTCTATTTGTGAACCTTTGTGTGACTGATGTTCAGGGAAATTAAAGTTGATTGTCCCAGCAGGGGATCAGAAATATCAGCAACTGTACAGAGTGCTGAGCAATACAAGGAGCTGTCCGTAGTGCTGAAGAGACGAGGCTCTACAGTAAGCGAGACATTTCCTAAAGCTTAACTTTCCTTCGCCTCTGTCCTAATTTATTATCCATGAGCAGCACTAAATTAGTGCTCAGAACATTGTTTTAATGAATACGTTATAATCTCATGCTGGGATTTTATCTTTTTTCAGAGTTCTGGCTGAGTGCAGAGGAATTATGAGCTTAACAAATGGCGGGAAGACGTTCACAGCAAGACTCGATTAAAATGCCATATAAATTTTTTCAGGGAATAACAAACAGTGTTTCTTAATAGTTTTGAACATTTAGCCACTTTGGCTTAAAGTTGTCTGAGGCATTCAGGTTCATGCTTACATGGACTGTGTTGTAGCAACATGAACCCCTTTCAGCTCTATGTGTTGCTGATAAATTACAGCCTCCTGATTATTGACAGGTTTGCTTGTTGGCAAGTCTGCACTCATTTACTTCAGTCATTTCTGTAATGAACCGCTTTCTAGATCGGTGCAGTTTTCTTATTGCTCTCTTACACCTTAGTACTTCCACACGCACTATTTATAACTTGTAAACAACAACTCATTTTAAAGTCTTGGTAAATCTTCAAAGTGTAATTCTTCCTCTTTTACATCTAGGTCCTAGTCACACATGACCCGGGTTTAAATCCGAGAGTGTTGCCCTTTGCTGCCTGACTTCTTCCCTTTCTCTCTGCCCTTTTCTTGACAGAGTGTTATCAAAGAAAGGGCATTAGTGCCAAGAATTAAGAAATCAGGAACATAACAAGACTTCCAAAATGTGAAATAAAAAACAACTAAGAATGTAAAACTGTCAAATACAATGAATCACAAACAGCACAAAGGAAGGCCAAAACTCTTGACCTTCAGAAGAATGACAAAGATAAGCACTTAAATAATTAAACATTAATGGACATAGTTAGTTAGAATAACTTGTAATTGCCTAACACACAGCAATTTTTTAATTCTAATAAAATTATTTAGATATTTCTATGATTATCCAGCCATTCTGTTTAAAATACACTTGATGACAATGATTACAGAGTGTAAGAGGTAAGATGATGATGTTTATTCAAACTAAAAATCTTCGCATTTAGAAAATTAAGCACATATTTAATTGGCTAATATTCATATGTAGAAAAACAATCAACCACAAAATGAGTCCACCGTACCAGCAAGTGCTAATTAAATTAGAATTATATTGATATCATTAATCTTAGGGCATGATTAAGCTTGATTTTTTCTTCGTATGGGTTTGGCTTTCATTTGTGCTGTATTCTGTATGCAACATGCTGTTTTGCAGATAAGAAACAATTTGAAGAATTGTGGTGCAATAAATCTGACTGTGACACGATAAACATAGAGCTAAATGAGCTTCTCTCTTAACGAGCAGACGTAAACTACACATGTTTAAGGATCATGTTTTAAATGAGTGGTTTGGGATGGAAGAGATGATCGATATCTGCAGTGTCTCTTATCATCTGGTTACAGCACAGATTTTTATAGTTCAGGTCTCCCAGAATTTTATTTTCTCTTTACCCTGCCCCCTTCTCCTCATTACAATTCAACTGCACCGAGATTATATCATATCTTATTTAAAGCAAACACTGTATGTGTGCTGTTAAATGGTCTTATTTGCATTGTCTGCCTTTGTGGTCTTTGTGCGTGGGTGGCTACATGGAGGGAGAAGCTGTAGCAGCTGCTTGGGGTGAGAAGAGACGGGAAACAGTGTATCCCAAGAAATAAACAACCTAAATCACAATACAAAAATACAAAAAAACAGCTAAAAAGACTAGTAGCTTCTAATGGTTTTACCCATTTTGTCAGATGTAAAGCAATTATTTTATATTTGGACAAATGCTCCACCAACAGCCTCTCAAAACTGACAAAAAATGTCTCTAAACTGTCATTAAAATGCCACAAAATGAGAAAACCAGGTTCTCAAACAACTACAAAGATTTGTCCTAATTGGCAGAAGTCGCCCATCAATCTGCTCCGAATGTTATAAATAGTATTTTTACTGATGGAAACACTGAGCAGACGCTTGTGCCCTCTTTAATCAGAGTGGAAATAGTAAAGTGGTGACTTTAAATGTAGGCTAATGGAACACAACTCAGAGTGGAAGACTCTGAACAATAAGGCTTTTAGAGAGGTCCTTCCATTAAAAACGGTTTTTCTGAGGTTTCTGTTGAATATTTTAGCTCTACAGGTGTTCTTACCTTCATAGTGGGTGTGAAAACAGGTCAACAACTTCTCTTTCAGTTTTAATCTCTCAAACTACGCAGGTGGTGATAACACCCGAGTTCTCCTGAGTCCGAAAGGCCTGTATCTGTTTCATCACAACTCCTTTGTTCGTTAGTATTCAGCAGTTGAAACCACGCCTAGCATGCTGCTGGCTAAAAGCTGTTAGCATAACGTAGCAAAAAGGAAGACACGACATCTGACGTTGCCATGCGCAGCGGGGCAGGAAACAGTAGGCTAGTTATCATAGGCTAGTTTGTTAGCCAATCTGAGTCCAGCAAATTTGAATAATGAATATGAATGAGCTGCTGCCCAAGCCTGATGGAAGGAGCCGGAACCACCCGAATTTTAATGCAGACAGATTGAAAGGTCTGTTAATCAGTGTTTCCTGACATTTTTTAGATATAAAATGTTTCATATTACTGGTTAATTCTTAAGAAATAACCACAAAGTCCTGAAATTTGTATGAAATGGCCTCTTAAAAAAGACTTTGCTTTCTCACATACCCAAACATCTGTAATAAATAATAAAAAAAGAAGATATTGTAAAGCTTCCAAAAAGTTTTTTGGTTTATTGTTGTTTTTGCTCTGCGACAGAGTCCAGAGAGTCTGGCCACAAGCTGTTCGTCATTGTTGTTGTCACGCTCGTTTTTTTCACCTTTACTTTTTAAATGCTAGTTTTAACTTCATTTAATTTTAAACTCTCTCAGTTTGCAGAATCCCGAGCCTGACTCCTCCCTTCCATCCTGCCTTTTCTGTCGACCTTTGCAAAATCCTAAACATCTGCCGTCTGCCAAAATCAATACGATCAACAAATCTGGGCTCAAGAAATAAACTAACAGACACTGAGGCCGACCGCCAAGTCCTTGGAAGGAAGAACTCCCATTCAGCAGAACACAAACAGTTCTCTAGGGAAAATATTATGAAGATCTTTTAACTAACATCAGCACCATCAGAAATTACATATACACCCATAAAAAGGGGACGAGTCCATCTCCCTATGAAGCTGTGGTTCCAAAAGAAATCAGTTCTTGCTGATTGTAATTGATGCAGTGCTTTTTAATCTTGTTTTATCTTTTTTATTGTTTTCTTTTCTGAACAATAATCTGATTGTCCCACTTATTGCTAAAACCATAAGGGTAAAACAATTACTGATGGACCTATATGGGAGATTTTTGATCACCTTCCTCTCTGGAGAAGGAGGTTGTCCTCTGATCAGGAGGCGAACAGTTCCATCCTCAGTTCTCTGCTCCTCATGGATCAAATGTAGAAAATAATTTCCCCAAGAGGATCAACAAAGTGTTAGTTATTGTTATTATTATTAAATGCCCCTCCCTCAACCTGGAGTCCTGCACATCTGCAGGGTAACCAGCTGGAGAGAGAAGTTTGAAATGAAGCAGGAACTTTAATGTTCTTGAGTTCATGATCTCAGTACATTGGATATAGATAATCATTCCTGAGAGGTTGCATGAAGAATTTACTGAAACACGATGCACTCCCTTTTCTGCTTATACCAATGCTTTACTATCATCATGGCTGCCTCTCCCCTGCACAACAGCTGAATGTAACATTTATTATCAATCTGACACATTCAGGAAACACATAAGAGATTTATTAGGTGAAAGAATAACCTCTATATAAGAATCATCTGGTATTATAGAGACTTTTGTTCCAGTCTTTACTGATTAAACTCGATCCTGCCGATCAATTGGTTTAAAATTGCCTTTGATCTTGAGGAAGTTGTCAAACTGTCAAACACGCTGCCACTGAAAATAAACTTCACTCTATTACTTCTGCTCTAGAAGGTTTTTAAGTCAGATGCTGAAACTGAGATATGTTACATTTCATGGAAAGTATTAGCTCTTTAAATTTAATGGCAGTGACTCGTCTCAAAAAGTTGGAGCAGAGGAATCGAAAGCTTGAAAAGTAAATGGGCAGAATTCAGAATTTCCTTGAGTGATCAGAACTCTCAGCTTCCTCTTTGTTGTTTCTTCTCTGTTTTGGATATCAACCTCATTCCCTACAGCTAAATCCTTTATTGTGCCAAAATCATATATTACAGTGAATCATCTTGGAACACAGCCTGTCCCATGTGAGTAAATAAACACAGCCGAGGTCACCCACTTACATGGAAACGGCCGAGCATCAGCATCATCTACTTGTAATAAATACCTTACATTCATTTAGGATAATGTCAATAAAATAACTGGCTTTTTCAAATCTAAAATAAAAAGTTGGGAGTTTGTGGGAGTATTTTTCCAAATTTGTGAGCACTTGATCACTGGAGAATCCAATTTTCTGGTCTTCATGTGAACTTTAATGAAAGACAGCAGACTTCAGATTTAAAACTCAAAAACATTTAAAAATCTTCAAGTCTGTGCAAGTACAGAATCTGCACCATGAATAGTGAATATGTCCTTTTGAAGGAGTAAAAATCTGTTTTTGATTGTTTCCTGATTGTCTGCAAAAAAAAAAAAGAATCTGGCACATCAAGTTTAATACCATGATTAATAATTGAATAATCAAAGCTGCTGGTGACACTGAAGGAAAAATCTGATGATTACCAAAGTCATTAGGCATTTACAGCCCTATGGGGAATCATCAACCTACCGACAGACAGACTGTAATACTGCAAATCCTCACTAACAGCATTTCCTGATCAGTCGTCTGCTAAAAGACTTCAGCTGTTCCACTGCTGAGAGGTTGTAAGTCAAGAAATATCCGTATTTACTTTGGCTTTTGGAGAAAACAAAACTTCTACAACAACCTGAGCACTTTAAATTCATTTAGTGTCGACTCAGTGCAAAACTAGCAAATCTACAGCTGAAGGCTCAGCGCATAATGGGATCAACCTCTCTTACCCTTTGTGGTTTGTTAAAGGAAAACACTTGAAGGTTGTTTTTTGAACATCATCTGTTAGATTTAAATGCTTGCCAACCCAGAGGATGTCCCCGTGGATTAAACGTCCTTTAGGTAATAATTATTAAGTGCTTGTTAATGAAAAATAACATGTGATGCACCCCAGACTTCAAAGCAGCTCTTGTTTTCAGTTCTGGAAAAAAAAAAAAAAAGAAACACAACAAGAATCTGACTCTGATATATTTTTAGACAACATTTTCGGAAGAAGTTGGAACATTTCCTGGAATTTTAAAACAACACATTAGTTGAAGCACTAATAGCTAGTGATCCTGTGCAAAAACCCCTGGTAAACAACATCATGGCACGGTCAGAGCTCTGCCTTTTATTCTTCAAAGCAACGCTGTGGAGACACATCAAGGGAAGTGAAGAGTCACTGCTTATCTGAAGCCTCTCTCGCAGCAGAGTTGCAGACAGGAAGTGATTGGGAGGAGCATCTAGAGGGCACAGGGGGATGCCGCTCTGATAAAGAGTAGTGTGGGGAGGTCCTCAAATCCCTTTTATATCAGTGGCTCGCAAGCATGCCGAAAAAAGCAGCACCACAAGCCAGGAGACTGGGGGTGGAGGAGATCAAAGCTAAACGAAACCCACAAAAGAATTTTGTGAAAGCATGAGAAAGAAAAACATCCCTTTTTTTTATCTATGTGACCAAAACTGCTGAGTCTGTAAACATGTTTCACTTGTTGGGGAAGACAGCGATGCAGCACGACAACCAGAGTACAAAGAATGACAACCTGCCGCTGACATGTAAGCAAACACAGCTGCTGTGGTTTTTCTCCCATGTGGCTGAGTACACCAGCTCCCTGAGAGCTCCGTGTAAGTGCATTTGTGTATCTAAGAGCGGAAGGTGGGAGGGCTAATAAAGCTCTTCTGACAGGTCAGTAAATAAAGTTGTGACAGGTTTCCTGCTTATGTGAAACCAATTTTCCCTGAGCAGTCATACCCCAACATGACTATCTGTTTCTTACCTGCCTCGATGCAGAATTCAATTAAAAGTAGGTGCCAGGGGTGTGACATAGTTCACTGTATATCTGTTTGTGATTATGGTTTCAGGGCAAGGTCAGAGACAGAGCTGCTGTCAGTGCTAATCATTTCTTGCAGGTTTTATTTTTTTCATTTGTCTACATTTCTTCACTCGTAGAAAACCATAGATTCTGTCTCACTGGCCTGATGGTGTTTGGGAGGAGCTTAAAGTGGAAGTGAGGGCCATCATACATGCAGGGCGTCACACCGTCGGCCCTCGGGTTGCCCTGGGAGATACACTTGCTCTTTTCTGACCTATTGCATGAGTAAATGTTAAACGGGGGGGTGTAGGAAGGGGCTTCTCATTGACATTCCTGTTAGTTTGAAGGAAAATATGGCCAAAAAAGAGAGAGACAGCACCCAGGGGTGCTGTCCTATAACCAGAGCTGAGAAAGCTGCTCCAAATGGCAAACTAGTCAGATGTTGCCCCGATTCCAAAGTCCATCACAGCCAAAATGTAACACATGACGAAAGAAGCAACAGCAAAAGAAAAGCTTACAGTTTAATCTGGTATTCTGTAAGTAAGCCAGTGGAAAGAAAGTGCTCCACTGGGAGGCAGCTCCAGTCCCTCAGACATCCAGACTGTAAGTAATGATATGATTATTTAAACATTTATCAGGACGTGTGGCCCCCAAACCACAATGTGTAAGACCAAAACCATCCAGTAACACATTTGGGATCTAATTTCTGTTAATAAAGCCCTATCATGTGCTTGTGGTTCTCATGTAATTCAGAGTGAAATGCCTGCAACAGAATGAACTCATAGGTCAAGTTATTATGATAATGCTGCAGAAATCACCCACCTATAGTCGACACCACAGTTCCAACAAAATAAAAAGCACCAGTAAAATCCCATCTCGGTCTCAGAGCGTCAGCCCGGATCCCCGCAGCGATGGCAGCCTCGTACTCCCGCAAGAAAGAGTTGAGATCCTGCAGGCTGATGTTGAAGGTCTCACTGAAGTTGAGGAGCGTCCCGTTCCAGCGGCCGTGAGCCCGCAGCTCTGAGGGCCTCTCTATGGCCGAGAAGACCGCAGCGCCGCACAGCAGGTACACCAGGATGAGGATGGCGAGCAGCACGAAGCGTCCGTTGTCCTCGTTGAAGTGCAGGGAGCGACAGCCTTGCAGTCGCTGGCCAGGCATCATCCAAATTTCAGCACCAGAAGCGC
Source organism: Pachypanchax playfairii (assembly GCA_006937955.1). NCBI lineage: Eukaryota > Metazoa > Chordata > Actinopteri > Cyprinodontiformes > Aplocheilidae > Pachypanchax > Pachypanchax playfairii. The sequence continues at coordinate 1,737,373 of SSNP01000084.1, forward strand.
GTCGGACAGCGATGAGCTCCACATCGAAGGAGGCGTTCACAGGTCGGTCGACGTCCTCTGGAAGTCACTGTCCCGCTCTCCTGCTGCACTTGCAACATTTCCTGCACTTTGCGCACCGCGCTCTCTCATTTCACTTGTTTGTAGAAGTAATCATTTGCAGCAGACTGTCATGCAAAGCGCTCCGATTGAGTCGGAATCTCCCCGAAGAGTTCAGGAAAAAAGCTGCATGCACATAGTTTCATAACACATATATTCTCTCTTACAGTTGTGACAATGCAGTTGGTGTGAGGAGGACTGCAGCTTAAATCCAACAGGACGCGCGTCTTTCTGCAAAGTCCTCCCGCATTGAGATTTTTCTCCACATAAGATCAAAATGATTCTCGGAATTCTGCAAAACTGCAGATTGGCGCGTCTTAAGAGTCTCGCAGATAAAGTGATCCATCCACAGGCTCGATTTTCTTTCTGGGGAGAGCGGAGCTGTAGCTTTAGTGTGCATGTTCGAGTGGCACACTGAATCCTACAACAGCGCATATGGCTGAGATCACTCCTCGCCTTAAATCGGGGTTCGTGGAATTGGCAGACAATTTCCGTGCGTCTTCCTCAGGTGACAGGAATTACTTTTTCCTCTCCCGGGCACACAGTGACAATTTATGTCATGTGCGCTGAGGGGACTTTTTCCACGTTAAACTCATAATTTGCATAATTTGAGAGCAAAATGCGGAAAAGTAGCCGAGTTGCGTTTAAATTACAAAAGCGTCGACACTAAGTTCAATAAAGCATGATAAACATCTGAGACATCTGGAACAACTGTCAGGTAAAAAGAGAAGAAGGTATTGGAGCAGAGGTAAGTTAAAAGATCTGATTAAAATCTTGTTTTTTTTTTCTTCCAACATAAAAACACTAACAACACAGACACCAGAGCATTACAGAGTTATTACACATGCAGCTTTAAGAAAATGGTAAAAGACAGATGGACATGATCTCACCCTGCTGCTGTCATCGTTCAACTTGATCCAAATGATAAATATCCCATTAGGTCTGCTGTTGTTGGGGAAAGATAAACCATGAAGATAGAACAGATATATTTCCTCTACGGAATTTTACTGAGATAAAAAGGGGAAATGTTTCTTTTTGGTTTAAGCTTTTTGTAAATGGTTGAGATTTTAAAACATGGGCCTTGTGGGGTGGGTGGAGGGACTAAATTACCTTTTTACACCCACTTTTTTATGGGACAGAACAACCAAATACATTGACACAGAAAAATGTCTACAGAAGATCTACGGTAAATAATATCAGACAGCGTCACTCCATGATCTGGTAGCAAGTCTGATACTCTCATAAATAACCAGGTCCAGGGTTAGGCTTCAGTTGTGCATCATGCATTGTCCGGTGCCGCCCCCCATGATTTGGTTGCAAACATGGCCTATCTTCTGAAAATGATTTATCACCTTGAGGAAGCGGTGCATGAAAATATCTATAAGCTATGTCTTTAAAAATGCATTGGTTATGAATTCTCCATGAAAAACAAACGATTGGGATGTAAGATAACTACACTCTCAGAAATAGAGGTACGACACAACAGCATTTTTGTACCTATAGGTACATTTTTTATGTTCCATCAAAAGAACAATATTGGCCTTTAAGAGTTCAGAAGTGTCCCTTTAAGGGTTCAAACTGATATAAAGTACACATTCGTACCATTTCAATTTACTGTACCTGCAAGCAGTGGTGTAGTCCAGGGTATACACTGGTATACGGCATATACCTATTTTCAGTCAGCATCGCGTATACCCACTTCTAAATCCCCCTTGATGCGCACCGTTCAGTAATATCTGTGAGCCAGATTGCCCACTTTTCCCTCAATAATGGTGAAGCCATGACCCGCCCTCCTCTGCCTATAATTGGCTGGTACTCACTGCTTTCACTAATTAGATTGGTTAACTTTAAGCAGGAGGACTGATGAGCCAATCAGAGGCAGAATATGGCGGGTCATGCCGAGGAAATTATCGCTAGTACCGTACTAGCGATAAATACATTTTCCTTTCTTCCAGGCTACTTGTGTGACCAGTAGAAACAGCTCCCAATCAAGTCAGGATCATTTTATAATAGTGAGCAAGTAGAATGACAGATTTTTGGGTAAAGTAAATCATAGTCTAGCATGTCACTGTTTCTAAAACAGGGCTGTTTTTTTAGGCTACTTTTTTTTTTAAAGGTGAAAACTGAGAGTATACGCACTTCTCCAGGGATCACACTGCCTGCAACCCTTGCCAAGGCTCGTTAATCTCCATTTTATTAAGTTTCATCCATCATTTTTAATATTGTGTTTTAAATGTTGGTTTTAAACTTCCAAAAGTAGCATAATTGTACTGTTTTATTGTTACAACTGCATAAGGTACGAACATGGACCTGGACTAAAGGGTACAGGAACGTCTCTCAAAAAGGAACACTCCCAGCGACAAGAATGTGTTTAGGTACAAATTTAGGTACAAGTTGGTAACCCTGTTTTTGGGAGTGTAGAATAAAGATGCAGGTGAGAAAGAATTGTTAAGGTTGTGGCAGGTAGACTTCCTGTTTCCAGAGAGAACACAGTTGGCTCTATTGATTATGCTTTCTAATCTAGTTAATTGCCTTACAAATATCAAGGCTGACTGCAGAACAAGGGCACGCTCAGCACAATTATCTCAGCCATACAGTCCGCCCTTGTCAAATTGAATCTCCCCCTCAAATGCAGGAGAGCACAGGATAGACGTGTAATGCTGGAAGACTTTCAGTGACTCTGACAAGAGGCACAAATCTTTATTTCATTATAGCTTGGACATTTATAAGCTTCGAGACATAATGTTTAATGCTTCAATGTTCAAGATTTGAAGAAGCAACAAGAGTCCGTGGAACTGAAAACATACAGGATGTTCTCTGTTTGCAGTACTTTCTTCTATCCACCCACCAGTTCTTTCTCAGGGTCATGGTTCCAGATTATCCCAGCATGCACTGGCAGGGAGGAGGGAAAGTCATTACTGGCTTCAGTTTTACACTCATTCATACCTCCAGGCCATCTAGAGTCTCCTGGCTGTGCATTAAAACTAATCTGAGTCTGTTAACCATTGAGATACATGACAACCACCTCTGTTTTTTTGTCTCCAAAAACAGAATGAACATCAGTGATCAAAGAGCTGCAGCCAGTTTCAGATATTGTTCATGACTTTGAAGCATCCATGAAGTAGATCATTGATCGCGTGCTGCATAAAGAGGTAAAGTATGATTGATGTCATGCTGTTTCTTCACAGGTGTTGTGAAATGTTTAGGCTTTGACTCAGTCACAGGTGTCAGAGACACTAAGCCTTCCTTCAGATAAGCTACAGAAAATAACAACACGCTCCACCTTTTCTACTAATTTAAATCCCTGCAGCATCGTAAAAATTCTAATTTAATTCAGTACTTACTCATCAAGTGATCTGAAGTTTGTGCTGCATGGTCAGATTACATATAAATGGTGTGTCCTGCGGAATAGAACAAGAAAAACGTTATATTCTATATAGAAACGTGTCAGATCTTAAAGCGCATCAGCAGTTTGAAGCATCCTTTGGGAGGTTCGCCTCAACTCAAGGTGTTTATTCACTGTATCAAGGCACAATGTGTTATGTGTATTTTTAAATATTGCTAGAATAATATGAAACTGAGTACAACTGCTTTTACAGCTCAGTCTTACTTATAAAAATGTATTCAGTAAGATTTACCTGAAGGGAAAATATCATGATCTTTGTTCTCATTTTAACAACTTTTAAATTAAAAATAAGCAAATAGTTTCAGATCCACATTTAAAAATTCAAGTGCAACAGATTATAATGGAAAAAAAAAATACAGATTTCTATTACATCTGCAGGGAAATTAATTTGAAGCAGCATTAAGAGGATGCTGAAGGTCATGGACAATAAATATGTAATATTTGCCCATTTTACACTGATCTCAGTCAAATAATGTGAGATAAAATATTTGTCTACTAAAGCTGGTTAATATATATCTTATATATTATATACCACATCAGAACTATTTGTTCATCAGGCTATTTGTCAATAAAAGAGTGATATAAATAGTTAAAAGAAAGGATTTTCAACAATTTACATTTTTTAGAAGACTGTTAAGAGCAAATATGGAAAAGAAAAAAAGATTTCATCATCGTCTGTACAAAGTGTATACTGTTATAACAGAATGTGTAAAAATCTCTCTGAGACAAAAACATTACTGACCGGCTGTGATCCAACACACATTTGTTTGGTGGAAATTGGTGCACTGGGATTCTGAGCAGCTCACACAAATAATGAGTCAAAACATACACAGGAAAAAAAAAAAAAAGCAAACATCTGGATATTTTGCTTTGGTTTCTGGACTAAACCGCTTAAAAACTGACAGGGTTTAAGTAGAAAAATACTTACATGACCAGAAGAAAAACATTACAGGTTTATTTTGCTAATAAACAATTGAATTTGCTTTAATTCAAAGCTGTTGGAACACATTTATTAATACTGGAGGAAAACAGCTCCAGTGCAGCAGGCACTTTGCAGATGTGCAGAATGTGTGAAACTGTAAGTGCACTCTGCAGCACGCACACTAACTGGTCTATTACTGGAATTACAAAGGACATGGGGGGGGAGAAGAGACAATCCTTCAGAGTGCAGCGACGAGGACTCCTGCAGGGAATAAAAATGAAGGGACGAGAGGACAAACGTGCATTAATCTATAGAACAAAGTGAAACAGTGTGTGAGTGAGGGATCTCCACCTCTCAGCCTGCTGAGCAAAATTACCTCAATGATTGAGAGCATATGGAAACATCAATCATGTTGTCATGAGAGAAAAACATCCCGAAATTATTTTAACCTTTTCTAAACATTTTATATTTATCTGTCCCTGTAATCTGACACCACTGAGTACATTCTTATTACAGACTGATCTGCATGTTGGAGTTCAACTGGTTGTTTTTGTTTACATTTTCGACAGTTTTATCTGTTTTTCCTGTTCAGGGTCACGGGGAGATGGTGTCTATCTCCAGCTGTCATTGGGCGAGAGGCGGTGCTGCTACACCCTGTCAGTCCTTCACAGGACCACATACAACCACTCACACCTAGGGACAATTTAGAGTTCCCAATTAACCTCATGCATGTTTTTGGTCTGTATGAGGAGAGAAAACCCCCATATGCACAGAGAGAACCTGAAAACTCCCTGTAGAGAAGTTCCAGCTGGACCTTCCCACTATAAGGCAACACCACTACCCGCTGCACCACCATGCAGCCCTAGTTTGTTCTGTATTTTTTAATTAGGGCCTGAGATTCTCAGAATATTCCTCCCACAGTTACGATCCTCCAATATTTTCATTTGTGCCTGCGTGGATTTGCATTAAATGAAAACTATCCACTGAATCTTCCCACTGAGAAGTGTTTTTGTCATCGAGAATCTAATTAGATTTAACAGCCACGCAACAATAGTTCTCCCAGGAAACCTTGAAAATCATATTATTTTGGAGGAAGTGGGTTTAAGGTGGCCCAGTCAGTCTCAGAGACCTGTATTTCATTTTGCTTAAGAAACGGACCTGCTCGACTGTACTCAGCTTCTCAGCGGTGGATCAGGGGTGAATCCTGCTCAACAATATGTTATTTTCACAGTCCACAGATTTCTTGCTGGGCACAATTTTTTTTTTTTTTTAAAAAAAGCAAAGTTGTTTTGGTTGTGACACACAAAGAAAAATGACAGTGTGTTAAAAAAATGTTGTGCTTGCTGTTTTTCTTTTTTATTTGGAAACAGGTGAGACTGTATCTCCTCTCCCACAGTGTGGCTTGTTTGTTGACTTATTTAAGAGCTCATGTTACGCTCACTTACGGATTTCTGAGCCGTCATTCTTGTTGCTTTACAAAAAGGCTGATGTAGTGGTTTGTCCTGTCAGCTCACATCAGTTTGAAATGTGCAGGTCTTTCTGTTTGAAGTTTACATGTCGGGGTTTTTGTTCTTTTTTTTTGGCTCCTCCAGACACGTTATTGATTTTGATTTGACATTAGGTTTGACTGTCTGTCCTGTCTGCTTCACAGGATAAAGCAGAACAACAAATGGGTGGATGGATTGTTAAAATGTGATGGGTTTTTGTGAAAAAGGTGCAGAAAAATGGTTTTATCTGCTGCAGAAACCTCCTCGAATCACCTCAGTTTGAAGAAACAGAGGCTAGTTTGGACCTGATTGACAATTTAAATTACCTCTAATCTCAAATTATCAGAATCATTCAAAAGCTTTTTTTTAATATTCTAAGTTCCTAACATAAACATAAAATTTTTAGAGAAATTGGTGAACAGAATCACTTTCTGCAGCACTTTCTGCTCAGCATGCAACACCTTTAGTCAGAATCTCAAATTATTTTTCCCAGAGTAAGTGTGATTTAGACTTGATGGCAGTGTGAAGATTTATAAAATGTTTTGCAAACAATTTAAAAATTATGATATTTTAAAAGCACAATGCACTTTGTAACCAACCTCACTGAGACTAGCTGTTAAAGGTGGGATATGTAATATGAATAGCGTAACACAGCACAAAGCCTTCAGGCATTTGGGTGCCAGGCTCGTTAACCCCCCCGCGCTCCGATGCTCAGGCCGACCAATATTCCTCACCAAACCCACTCTGATCCCCGATCCGAGCAGGACAATAAAATATCATGAGTTCAGTTCACTAATCATGCTCTCCAGCCCCGCTGATCACACACTGACTCTGATAAAAGCAGCTCCTTCCTGTTTGTAGCTCAGTCATCGATTCAGTCCATGACAAAGAGCTCATAGTTGCACCGCGGCTCCAAAACTTCCTGCAGCCTCCTCCTAAGATCCTCTGTCCTCCTCACACACCATCCTGCACGCCCCACTTATCCAATAAAATTTAAAAAAGCAATAAAATCGTCCGTGGTGTGTCTTCCAGTCGACAAAGTGGCCCCAAGCGCTCATCCACCTCAGCAACATGCTGCAGCTACGTGTTAGCTAGCTGCTTATAGCTACTATTAAAACTTTCCACACAGAACTTGCTCGTCACATGGGAAACCCCAGAGGAATTCACTATGGCAAGCAAATAAGGTATATAATCACCACATATCTCCGGTGCTTAAAGCTGCTTGACCTCCAGACTCCACAGCACCAGCCTCACTGTGCTGGATTATTTACAGTATTAGGCAACCCAAAATGGTGCCCGCTGCTCTGCCAGCTATTGGCTGGTAGATGTAAACAAAATCCCAATGTCGTGCCCGTAAAAATTAATATTTTATAATATTTTAAAGGAAATGCTGTATTTTCATTCTACAACCCTCTAAACACTCAGTGGAGGCTTTATTTTGTTATAAATATAGCTTTTTATGAAAATATTCCATATACCACCTTTAACTCATCTGTCTGATCCAAAATAAACTGTTTCTTAACACTGAAGCGATTCAAAAAGATAAAGACGTCAGTCGCTCATAATTTTGCAGATATGACGAGCTCCTGTCCGTCTCAAAGGTGTCTCATTTTAATAAAAGATTTGTTAAAACTATTGTTTTCAAATAACTCCATACTCATTCTTTGTTATATCATGTTGATGTTGCAGAGTCACCCTTTTCCACCGACAAATCGGCACGGCGCTAGAGAGCGGTACAGTATAGCGCGGATCAACTCGCTTGAGGCAGTGGAAACATAAAAGTGGACGTAAGTGGGGATATGGGCGTGCCCATCTGGCTATGAAAAGTGGCGTGCAAAAGTCTTTGTCTGCGACGTCACAGCGTGTGAAAAAACAACAACAATGGCAGATATACGTGTGTTTTTGTACTTTGCACTCTGTCTGTGGTTCATTTTGGTTGGTTTGATTTTTGGTTCTTGTGGAGGAAGTCGCCATTGTCCAAAGTCAATTGTATTTTAAAATTAAATATTTGTATGGATGCTGGGAGTTTTTTTTAAAGCCTTTTGCGGGAGCACTTCTATATCACACCACGTGAACGCCACACACAGCCGGGCCAATCAGGGGCTACCACTACGTAGGTAGTCGTGTCACTGGTAGAAGTTTACTGGACCAATCAGTAGACAGGTGGGCGTGTGGGGCCGCTTCGGACCTCCGAGGAGGTGGTCTGAAAAAAGAGGCCGGGTTAGCGCGGAATGACGCGGTTAAGACCCGAGAAAGGCGGTGGAAAAGGGTCTGCAGGGGGCTAAAGTGAACCGAGCCACACCGTGTTCTGTCGGTGGAAAAGCGGCATAAGAAGAAAACAGGTTTTTCTGACGAGTTTCATGCAGTACATTGTCTTCTGTGAAGACTCCCTTTGTTACGGACTCTGTAACTCATCAGTCTTTTTGTATCATATGCAACACACAAAGGGAGAAACATAGAAAAAACATGAAGTGACTCTTTGCATGTCGTTTTTCAGCATAATCATTTACAGCACTCTCCACCAAGTTCTTCACATGTCCTCTTACATCGCAGCCTTTCAAGAGGATCCTGCAGCATATTTTTCTTGATGACACACTCTGGACTGTGGCCCAGTCAGAACCTGGAGGCGGTCTCATGAGTGAGAGCTCCAGACTGCTGTAGTTCTCAGCACTTCTACTGCATTATTGTACCTTTCAGAGCTGTTCACCCCCCATCAGTAACAAGAGAGATGAGGCGACAGGTAAACATTTATCAGCTTTCTAACAAGCTAAATGCACCAGGAGGAGGGAAACAGACTTTTAAACTTTTCAGTTATTTCACTGTCATAACCTTTTTTTGCTAAACTAGCTTAATAATATATACAGAGAGTACAATACAGAAGATAAGCTTTCATAAGTTTATCTCCCTAAAACACCCTTGTATTAGTGTCGGCTGTCTGGTGTTCCAGACTTTTTATTTTTCAAGGCCCAAATGTTTTATTTTGGATTATATTTTTATAAAAGGAGACAATTAACTGAATTTCTGAGTGAGAATAATGAATCATTACTTGTGTTAGTTTGTTTTGTCAGTCAGTCATTTTCTGTACCTGCTAAATTCCTGTTCAGGGTTGTAGGGAGCAGGTGTTTTCCTCCAGCGGTCAGAGGGTGTGTTACATTTACCTGAGCTCAGACTCAAATGCTGGACAACCCAACTTAGAATAAAAAAAAAAAAAACAACAGGTTTATTTACAAAATGTAAAAAGATAAATTGTTGTTGAGTTCAGGAGCTGGATCTGGAAGTGATGGAAGAGGGGAATTAAACCCTGAACCTTGCTAGCACAGGATGTATTGATGGATGGTAAAAGGAAGTCATCTTACTTTGCACTGGACGGGTGTCATGAGGAGGAGTGGAGTCCAGGAGACTGAGGAGCCAAACCAAAGAAAGAGGAAGGGAAGCACAGTGTAGGAGAATCCAGAAGGCAGGTAATTGCAAGGTGGGGAGTGAGAAAGACTACCAGGTGGGACATGTGTCTTGGTTCATGGAGAGGAGTCCCAGCAAGTCTTAATCCAGATGAACTTGATCTACGAGAAACTTTAAGACACACAGGCTAAATGTGACCATGAAGGAACCATGAAAAACTTAGCATGGAAACTCACAGGAAAACAAAACACCAAGCAGGGTAGGAGAGGAGAACACAGAGAAACTAAAAGGAGGAAAGAAATTAAATTAAGTTGATATAAACAAAAATGGCTCCACAGAGCCCAGACTCCTCACAGATTGAGAGGTGGAGTCCTTCTCACTGCAAGACAACTGTGCCATCAAGTGCTCCACTATGCAACCCTAAATTGTTTTGTTTATCTTTTTATTTTTGTGTGACAAATGACAGTAAAATAAGGTGTGAAAGAACTGGTAACTTTTATTTATCCACGAAATAACAAGATCTCAACATTTTAACAAAATGATCTGGGCATCAGAATCATGTGGATCTGTCCTAATGGTGCAAAAACAGAGTTCCTTTGAAGCTGATCATCTGAATCAATGTGGACCCACTGAGACTTTGAACATTAGTGACTGAAATTTGTCTCTCCCCACACCTCATTTATCAAAATGACAGCTGCCTATAGGCTTCCTCTCACTCCATAAGGTCCCTGTGTTCGAACTCTTTCCCTCTACTTGAAGGCTGTGTGTGTTTATGTGTGTGTGTGTGTGTGTGTGTGTGGGTTTGTTTTTCTGACCTCCTGAGGACCCGTTTCCTGACTTTTACTATCTTTCTGGGGTCCGAGGGTTCTTGTGGGGACCGAAGCCTGGTCCCCATGAGGGGGACTCCCCTTTTTAGGGTTAGGGGTTAGGTTTATAGGTATGGTGTGAATAGAGTTTTAGTTAGTCTTAGGGTTAGTTATAGATCAGTAATGGTTAAGGTTAGTAAAAGGGTTTGGGTTAGGTATAAATCTAGTTACTAAAATCAATGGAAGTCAATGGACGGTCCCCATAAGGATAACAAAACAATTGTGTGTGTGTGTTTGTTGGTAGAGGGACTGCACGTTTGCAGTGATTAGGCTGATTCATGGCAGGTTTGGCTGTTTCTACTCTTCTGTTTTACTTGCAGTTCAAACACGTGGACTTCTCTATGTTGTTCCATGTGTTCTGTGTCCAGGCCTCGATCTGCTCTGAGGTGCCACTAATTTAGTTGGTCTTCCAAGGTTAAAGGAGTTGCCAAACTTTTTCATGGTGACTGAGCTTCTTCTTTTGACATGTAACCACAAAGCAATCAGTCAATTGAGAAACAATCCACTTAGAAGTCTGCAGATTTCTGGCCTTTATCAACCAACTGTGTGGATTAGAACAGTGACTTGTTGTCCTCTGTGACGTGATGCACAAAGATCACTTCAAAACTAGCTTTCTTTTTGAGTTAAACACTTACTTTTAAATTGAAGAAAACATTTTTAAATCTACCGTCTATTTGTTTTGTTGCTGCTGCTGAAACTGAATGTCAGATTGATAGTTTTATTTTTTTACGTAACAATTGGCTTTACTTTCTAAAAGTTAAATGTTCCTCCACCCTTTGCTTATATTTGGAGAAAATCTGACTTACAGAGTGACCATCAAAGCTCAGAAACACTCAAGAGCAAGACTTTCATGCAAGAATCTTAGTCAGTAAATTATAGAATTAAGTTCAGGTAAACAGCGAAGGAAAGCTTGAAAAATCTGTTTTTCTGATTGATTTTTGTGCTCTCAGAGATTTTGGCCTTATGATGGAGTGCTTAATATTCACAAACATCAAAATAAACATTTGCCCAAATTGTCATTTATCAGAGAGGAAATAAGCAGCAGTTTTAACTTGCCGTCTCATCCAAGTCTTTGAACATGGAGAAAATATTGCAATGAGAAATCATCCTGATGTGATTTTTTTGGCTGCTAATGTGCAGATATTTTACATAATTTTTATTCCCTTTGCTGTGATTTTGTAGCTCGTTTAAATAACTTTTCCTTAGTGTGATCTGTTGGATGTATCATTGTTTTTAGAACTAGAGTTTAAAAGCTATTTATGTGCCCAAAGTATATAATATGGATTTAATCTGGACTGAAGCTTAAAGCTATAGTGCGTAACTTCTGTCGCCCCCTAGCGGAATTTTGCGTTATTACAACAATGAAGCTGGCGCTTCCATATGACGTACGCCCCCCCCCCCCCACCCCCCTTCCCCCAACAGCTATCCCTCTGCCGCTGTGATTCGCGATTCCACAACATTTTTATTCTGTTTGAATAAGGACAGCTGTTGAAAAAAGATGGACTCTTCGGAAGAACTTCCAGATAAGTGTGTCTCGGCCGTTTCTTTGGCTTCTCCGCCATGTCGCTTTCCCGTTCTGTCTGCACTCTGCCTCCTGCTACGAGACTCTCCGCTCGTCCTCCCCCTCCCTTCTTGTTGTGACGTAAAAGACGTAATTTCCTGCACGCCAGCGCGGGAATGTCGCCGGTCGACACGCAAAGTAAAAATGATATATATTGAAAAATACCGTGAGATGTTTGAGCAGCCGATCGGCTTAATCTGCATTGTGTCATCTCCTCTAATAGTGACTTGGCTGAAATGGACATTCACGGACATGTAAAAGTTACGCACTATAGCTTTAAGTGCAATATACAGTATTTAAACAGAAAACAGTCTTTTCAGTCATTACGCCTGTGGTACTCATCCACCCTGAAATGAACTTTACAAGCCAACAATCAACAAAAACTGGGATTTTTCCTGCATTGAAGTGTAACAACTGTAACTAGAAAAGCACTCAGAGAGCGCAGACTTCCGCCAAGTGGACAAATTGCAGGCAGTATGTCCGAATCCTTAAAAAAATTCCTGGATCAATCCGGATCACCCCCAAAATCTAATTGATTGTTCTATGGGTCATTTCCAACCATTCCTGAAAATTTCATCAAAATCCATCAATTATTTTTTTAGTTATCCTGCTAAAAGACAGACAGACAGACAGACAGACAGACAGACAGACCCTGATGAAAACCTTACCTCCTTGGTGGAGGTAATAATGATACACAAGAACCAAAACGACAACAAGGTAGTTTGATGTTAATGCTGAAGAAACTGGGAGTTTATGTCACATCTGCTCCAGAGGTTTGAGACTTTTGCTCAGCTGATGCAACATTTGGCTCATTTGAACACAATCTGATCACTGTGTCTTTCTTCTTTTTTTAATAGTTAAGCTGTTTTTTTTAGTTCTGTTTGAGATCCAACAGAGAGGAATCAGTTATCAGTAGGATTGCTCCCATCATTTGCCACAAAACAAAATGTTATCACTGGCATGTTAATCAGGCGGCATCTCGATACGTAACCCTTCCAAACAGCCTGAACATGGTGGGACTAAACCTGCGACTGCTCCGTCATAGTAACAGCAAGAAGGCTGAAGACAAGAGTGATGTCTGATCACATTATTAGCAACAGATGAGCTGATATCTGTTGCTGCAGATGCTTTGTTGTAAAGCAGAAACATGAAAGTGTATCTAATTGGACACATATTCCTATCAGTGCAGACGCTAATTGGAATTTACTCGATGGGATTCATGAAGATAAGTGACAAGTTTTAGCTCGGTTATTATGCAGCGCAGCTTCCTCCTGTCCTGATTTACATACACCGCCGTTTCCTATTATCTCTGTGGAGCAAAGGTGCTAAATGTTCCAGATGAAACAACTAGTACAAAAGTAAGTCAAAGCATAATGACCTTAACTAAACAAATAAAATCGGAACAAAATGTTTTATTTGTTTGGAATTTTTTATTTTTTTGAGTCACTTGCACTTTATTCATCTGTAAGTTTGTCAAAAATAACCACAGATTGTATATATTATAAAATAAAAGGAATTATACAAATAACAGCAAAAAGCATCTACAGTTTCTACAGTATTGGATCTTTTTTTTTTTCTTAACACATAAATGAATGAAAGCAAACAACAGGAAAACAGCAATATGTATACATGTTTTACTAAATACCTCAAAAGATGCACATGTGTCTCCAAATATACCATGTGGAAAACATCAGATCATGTTGAGAATCATAAATCACGTAATCTGGAACATCTACATACAAATCCATGAGGTGAAAGTGTTTTTAATAGTGAGTTAAATGATATGAGAGTAAAAACATCTAAGAGGAAGACAAATTATCTCAATCCCAGATTATCCCAGAGAGACTGGATTGTTCATTTTCACACAACATGATTCATCTTCTTGCATCTTTTTCTGTGTTCTGCACAATTTTTATGCCCTAATTGTTTTTTCTACATAAGATCGAACACAAAGACAAATTCTTGATTTTTTGCACCTGATAGACTGCATAAAGGGCGTCTCTTTCCCTGCATGTGATAATGATGTTATAAAACAGTGTTCACAAGAACTGTTATGAAATTTCTGAGACTGAAGTTTTTATCCTCCCAGATATGCTTAAAATACAACAGTTGATAAAATAAGTTTATTCTGCCCCCCTTGTGTTTCTGGTTTCTGTTAAAAAAAAAGATCTTTATGAATCTTTAATTCCTTTGTGGGTTGTTTTTTTTTAGATCAGACCTAAAACAATCTGTGATTTTGTGAACATCATGTTTCTATTTTCCCTCATTTTCCCACAAAATGTTTAATTTTCTAACAAATAATATTTTAAAGGATGATATAAGTCCAGTATTTCTTGTGGATAGGTTTAAAATAAAGATCTGTGGACAAATGATTGTCTTCTCTAATCAGTCATGAATCTAAAATAACTGATTTGCTTGTTTTTATAGTCCAAGAAAGAAGTTTTATCTTTAAGCCACTTAGCAAAAATAAATGAATAAATAACATAATCGAAACACCTCCTTCTATAAAAACATGTTGCTATTAAAAGTTGTATTACTTCTTCATCCTAATAATGTGTGTATGAGGTATCCATCCAATAAAGTGCCTTCATGAACCCTTTTCACAGTTTTTTGTTTTTCACAGACATGCAGGTCGACATTAGATAAGTGATTTTATTCAAATAACATTTTAGGAGGAATGAAGCATCGTTTCAGCACCAATAAATTGTTATATCTGAATGTTAGTGTGTTTAAAGAGATTCAACTGTTTTTTGAAAATATTAACTGAAAATATATATATATTTAAAAATCAGCAAAAAATTCAGTACTGAGCAAAATATCCCAAACATTCTTGAATTTTCTTAACATCATACATGTCATTAAAACATTTGTTTTATCCCCTTTAAAAGAAAAAGTGACAACAAACAACAAAAAAAAGAAAAGACTGTGTCAATTTACAATATTACACATATTTTATTTTTACTACTTTTCCTGCTGTTTCAAACCAAATAACTGAGATTATGCATTAATGAGTTTTTGCAGGTGACATGAGGTTGAATATTGTCGCTGTCATGCTCCAGCAGCCAAACGTTCAGGGAAATGGGAAAAAAGGTGTTTTACACAGTAAACTAATTTTGTGGTCACAAGCTGTTTTTGGCATTTTTAAGTGGATAGTCAAATGGAAAGTTACTGGGAGATGACAAAAATGGAGACACAAGGTTTTGGCATGTGGGTATTTGTACTATCTGGAAACAGCAGAGCCTCTGACCTCAGGGATGGATAGAGAAGGCAGAGGGAGAGAACAGCAGTGCAGCCTTATGGAAATGTTGCATAAAAATTCACAAGGTTCCCCCGTCTTGGCTCAATATGCAAAATCTTCTCACACTAAGATACGTTTGCCATCGTAAATGCAAACTAAATGCAAAAATAAATAACCGCTCCCCAGGTGAAACCCCTCAATAGTTTAAACAGCTGCATGAACACATGCACCGGCACACCCGCATTCCACACACATTTATACACACTCTTAAAAATCAATATTCAAGCTTCTGTTTTTGCAATAACTAATGTTTCATAGAGAGAGTCAGTACCTCCAAAGAGGTAGATTTATCGTTTTCATCCTCATGCAGCTTCTACAACAACAACAACAAAAAAAACAATAATGTGCTGGTAAAACAAAAACAACAGCAAAAAACAAAAATAAAAAACAATAATGTCCTTAAGGGAAATGAGCAACTCTGTGTGAAACTCCTGCTGAAGTCTCCAGGGACCTCTTTATAATAACTCCTGCTTCCGTGGGAGTGTGCAGTTTAACTGTTTAGCATTT
This sequence comes from Pachypanchax playfairii, assembly GCA_006937955.1. Taxonomy (NCBI): domain Eukaryota; kingdom Metazoa; phylum Chordata; class Actinopteri; order Cyprinodontiformes; family Aplocheilidae; genus Pachypanchax; species Pachypanchax playfairii. The sequence continues at coordinate 1,752,915 of SSNP01000084.1, forward strand.
GACGCTTGTAGCAGCTGTCTTTAAACAAAAACCACTCTGGATTGTATCTCCAACAAGTTATCAACAGTAATCATGATATAAAACCCTACAATGATGTTATTAAGTGGTGAGTTTGGTTTTCATAAATGTGTAAATATTACTAGCTCTAAAAAATCCTGGTACCTGTTTGTATTTGTAAAATATTTGTAAAAGAATTAGCAACTTTTGCACTGATACATATCATTAAAGTTATATAATGGTATAATGTGTTGGTTAATATTTTTACGGCACGTAATATTATTTTTTAACATGTCATGTTATTGTGGTAACTGAGATTTATGGAGATAAACTTTAAATTTCCTCTATCATGCAAAATCACTTTTTAGAGCTTATAACCATGTTGTGATGCTATTTCCTTATTAACCCTCATCACAGATTGGTTTTTGGCTTAATTCACACATTTCTCAGTGATCCTCCTGCATCCTGCGCTCTGAGCTACTGAGTTACTGACTGTAACATAGTGATGTAACAATGTTACACCAGGACCTGCCCGGCGTGTCCGTGCTGCCCCTGCAGATTGAACACACATGCACAGAGCTGCGAGAGTCCGAAGCAATATGCACAACCGTTTTGTAGTATTTTGCTTTCTAAAAATGTCTCAGTGAAAATGTGCATTTGGCTGCGAGAGTTACAGGAATTTATTCACCATTTTATTCAGGCAGCTTGAAGGGCAGCACTCACAAGGAGGGGCTGGGGGAGAGACAGGATTTTAGGTAAAAGAATAACTTGAAGAATAACTTGAGAATATAAGAAATATTTTAGGACAAATGAATACTATATAACACCAGAGATAATATTTGATCATATATGTGTCTATCCCAGACGTTTAAAGCTGTAAAATAACATGATACAGGACCTTTAAGATCAGGGGAAACATTACAAGTATTTATATTAAAAGATGGTGGATCATAATCAGGCTGTAATTAGAGCTTTAAAATAGTAAAAGGAGAAACCAGAGAAAGTAAAAGTTAGAGTTGAAAATTGTACTTAAACATTAACAGGCTGTTCATCAGCAGAACAAAGGCTTTATATTAAAATTCAGAATCTGAAGGCACAAAGACTTTACAATGTGGCAGAATGCTATGAAATGCTATGAAAGATCTTCAGGAATGTGGGACAAGAAATTCAAGCAGTAGACCCAAAAGATTTTCTCCTGCAATGAACCTGATGATCCGATTGGCTGTCCATTAGGACACGAGCCGATCTTTGACCTGAATGAAGATTTTGGTCAAGAGTTTGTTTCTTCCTTGTAGATTTTCTTTTGTTTTTGGAAGGAGTCATTTATCATTTTAACATCACATGTTAAAGCTAATGACATGACAATGAAATCACATGAGGGAGACTGTGTGATGCCTTTATTGTCAGTTTCAGAATTGCTTTTTAATTTCACTACAATTTCAGATGAGCTGAGAAAGCCAAAGTCAAAGGTATTTTTCTGACTATTTAACTCATTAACTGCTCATGTATTTCCCTCCTCGTGTACCATGATTCATTTTCCTCGTGTACACACCTGCTTTTAATTAACTAATTAGGTCTTTCTGGCCTGAGGTGTTTTGATGATGATCCCACAATTTTTTTGAACATCCGTAGAGCAGCAGATGCTCTTTTTTTTTTACAGTGGAAAATAGCCTGCTGTGAAAATTGTACAACCTGTATCACATTCACGGCTCATTTCTGCTGCTAAATGGAGCGGGGCCATGATTACTATCACACCTGCCTGCCTGACATGACACATCAAAATATCTAGAGAGTTGAGTCTCGCGTCTTCTCACAGAGTGTTCTGGTTGGTTGGTTGGAAAGATGCAAAAATAATCAATTTATACTGAAAAAAAAAAACTTTGTTGTAGAATTTGCAAAGAACTGGTTTGTACTTTTCAGGTTTAGTATGAGTCCATGTGACGGACTGATTGTCCAGGGTGTGACCCCGCCTCTCACCGTCTCCCTCTAACCTTGAACAGGAACAAGCATGTAAAAAAAAAATGACTGACTAACTGTTTTCATGTGTTTTTCTCGAGTCATGTTCCAGAAACACTGACTAAAAGCCTCCAAAAGAGTCCCTCAGAGAAATGAGTGACTTAACAGAGGCAAGCAATTAAAAAACTTGTTTTTTTTTTTTTAAATAAACCAAACTGAACTGATATTCTGTCTCTTTTCTGATGTGTGCACTTGTTCCATTATAAATTCAATTAATCCCCTTTTCTTTGGGCTACAATTAATTATTACATGCTGTTCTACATGACACGCAGGCCCACGGTGTCTCAGTCTGTTATTTTTTTAAGAGCATGATGCAAAGCCGTGCAAAGTGGGATGCTCTGGTCTGTTTACACAAAAACCAAGAAACCTACAGCTGCTTACAGAAAATACAACCAAAACATCCGTTTCACAAGTCAAAGTGATGTTCAAGCTTCACTTTAAGACATGCATGTAAATATGTATCACTGAAATCAAATAAATTAAATGAGAAGTTATTAGAGAGTCTTTTTTTTTTTCCTTTTAAGGCTTATTTTTGCACTTTTACCCTCAGTGTGACCTTTCAGCTCTCCTGCCAGATGATAAATATCTCAAATCACTGCTTTCTGTATAGAATACATAGCTGTGCTTTTAGCTGTGTAACGCTTATCCATATGTCAGGCTCCCAAAGTTGGCACGCCCTCCATGTGAACAGGATGCACGAGCACAAAACAACCAGATGATGACACCTTGGGAGGTGGAAAAGGAGCAAGAGTTGGTCAGTCTGACAGACTTTAGTATTCATCAATGGGTGTTCAAGACTTGTCAGTAAAACCTCAGTGCAGATTGTTCAGCTCAAAGGGCAGCCAAAGTAAACTATCTTCAAAAGTAGGGTAAAAAATGCAAGCATAAGATGTTTGGCATTTAGGATTTGAAGATGCTATTTTGACAAGTTTTTTTTTTTTCACAGTGTTGACAGAAACATCCACCATGAAGGAAGGATGCTGATCAGAAAAATCTGCACAGTGCTGTTATCAAACAATCAAGTTGTTTGAAATTCTGTCCAACGCACAATCTCACTGATACATCTTTTAAAGGCATTTTGAATAAGTTGCTTAGAAAGGCTGAGAAACACAGTGACAGGTGATGAGCATCTTGTTAAACCGTTTCATCTTCGTTGAAAAGATTGGTTTACTGTTATTGTCTAGTTTGTTGAATATTTTAAAAGAAGAAATGAAGAGGCGAAAAAAGCTCCAGAAGCGGCCTGATGACCTTCCCTCAGGCAGAAATAGAAGGTGATCTGCATTGTAGGTTTGCTTTAGGAGCAAAAGAAGAAGAGGAAAGGCTTTGAGAGGAGACAGCAACTCAAGAAAAATGTGCATACATTTTTAATCTGCGTGGTTCCCTCCAGAGAGACAATTATGCTTAAAGTAGTTTCAGGCGACCAGGCATTAAACAGAATTCAGGCCTTATCACCTTTACGCCACAGAATGTTATAATTGCCAAAAGTCATTATGAGGTAGAACATTTTTAATGACACATGTTGCTTTGCAGCTCTCTTCTTCGCTAACATTCATAAAAACAATGAATCTCAGAGACACTTTCATTTCTAGATATGAAATTTATTGCTAGGTACTTGAATGTGGACCATTTACCTGAGAAAAATGTGGGTGTTTTATCTTTTCAGTCCTGTGTCAGTGTAATTTATAATGCAGGCAGCTAATCCTGCATTGGTTAAATAAAAAAGGAGAAGATTATGTCTGCTTTTCTGGGCACCAGTGAATCACTTACAGACGTGTAAAGTAATACAGCTTTGTTACTGTTTGATGGTCCATAAGAAACATTGCTAGTAAAATTTCAGCAGCTGTTTCCTCTCTCTTGCCTTGAAATGCTCTGAGCTGAATGCCTCAGGGTGAAGCATTAACTGCTGCATGGAATGGTGGAGCTGCAGCTCGTCGCCGTTAACCACCTATCGTTTGTATCACTGTACCAGCCGCCTGTCGGAGATCAACCCTGATTTTTGTTTGGTGGCTGCTGAGTTACCCTGCTGAGTCAAAGCAGTTCCAGTCAGAATGCTGAAAAAATGTAAATCACATCTTTTTATTCTCATTTCAGTGTTTTTACAACTCAAAATTTACTTGAGTTCTTTCCAAACCAGAAAGAGATGAGTCTGACATGAAGATGGGTACTTCAGATCGTTGCACATGGCTGGGTCTCATAGGAGGGAACATATTTAAACCATGACTCATGCCTACAATGTGATCTTCCCGATCAAATTCTGTCTATTGCTTTTTTTATGGCATTACCCAAGGACATCATGACTCAGAGTGCAAATGTACACAATCCTATTTTTAAAAATACATCAACATGGGTTTAAGACAGCCCATCAAAGTGCACATGTTTCACTGCGAACTAAATTAATTTCCCCCCAAAAAAGAGCGTTGCATGAAAATAATTTCTAAGGTTTTTAAACTTGGCACCATAAAAAAAAGATTAAATAAAACTAAAGCTGAAAACTTCACAAAAACGCAGCCGCAGCAGAAAAGGAAGATGCTTTTATTTAATTACCCCTTCAAAAAATTGGCTATTGCAAGTTTTTGGGGGATAATGTATTTATTATTTGTAAATTACATAAGTAATTTCTCTTGTTTTTGTATTAATACGGCACAACAGCACAAGGAGAGGAAAAAATTCAGCTTTTTTCTATTTTCTCTGTATTTATTTATTTATTTTTGTATTTGTCAAAAAATAAAGTGCTAAAAGGGAACAAAGAAAAGAGATGTTTGGCCTCCTATGATTTAAACCTCTGGGCTTAGTTCAACAGCTTTGCACTGGAAAAACTGGCACTGGTGCAGACACAGCAGTAAAGAGGCATTAATTACCAGACAGAAAACTGCCAAGGTGGCAACACTGTGTGCCACTACAGATTTCCCTTCAGCAACACTGCAATGCAACACAATAAATAAAAAAGGTCCAATAAAGAGAAGGTAATCTTTTTATTTAAAAAAAAAAAAGACTTTCTGCCTTAAAAACCTAAAAATAAATGCATATAATAGAATTATTTTTAGTTCTGCAGTCCTGTTAAAAAATGACAGTAAAACCCATTTAACCAGTGCCCTCTTCTGTCCAAAACAAACATTAAACTTTGCATCACAAATTGCATTCAAAGAACACCTAATACTTTGTTGCCGTTTTAAGAGTTTTTTATAAAAAGGAAACTATTTTTACTTCTTTAAGCTTGTAAAAAATATTATAAAAGAAAATAATAACAGAAAGAAAAAAACTTTTTCTACTGAAAATTTCACAGATTATATACATAGTGTAAGAAATAATCTGGCATAAACAACTGGAATATGAAATTCTAAAATATTTAAACAGCTATATGACATTGAAAGGACTAAGAAAACTCATCAATATAGATAAACTACCATTACAGGTGTTTAGTTATAGTTAAAAAAAAACAAAGGAACATGACATTTTAACACTTTTTAATACTTTTAAATGCCTGAAATAAAATATTGCATTGACAGCAGTTCAAAACACATTTTACAAAAACACAAACAAGAAAAGTATAATAATTAAGACTTCTTGCCCACAGATGGCGCTGTGGCTCATTTCAGCCTGCTGGCCCTTTAACTCTGACGTTTCACTTTCCTCCACGTTGGCCGCGCATGCGCAGAAGCTTCCGTCACCTGCTTAGATTCCCCAAGCGAGTAGGGAAGTCTGTTCCCGACGTCTGGATATCGGGAAACTCTTAAACTAAATTCTACGCCGACGGATAGTAGACACCTGCTGTCCATCTGGTAACTTCTCTGGTGTGTAAAAATGTTTAAAAAACTAAAACAGAAGATAAACGAGGAGCAGTCGCCGCAGAGGAATGCGCAGTCAGCTCAGCAGGCCCAGGTTTGTTTCCATGGTGCTCCGCTAGCTAAGCTAATGTGTGTTTACACTGCAGCTCAATAAACTAGCTGCTTTCTCTTGGAAGTATAATTCAAGGTTTGACGTGTAAACCCGGTTATGTTTCACTGTCATAACTTTATGTGGAAGTTAAAGAAGTCTGTATTTATTTAACAAAGAAACTCTGAACTGGTAATTCTTGTTGTACCTGGTAGAAAAAAAACATCACGGAGTGAAACAAGGACTTTTAATGTCGTATGAAGTGCGTTGACAGGAGCTAATGGGCGTGACTTTGTTAAGCACCTTTTGTTTCTGCTCAGAAAGTTTTAAGATGAAGAAGAAAAAAATAGCACAATGATTTTTAGGAGGAACCTGCTACGGTGTCATTTGTTGTGATCACATTTTTGAGGGGAAATAATAATAATAATATGAGATTCCAACAAGTGTTTGACATTTATTGCTGTAATTCCTCTTTTATCAGTGTTTGGGTTGATCTTTTTGCATCTGGGATTTTGCTTATCAGGCTCAAATGTTAAGACAGATGTGTAAAATAACTACAGTGGCTGCAGAATGCAAATGGTCATGTCATGGCTGTACATCAGATAAGTGGAAGTTGAGTTTAACAGACAAAGATTTTGTACTCCTCTTTATAATGTTATATATGTATTTTGTTAGATGGACAGTGGAGAGCGGCGCAGCAGTCAGACCCCTCGTTTTCATCATGATGGTTCACCCTCTCCCAGTGACAGAGAGGTGAGCACGGAGCCACTTGTTATAGATTTACAGTTTGGATACCAAATATCTGCTTGTGTTCAACCCACAGCCTGCATTTTCCCAGCTTACATTCTGATTTCAGATTAACAAATGTTTTCAATCATTCTGTTAAACAATCTAACAACAGCACACCAGGCCAGGGACACTAAAGAGAAGATTGTGTGTACTCTGACATTAAGTTAGATATTAAGGCATCACAAGCTGTATTTTCATTGCAATTCTTGAAAGGTCTTAATAATTTTGTGGCATTAATGTGGGCCAAACAAACTGTGAGATTATATTGTTTTTCATTGTTTTCATTCCCTTTTGCAAAAATAATTTTTTTTTGGGGTGAATCTCAGGGCAGCATTCCCCTTTATAAAGTGTATCAAGGAGCTGTGCAGCATATACATAAGTGATGTATTTTTAATTATTACGCATTAATGCTGGAACATGATTGTTCTTGAACAGTTCAGCCAAGATGGTTCAGAAACTGCTGCGATCATTGTGAAGATGGGGAGAGCAGATTGTGTATAAATAATTAATGTTTCCTCCTTTCTCGGTTTTTTCTCTCTCGGGTGACTAGATGTTTTTCTCCAGTGTGCATAGACAAGTCCATGGAATTGTTTCCTTGATAAATCAGAATCAGCACGTTAGTGCATCTTCTGTAGAACCTGAACATGGATGCTTACAGTCCGGGCTGCGTGATAATCTATGTAAAATCAATCTCTGTAACTCAATCCAGATACATTTTCTACATCTCAAAAGACACTGGAATAGTGATGACGTCTGTTCAGATCAAGACTCGGAACTTCTGAGCTTCTGGTGACATTGCAGCATCTTTTTCTCATCTCACAAACCTGTAACACTTTGACATCTTTACTTCAGAGTCCTTGTTTGATTTTTGGAAACTGATTTGGCACATTTTTCATAAAAACAGAAATACTACTTCAAGATGTCAAACTGTTATTTCTACCATAATGTTTAATAGATCTTTTCACTTTTCAGCTTTTCACATTTTTCTTCCAGTTCATGTGTCTCTCCCACTTTCTCTCTTTATTCTCTATCTTTTCCATCCGTGTCTCTTGAGCAGCTTCCTCTGCTCAGGCTGGCCACACACTCCCTTCAGCACTTTTCACTCTCATGGTGTTGTTTTTTTCTCATTGCTCTCTGTGTCCCTCTCCTTTCCCCACCTTTTGTCCCGTTACTGCACTGACGGGGTCAGGTGCTGGCCGGGATGATAGCAGAACCCGCTTTTCTCTCTGAGTATACTATCTTTGCTCTGGACCATTCAAAACGACCCAAAACGGCCCAGGTAGCCAGTATGGTGAGTTTATCCTCACTTCCTGCCTCCTCCTCCTCTTTCTCTTCCTCCTCCTGTCCCGTTCCTTCCTCCCGTCTTCTGCGCGTTTGGGGAATTTTTAGAGGACTGTGACCCAAGTAGGGACAGCTTGTTCCCTGATCTGTCTCCTGTTTGCATTGGATTTAGCAACAAGAAGGCATCTCATTTGTAAGCTAACCCTGCATCTAAAAGAAGATGTGTTTTAGATTGTGGGATGGAACCTTCTGTTCTTTCTGCCCTCTGTTGGTTTATTTCCTCACCTTTCAGATATCAAAGCCTGTCAGAGAATGAAATACTACCCCTTTATTTTAGGTAGCCTCAGTTGCTTGCCTTGTAGCCCCTGTAGGACCCTGCTTTGTTGCCTGGTGGCCTTTGTCCCTTTTCCCAACATATTTTGTTTATTTGGAGAGTTTACTTTTAATAAGTTTAAACTGTGTATAAAATGTAACTCCTCCATGTAAACAAACAGCCCAGAACACCTTGATGAACGCTATTATAGACCATATGTCCTTTTATCTGTATGTGACTACTTGTACAAGCTAATAATTTTTTTTTTATATAAGCAATGTACCTGTGTTCTCACAAAATGACACATTAACAACTACACCACTGAATGAAAATCAATCCAATTACTATTTATAACTCACCACATTGTAGCAGTGAAACATTTTGGACAGTCAGAATGAGACACAGTCCAGAATATTTGACTGATACTGTAAAACCTTCCTGTAATTCACATTATACGTTTCCTGTATTTAACTTTGTCAGTGGGGACAAATGCATGTATGGTTTTAGTTGTGGAGTATTTCAGCATTTGATATTTAGTCCATGTAAAGTTTGTTTAACAAACATTTCTGTGAACACATCACATTGTATTTCAGTGTACTCAGTGTAAACAGAGCTCTTAGCAATAAGCTTAGTGCCAACTCAGTGAGCATCGGGACTGTTGAGGAGAAAAGCGAAAACAAAAAACATTAATACTGTTTCTTCGTTTCTTGTTGGTTATTTTAAAATCTGAGTTTGGCCTGATAAAAGGGAGACTTGTCATTTACTCAGATTGCAAATGAAGCAAATATATTGAATTTGGAAGCAAAAAAAAGCAGAAGGAGGGAACTGAGAATATGTTTAATGAACTTTGATTCATGCAACCTGCATGTACATCTTGGATTAGAAAACATTCACCTTAAGATGAAAGATTTGGTCTGAAATGTTTCAAGAGTCACGTTTGTTGGATTTTTACAATCACTGCTGTTAATCTGTACTTTTCTTTGTCAGATGATGATCTTTTATTAACTGTGAGAAGTAGGCTTAGTTAGAAAAATGCACAAAGCAAATTCTGGTTCTCAGCTTTATTATTTACCTAATTTAAATAACATTGATGACGCTGCACTACACTTAGCAGGTTAGTTATAGTCTGTTTATAGTTGCAGGTGTGTTTAATAGTCGAGTTTTCCAACTGGACACACATTTTGTCTCTGTAAATAACTATAAACATCCTAAATTCATCTCATTGTCATGTTCATGCAACATTATGTTCCCACATAATGTTGATGCCTCAGTCTTTTCATTTAAATCCCATCAAACTGTTTTACTTTTCTTTTTCACAGTTTATTTAGGTGTTTTACGAGTTAAACTCGTCTGATTTCATCAGGTGTGTCTGTGGGTCACAAAGTTAGACTCTGTAATTCTTCGGATTTTGTTTCAAAGCGCTTTGATGTTGTATTGAGTCGTTTTGATGTAGGAAGATTGTTTCTACAGCACAATCCTTGCCTTGGTGACATGTTGCATAGTACTTTACCACAGATTGTTGTTTAGGCTAGCAGCTAGCGTCTTATGTGATAAATTACTGGCTGTCTTGACATAATACCAAAACAAGCATATGATTAATATAAAAGATTATTTTTACAAATTAATCTGAAAGAAAGAGCCAGTAAAATTGTTGTTTTTTATAAAAAACTAAATTTGCCTTTATTGTTGCTTTATGAAGGTGTTTTATTGAAACTGATTTCTTCCCTGGACATGAAGTCTACATGGTGCCTGTAGAGGCCTTTTCGTTCAGATCGTCTTTTGTGAGAATTGTTTCTTAGCTGTAGCTGAAGATTTTTTAAATGATCTCTGATCTTGTTTAGAAAGTAAAACTATAGCAGGGAAATTTATGTTCTTGTGGTTCTTGTAAACATCCAACCAGGGATGATGTCTGTCCCATGAGAAGGTATAAGTTGCTCTGTAACTCAGAAGAAGGAGAAACTTGGAGCTGGACGAATGAGGAGAAGAATGTCTCTCTCTGATTCTGCTGATAACAAGTTAACTAAACTAACTAGGCTGCTAAATATCAATTCACTGTGATGATAATTTTGTGCTCTGTAATACAGCTTTACTCAGTACCGCTGAGCATCTTTAATTAAATAAACCAGCTCTGCTGCTTGACTCTAACTGTGTGTCTCTCCCGACCTCATGGCTGTTCTCTAGAGTGACGTTTTAACCCTGTTTTTTGTTTGTTGTACGCTAGAGATGCCTTCTTTTATGTATTTAACCCTTTTGTTTTTCCAAATTGCATGAGGGTACCCACTGCCCCTGCATTGCTCCCAGCAATACTAATATTGCTCCCTTCAGAGTAATCAGGGAGAGCCGTGCTGGGTGTGGATGACTAACTGGCCCAGGACACGTTCGTCTGCACAGCTTTTCTTTTCCTCATTATATGTTCTTATTCTGTAGAGTTCCTCTAAAGGTGCTACAAGGTCTCCCAGAGGGAGCATCAACGGAGATGGAAGTGCTTCTCCTCAGGTATCTTTAATACATCCTTTATGGTCATTAAGCCTATTTAATAAGGTTTGACATATTTATTGATATGAATGAACTCGTGTTTTATACGTCCAACAGAGAGAGGAGTCACAGACTTTTGCCCAAAAACTGCAGTTGAAGGTTCCTTCAATGGAGTCTCTGATTCGTGGCGGTGCAAGTCGAGCAGAAAATCTATTCCGCTCTTCATCTAAAGAGAACCTGGTTCGAAGCTCGTCACGTGAGTCCCTGACACCTTTGGGGGAACAGGAGTCCTCCGCAGCCCCCACATACGATCCGCCATCAGATATTGAGAGTGAAGCCGAGGAGCCGCCAGGAAGCGTCGAGTCCTTTTCAAAAGAGCAGCTGTTGCATCGACTGCTTCAAGTGGAGAGGAGCCTGGGCAAATACAGGGGGAAGTACTCAGAGGTGAGACACTCTGAAAAGCTTCTAGAAGATAAAAACAAAAAAACTATTTGGTAAAAAGCAACATTTATATTTTCTGTTGATTTTCTCGTCTCACAGCTGGTTACTGCATATCGGACCGTACAGAGAGATAAAGAGAAAACGCAGGTAATTTCGACAGAAAATTAAACAACCTTTTGTTTTGTTTTAAATTATGTTTGTCCTTCTACATTACTAAAAACTAATTACACCCTTTTTTTGTTACTCCACTCAGGCTATCCTCAGTCAGAGTCAAGATAAAGCTCTCCGCAGGATCGGAGAGCTTCGTGAGGTGACGACGTATTAGCAATAAGATTCAGTATCTTTTTTTATTCTTTATAGAAATTGTTCATAGAAGTAAACTTTGTGATTCATCTCTAGGAGCTTCAAATGGACCAACAGGCCAAGAAACATCTACAAGATGAATTTGATGCAGTTCTGGAGGAGAAGGACCAGATGATCTCTGTCCTCCAAACACAAGTGAGTGTCCTGCTGAAACGTAGATGGAGGCAAGAAAACATGTTTCTGGGAATTAATAAATGTTTCTGATTTGAAATATTTATGCAGAAAGTTATGCCCAATGTAGAAAATTAATGTTATAAATGATCAAAGATAACATTTCTCCTCTTTCCTAAAGGTCTCTTTGTTAAAGAAAAGAGTCAAGGGTGTTTGTGATGATGGTTCAATTCCTGCTGAAGGTGAAGTTCCTCAATCTGAGGCTGCTCAGGTTTCCTCTGTGGTTCAGAGTCCACTGAAGGAGTCAAGTCTGGAGTCAGACGGTACAGAAGGCAAGTAGTTTTCATCTGCTCGTAGATCAGTCTGGAAAAGTTAGATGTGAAGATTCATTCTATGAAATGTGTGAGTCTTCAGTTTACGGTGAGAGTTCTCTTTTAAAAAGTTTTTTTTTTGTTTGTTTTTTTTTTCTGGACAGGAGAGGGCAACAGTGATCCAACCAAACTTATGGATGCTCTGCAGAAGAGGGTGAAAAGGCAAGAAAACCTGCTGCAGAAGTGCAAAGACGTGATCCGCACACACAAGGAGAGGGGTGCACAGCTGAGCAGCGAGAATGAAACTCTGCAAGAACAGCTGCAGGAGCGGCTACAGGAGCTGGAGAAGATGAAGGTGGAAACACTGTATTTTAAAATGGGCCCAAATCTTATTTTAGAATTAGATTTTATTCAGATAAACACATTTATAAAGTTTACATAATTAACTGTAGGCAGATTCATCATTATATTAAAGAGATTAACTCAGTTTTTATAAATGTTTTATTGGGCTGAGGTTTGATTTAGAATGAGGCAGAACGGAGATGCTGGAAATGTGTTCAGGGTAATTAATGTGCTGCAAAATGTCTGTGAGTCTTTACAATTCACTGATAATGTGACTCCATTATCTCTGTGACACAGCAGATCACTGAATCGCAGGGTCCAAACATCCACATTCCTTGGCAGCGCGCCACAGCCGGAGTTCATGTCATGTCAGCTTGACATAACTTAACTATTGTTTTCATTTAATTAAGAACATTTTGCTTGAGCGGTCTGTTTGGCTTCTGTAGCATGTCCATTGCTTCTTTGATGTGCTGCAGCATGTGATGGCAGCTGCATACTGATGGACAGACACTGTGATAATAGACAGCAAGTCTCTGATTATGATTGATTTTTGTATATATTGATTTTTCTGTTTAAGTAGAAAATATTTTCTAGAAAAATCAGCAGCCAGCAACAAAATCATCATAATGTAATATGAGACATTTGAAGTGGGTTTGATAATCTACAGGTTTTATAGATACTCATGCCAAAAGAAATGGCTGAGAACTGTAGTCAGTCCAGGTTGTAAATCTGTGGTGACAGAGAAACAAATCTACTGCATGACTTCAGTGAAACTGGTCTGTAATTTGTGTTATTTGGTTTGTGGATGAGGCGAACTGGGAGGTGCAGAAAACATCTTATTTTGAAGTTACATGACAAGAATAATTACAGGAAATGTAGTTTTTATGTAAATATTTACTGAATGTTTTGTGTTCAAAGGAGCTGCACACAACAGAAAAGACTAAGTTGATCACTCAGCTGCGAGATGCCAAGAATCTAATTGAACAACTGGAGCAGGACAAGGTTTGTAGTGGAGCTCTTAAACGTTTCTCACATTTAGATTCAAAGGTTTGTTGGTTTAGTTGGTTGTTTTTTTCCTGCCAGTCTTGAAAATCCCATATTTTTCCTCAGTTCTTTAGCATGAACGTTGATGGGTTTGAACAGAACCTAAAAATCTAAAGCTAATAATGGCACAGGATTTTAAAGTCTTGTGTCAAGCAATTGGAATTATGAAGAAATGTTTCCAGTTTTAGTCTCAATTCATATGTGAATGAAAAGTTAATGAGCAGATTTTCTTGATAACTTCCAGGGAATGGTTATAGCTGAGACGAAGCGACAGATGCATGAGACGCTGGAGATGAAGGAAGAAGAGATCGCACAGCTTCGCTCCAGACTCCAGCAGGTAACAGCCCGAAAAGAGGAGTTACAGGAACAGAAAGAAAAGGCTGAGAAAGCAGGTGAGTACAGTCAACGTCTGAAATTGTACAAGAGGAAGAAAACAATCCTAGAAATAATAATGATGTGTTTTGTTTATGTCTACAGCTTTTGAAGAGCTGGAACGGGCTCTGGCAGCAGCTCAGAAAGCTGAAGAGGCCAGAAAACAGCTGCAGGTTCAACTGGATGAGCAAGTAAAAGAAGTCGAAAGAACCAGTGAAGAAGAGAGGAAGAGCCTTCAGCAAGAGCTCACACGCGTCAAACAAGATGTCGTCACCATCATGAAGGTCAGAAACACGAGGAAACCTTTAGTTACAGCTTCCCCCTATGAATTGATTGTATTTGACTACATTACTATGATTATAAATATTCTTATTAGAAATCTTCAGAGGAAACTGTGGCTAATCTGGAAAAGGCCCACAGCGAAGCGCTAGCTGCTAAAGAAGAGGAAATAAAGGACAGGATCAACAAAGCAGTGGTAGGTTTAAACTTCTATTTGTTTACATTTACAACATTTCATAGTAAATAGCTTCTATATTTTTATCTTTAAATGGTTTTGCTACTTAGGAGCAGTGCAGAGAGGAGTTCGCTCAGTTATCTAAGGAGCAGGAACAACAAACGTCTCTCGCTTTGGAGGATATAGAGTTACAGAAGACGGCAGTGAAGATGGAAGCTGATAATAAGATTAAAGAGATCCAGCTGGAGCTGGAAACTGCAAGAACTGTGAGTTTATTTTACTTTGAAAACTCATTTTCTTAAAACGTGCCGAGATTATGCTAAACCTGTTGATTACTCATTAAATTAAATTATAAACTTGTTTCTCTATAAACTAATTCCTTTTTTATAAACTAGCATTAGAAGTGATTTATCTTTGACAGGTAAACATCGAAGAAGTTTGTAGCAGAGCACAAAATATCAGGGCTTCAAAAGGTTTAAATAAAAATTGTGTTCAAATTTTACACGAGGAGTAGCAACAAGCGTCTATGTTTTATTAACTTTCGGTGTTTTGTAAATGTTTAATGACTCCATAACGGCTTCTTGGAAAGTATTTCAGTCTTTTTGATTTCTACATTTAATGTGATTACAGAGGATCTTGGAGCTGGAGAGCTCTGTGGACAAGATCTCTGAAGACGAATCCAGTTCGTCTCATGAGTTGTCCAATCAGCTGGAAGAGCTGACGAATCAACACAAAGAGCAAATGTCAGCATTGAAAGAAAAGCATCAGGAGGAGCTGGAAAGACACAAGGACACTCTAATCCAGCAGCATAATGTTTCTCTTGAGGAGCTCAAAGAAAAACACAGAGTGGAAATAGAGACCATTCTGAAGGATAAAGAGCTGCAGCTCCAAGCTCATGTTGAAGACATGAACCAGAAGACTTTAGAGAAACTGGATGCAAAGCAGGCAGAGTTGGAGGCACTTTCTGATGAGCTTTCAGGGGTTCTGAAGAGTCAACACCTACTGGAGGAGAAGCTGGGGGCAGCTGAAGAGGCTTCCAGGGTCGCTCAAGAGGAATTTGAAAGAAGGTTTCAAGATCAGGTGTCAAAGCACAATGTCGAGGTTGAAAATGTCAAACATGAGCATGAAGAGTCACTTGGGAGCTTAGAGAAAACTCTGAAGCAGGAGCTTAATGAACTGAAAACTGTTCTGGAGGAAAAGGAAAAAGAAGTCGAACAATTTGTTTTAAAAGAAAAAACATTGCAAGAGGAATCAAATTCAACTTCAAAAGATTTAGAAATCAAGTTAAAGGAATTTGAAGACGCGCAGCAGAGATTATCGCAAGTCCAGCAAGAAAATGAGAACCTGAAAGAAACTAATGCAGAGTTAAGTAGAATCTCTGAGGAACTAGATCAGTGTAAGAGGGAGCTGACAGATCTGAAGCAGCAACTGGACACAACAAACAATGATTGCCAACAAAAAGAGAAGCTGCTGCAAGAAATGGAGCAAAAATTAAAAGAAACCCAAAACGAACTGTCTGAGAAGGAGAAGATGCATACAGCAGAGCTAGACAGACATCTGGAGGAACAAACGCACCTCAAGAGACGACTGGATGAAGAAAAAACTGCCCATGAGACGAAGCTGAAAAACACTAAAACAGAGCTGGAATCTAAGCTGAAAACACAGGAAACAAAACTGGAGAAATTCAAGCAGAAAGCCAAAGAAATGCAGGAGAACTTCAAGAAAAAGCTCCAGCTCAATGAAGAGAATATGAAGAAGGAGCTTGCAAAGAAAGACATGGAGCTTCAACAGAAAGAGCAGCAAGTTCAAGAAAAAATTGTGGAAATGGCTCAGAAGACTTCCCAAGGTCTCAGCAGCGCTGTGTCAGAACTCCAGGCCAACCATAAGGAAGAACTAGAAAAACTACACGCCACCCAGAAGCATGAGGTCGAGGAGTTGGAGCGTCGTTGGCAGGAGAAGCTGGCGCAGCAGGAGGAAGAACTAACAGAGAAACATTCACTTACACTACAGGAGAAGGGCCAGGAACTGGAGGAAACATCTCTCCATCTTAGCAGAAGCAGAGAAGAAAATGAAAAAATGTCAGGCGAATTAAAAGATTTAAAGGAAGAACTGGCAATCCGAGAAACCACGGTGCAGAAGCTGCAAGAAGAACTTAATGAAGCAGCAGTTAAACTTGAAAGTCTGTCTCAGGGGGAAGCGTTGCTCAAAGAGCAAATAGAATCAGCAGAGAGAAACCTTAACCAGGCTCTGAACGAAAGGAACACTCTGCAAGACAAGCTGAAGACGACAGAAGAAGAAAGCAGGGAGAACTTCAAAACTTTGTCGAATAAACTGAATGAAACAGAAAACATGTTTGAAACACTGAAAAATTCCAGATTGGGGGAAACTGAGGACCTAGAGGGTAAATTAAAGGAAACTTCCCTTCAACTACAAGCCAAGGAAGCAGAACTCCAGCAGCACATAAACATGATCATTAATAAAATGGACCATTACTGTCATGAAGTTCAGTCTAAATTAGATTGTACTTCTAATGAACTCCAGCAGCGAGTAGAGTGTCGAGTTAAAGAGCTCAACGACAGGCTGCTGTGTAGTCAGGAGAAGATGGGGCACGTCAAAAACATCTTCCTTACTAAACTTGGTAGAATTTGCACTTTAGAGGAGAATCTTTGCCAGCACACAGAGGAGAAGAAGAATCTATGCATTTCATTAGAACAGTTGACCGCTCAGGTAAACGTTCACGTGGAGCACATTAAAGCCTTAACACACGAGAAGGAGAGTCTTTCTCTGTCCATCATTGAACACGTTCAGAAAATCGCCGAGCTCAGCGAATCAAACAAAATCCTATCAGAAAGTCTGAAGACAAATGAGCTGCATATCACCGACTTGAAAAACCAGCTTGCAAGTAGCATCAAAGACAAGGAGGAAGCCATAAATCAGCTGAAGCAGGAGAATGAAAAGGAGAGGCAGCAGTCTGCAGCTCAGATGAAGGAGGGCATGGAGAGGTTAGAGCAGGAGAGGAAGTGTGCTTCAGAGGAGGCAGAGGCACTCAGGAACAGTCTGTCTGAGTATGAGAAGAAGGCTGAGACAAAGTTCAGCCAGGATGATAACACTATTAAATCTCTGCAGATGAAGCTCGAAGAGTTGGAGAAAGAAATCTTAGAAAAAGATGAATCTCTGCAAAAGTTGTCAGCAGCTATCGACAATCAGTCCATCAGCAAGTCTGAGTTGGACCAGGTGTTGAGTGAAAAAGAGCAGAAAGTCAGTGACCTCACTTCAGAGCTTGATAGCTACATCAGTCGGCTTGCCGAGCTTCAAGAGCAAATAGCCTTAAAGACAAAAGAGTGTGAAGAGCTCGCGTCCGAGCTCAAACAGCAATGTGACATCAGGGAGAATGAAAAGAGGGAGTTGGTAGAGCAGCTGCAGCAGATCCAGACGCAGTGCACTCAGAATGGTAATTTGGAGCAAGAGATGGTGGAAAAGTTGCACTCGCTTGAGGAAGAAAACCAAAAGTGGAAACACGCGCTTGAAAGTCAAAAGGAGGAATTTGAGAAGATGAAAGATGAAATCATCACGAGCAAAGAGGAGAGTCTGAAAGAATCCATACAAAAGATATCTGCTGATAGTTCTCGTAAAATCTCCGAGCTGAAGAAGAAAGCTGAGCAGAAAATCAGTCAGATTAAAAAGCAGCTGACTGCAGAGCTCGAGGAAAAAGAACAGACGATTAAGGGTCTCCAGAGTAGCCTGGAGGAAAACAAGAACAACGAAGCTGCAGGTAAAAATCAAATCGAAACATTAGAAGAGAAAATCAGAACACTCGAAGAAGCTCTCGTCAAGCTTACAGAAGAACAGGAGAAGAAACTGGAAGAAGTTCTGAGTAACGAGAAGCTCGAAAAGCAGAAGTCTGTGGAGGAGTTGAGAGTTGTGTATGAAGAGAAGTTAACATCACTTCAGAGAGATGCCGTGCAACAGGAGGAGCTTCAAGAAGCAAAGCTGGCGTTAGATGAAGTCCAGGCAAAGCTAAAAGAAGCAGAGGAGCAGATTCAAAACCTCCTGGTAGAAATAAATCATCTGAAAGAAACCATACATGAGAAAGATGCTCAGCTCGATCAGCATCAGGCCACAACAAGGACGGTCCAGAATTCCTCTGAAGCTGAGGTGCAGGTGGAACGTAGCAGCATGCAGCAAACCACAAGTGCCATGGAACACGTGATGGGGAATCACGAGGTGGATGGTGATGATGGTTCTTTGGAAGCTCTTAAAAATAAACTGAGTCAGATG
Source organism: Pachypanchax playfairii (assembly GCA_006937955.1). Taxonomy (NCBI): domain Eukaryota; kingdom Metazoa; phylum Chordata; class Actinopteri; order Cyprinodontiformes; family Aplocheilidae; genus Pachypanchax; species Pachypanchax playfairii. Next base: position 1,771,375 of record SSNP01000084.1, read on the forward strand.
AAGAATGAGAGAGAAAAGATCCAGAAAGACTTTACGAGATTACAGAAAGACATGCGACTGATGAGGAAGGAGCATGAACAAGACCTGGAGAGCATGAAGAAGGAGTTACTGGAGGAGAACGAGACAAAACTCAAGTAAGTTTACAGTTACATAAATCATAATTTTCATATATTTATGACACTCACACAGATTTAAATCTCTTCTCACTCTCACAGAGCGGAGTTAGAAGACGTAGAACTGAAACACAACTCTGCTATAAAGCAGTTAATGAGAGAGTTCAACACACAGATGGCTCTGAAGGAGAAGGAGCTCGATACATCTGTGAAGGAAACTATAGGTGATTCATTATGATCATCTGGACCTAGAACATGTTTTAACAAAGCAGTTAACTCTTCTTCTTTCCCTCACACAGCCAAAGCTCAGGAGGTGGAAGCCGAGCTCATCAGCAGCCATCACGATGAGGCCAGTCAGCTGAAGAAGGTGATTTCCCAGAAGGAGGACGATCTGCAAAGAACTGTTCAGAAATATGAGCAAGTCATCCAGGTATTAAAGAAGAAGCTGAAACATTTTTCTTAAAGGACAGATTTATTTCTAAGTCACAAAAGAATCAAGAGAACCACGTATTTATTCATATTCTAAGTTCTGCTACTCAGTTTTGAAGTCTCATCTGTTTTCTGTTAAATGTCACATTTCTATTAAATTCTTTTAGAGCAGTTTCACTTTTATATTAGGCTGTGAGTCAGTTACTCCTATAAAAGTATTAAAATAACTTCCTCTATCCTCCTTTTTCTGTCTCTAAACAAAATGAGGTTACAGAGAAGGGTGGGAAATATCAAAGCGTCTGACATACTTAAGCTGTGATGTTGAAATGAGACACAGGAAATGACTCGGTTGCTGTTTGTTTATTTGATATTAGAGTCGAGAAGAAGAGATGGGGGACAGAGTGTGGCAGGTTCAGAAACAACTCGAAGAGCTGCAAGCACGTTGCCAGAATACTTCAGAGGTATAATCCCATCAGACACATGCGTTACTGTCTCAGTCCAGTGATGTATATGAGACATTATTCTTCTTTTAAAAAGCTGTAAAAAAAACATTTCACTCTTCACTGGGGGTTTAGAAAGCAAGATGAAATTTTTAGATTAATCCTGTTGAAGTCGTAAGTCATTTCACTCTGCATGAGGCAGAAGAAGTGGTATGAAATCATTCATTTTTTAGCTCTCATCTGGGACAGAGCTAAAGTCTGATGGAAGCATTAGCAGTTCTGAATGACAACCTCGTCTTAATTCATTATTTTCTCTGTGCTACAGTTTATACATACATACATACCTTACTTAAAGGTTCACGTCCATGTCAGCACACTCAGCAGCTATCAGTCATCTTGTTTTTTGTTTGGTTGTTTTATAATTGAAAGATTCCGCCTCAAAGCTCAGGGGCAGTTCATTCACATACCTCGCTCCGATCGGCATCTCGCCGGGGTCTCGTGGCGGCTCTCCAAAGAGCGCCGGATGCTGTGAGGCTCATTTGAATCAGTTAGGAATGCTCTCGGAAAACAGAGACAGTGAGGCAGCAGCCAACCCCCATCTCTGTTCTCAATTATCATCGTATGAGGCGACTAGAGAGCCTTAAATTTATACTACGGGAATATTCACAGGAAATATAGGCCTGCTGGAAGGAGGCCAGTTGGTGGAGATTTCTCCAGGTGCCATTAGACTCGTGCAGTGTTTTTTTTTTCTTTCTTTTTTTGCACCTTTTCTCACAAACTCAGAATTATACAGCTCTTCATGCTGCATTTTTCCCAGGTGAGGTAATAACTTTAGTGGGGGGTTGTAAGCTGTTATATCCAGGCAGACCTCTCCTTACTTCGGGCCTCATGAACCATTTGTCACTTAGACAGTAGATCAGTGTGTCTGGCCAACAGGCTTCAGTCTGTGCAGTTTACACTGTATTATAAAATGATGGTGGATCACATTCTGTTTCTGCTGCTGTCAGAAGCTCCAACTGTGTGTTAGTTCATCTCATTTCTTCATGAAACTCTACATTTAACAATGTTTAATCGTTTTTACAGGTTCTATAGTCGACATTTATCTCCTCACTGTTCATACGTGTTCTGACTTACACTATCTTCTCTCTCTCTTTGTGTTTGTACTCAGACGACCCCGGAGGACCTGCAGGTAATTCTACAGGTTGTTTTTGTTGTTTTTTGTTTTTCAGAAGAATATAATCTCACAATAGAATTAGTTTGATCTAGAAAAGAGCTGCACTGAAAGCAGAGCTCACTCCGTTTAAGATCCCTGCTTGTGATATTAAACCAGTGGTGACATTTTGTGTCTGGAAGAATCAACATTATGAATGGGACAGTTGTTTCTGTCAAACATTATCAAATCAAACTTTTTGCTGATAAATGACTGTGTTTTCTTTTTGAGACCAAAATCGATTAAACCATTTGCACATGTTGTCGTGTTGGTCCCTCCAGAATAATGTAAATGTTTGTTAAAGGCTGAAGATGTACACAGTGTCAGTTTTGTGTTTTTCTTAGTTGTTTCTTCTTGAATATAATATAACAATGTTTTTATATTGAAAATAATTAGATTTTCTTTTAAAGACAATATCGCCACAAAATGTTTTTATCACTTATTTGCCTATTTAAGCTTATTTAACTTGTTTCCATGTAAACTGGAATTTTATAAAATTTCAAATATTTATGAAGTATTGCTGCACAATTTTGAGGAAAGCACATTTACAAGAAGTGATGAAAATGAAGAACACTAGATGTAAACAAAGCGATTACTGTGGCAGAAGATGGAGAATCTGTCATTTCTGAGTATTTGTCTCTTTCTGAGTGAGAAATTAAAATATGAAGAGAACCGGTTTTGGGGTTAACAGTCGTGTGTTTGAGCTGAAATCGGATCCACAGATGTCAGTTTCTGCTGATCAAACATAGTCAGTCTCAGTGTCACCGTGGATGCAGCCGAACATTACAGAAAAAGAAGGAGAGAAAGAAAATAGACAGAAATCCACCAAGAAATCTCTAATGGAGTTTCAGTCCTCATGATGTCTCCTGAAGTTTTTTATTTCATCATTCTCTGGGTCAGATTCAGGGAAGCTGTGTCGCTACAACCACCTGCTGTACAGCGTTTCACCATTTTATCAACAAATACAGGAGCTCGCAAATGCTTTTCAATTTCTATGTATGATGTAAACAAAGTTCTTTTTCCATCACTTCCGGTTTCATTCAAGATTCGAAACTCAGAACTATTCATACTTGCCTTAAAAGTGTCAAACACATTTACACCATGTTTTGTTAAAGTTTTAATAATTCTAAATGTTTTATTGCCACCTGAACGGGTCACGAACACTTTAAGTTGTTTTTGTAATGAATTATTTTACCATGATCCAGCCATCGATTCTTAAATGGCATTAAACTCAAACACAGCTAGTTTCCAGAAGAAGACTGGACATGATGTTTGTGTATTGTATGTTACTGCAGGACGTTTATTCTCTTGTTTTTGACCACAGGCTCAACTCGCAGAGAAGACGACCCTACTGAGCGAAGCTCGGCTGAAGGAGCAGGAGTTTGTAGAGAGAGTGAGTGTCAGATTCTGTGTGTTCTTTCTGACGGGTTAAATAAAAAGCACATCCTCTATAATTTTTTCCCAGAAATCTGTAGCCCCCATCAAAAATGGCTACTGCCCTCCTGCTGTATTGACTTAATTGCGCAGCACATCTGTTTACATTTGGTTTAACCCTATAAACAATCCAAACTACACCTCCCACAGATTTCTCTCCAGGCAAACATGCTCTAAAGATGACCAACAAAAGGCTTTTCTCCTTGTCAACACTTGGACTAACTCACAGGGCTAAAAAATAACGTGCACGCTTGTGTGTTTCACTTCACCAGATCCACACGCTTGAAGACAAGATTAAATTTCTCCACAGGAGCACTGTTGTAACTCATCTGGGAAGCACATACAAAGGTAATCTCAACACCAAGAATCACTTAGTTCTGCTTCATGGTTGAGTTTCCTTCCACCTGAGCTGAATCAACACAACATGCTCTAACATGGTACAACAACATGCAAAGAGCAGCTTTACTTTTATTACTAGTTTGTATATTTTAGTAATTTTCACGCAGAAGACGTGATTTTATTGTGTGTAATAATTTGAAAGTTGGCGTGAAGATCCCGTGAGACCAGCAGTTTTCTGTTTGTCATCTGGTTTGGCTGAGCGTGAGCGAACATTTCGGTCAACCGAGCCTGATTGTAGGCTTCCAGGTTAAGTTGAAGCTGTGGTTGTAAATGATGTTTGGTTCAGATTAGAATTACACTCTGTGCAGTGTGTATTACCAGTCTGGTAAAGGTTGGGGTAAACCTCAGTGGACTGTATGCAGAGCCATACATTAACCTTTGTTATACCATAAACCCGCTGCATCAGTCTTAAACCATGTGTTTTCATACAGAACATGATCCCAACCAAGATGCAGCCCACAGATCTCTCACATGCTCTCGCTCTAGAACAACTTGCTTCATTTCAAACTAAATTTCTGTAAATTTCCTACAGTTAAACTTCCTTTTACTCAGTGAGGACTGTTAAATCCACTCTGTGGTTTTCGGTGAGCAGCTGGTCAGAAGGCTGTTGATAGCCGGCGTCATGTCTGTTGCAGCGTCGTGTGATGGGTGAGAGGGCGGACTGAGCCGGGGCAGAACAAGGTCAAAAGAACAAAGGCTGAAGGGTTTTTGTGTGACCTGTTAATCTGTAACAGGGATCAAAGGGACGTTTGCATGTCTCTATCACTTTAGCTGCAGTCTCACTCTGCAGGAGTTCACAGACATTTATTGTGATCTGAATGATAATTTGACTTTATCAGAAAACAAGTGATGCCTGATTGGATGTTTCAGTGGGAAAAGCTGTCCACTGATTGTTACCAGATTCATTTAAGCTGTTTACACAAACTTTCTCATTCATAGTTTTTAGTGGGATAATGGTGTTATAGCTTTGGGCAGAGAGTTAAAACATTCACTGTTTGCCTCATGTGCTTTTAAAGTTCTCCTGCTGAGACTCAACATCATTTCCTGTGTTTCGCCTGGGCTTAATTAGAACCCATACCTGCACAGAAGGTGCTTCTATGTACACACTTTATAATAAATGTAGCATTTGTTTGTTTGGAGTTAGTTTCATTTTAAGAGGCCGTTCCATTAAAAACTTTTTTTCTGAGGTTTGTTGAATATTTTAGCTCCACAGGTGTTCTTACCTTCATAGTGGATGTGAAAACAGGTCAACAACTTCTCTTTCAGTTTTAATCTCTCAAACTACGCAGGTGGCAATAACACCTGAGTTCTCCCGAGTCCGAACGGCCTGTATCTGTTTCGTCACAACTCCTTTGTTTGTTAGTATTCAGCAGCTCCTGCAGTTGAAACCATGCCTAGCATGCTGCTGGCTAAAAGCTGTTAGCATAAGACGTATCAAACAGGGAGACACGACGTCTGATGCTGCCATGCGCAGTGGGGCAGGAAACTGTATTCTTTGCTCTTATAGGCTAGTTTGTTAGCCAATCAGAGTCCAGCAAATTCGAATAATGAATATGAACGAGCTGCTGACGGAAGGAGCCGGAACCACCTGAAATCTAATCCAGACAGATTGAAAGGTCTGTTAATCAGTGTTTCCTGATGTTTTTTAGATATAAAATGTTTCATATTACAGGTTAATACTTAAGAAATAACCACAAAGTCCTGAAATGTGTATGAAATGGCCTCTTTAAGGTGCTCGCCAGTGAACAGAACTTAAAGGACGTTAAAGAAGAGAATAATGTGTCTGATTCTGTTTCAGATCCTGGAGTCAACTCTTCTGATACTCTGTCAGAACCGACTGAAATGGAGTACTTAAGGAAAGTTCTGTTTGAGTACATGATGGGACGAGAAACAAAAGTATGTTGTTCTCTTATCTTTTTATTAATGAAGTCAAAATAAGCCTAAAGAATCAAACTGGTTCTCAGACTCACATCCTCGTTAAAAAACAAACAAATAAAATAATATTAATATGAAGGAAGAATTTAGATAAATGAAAATCACTGTTGTTCAATACTAGAAGGCAAAGGGAAGATTTTCCATTAGTTTTTTTTTTTAAGAGTCCTCTTCATGGGGAATACTTAACATCTGGTATCAGTGCAGACTTTTAAACAGATGTTCTGAGTCCTTGTTGTCGCAGGTTTGTTAACATTTCCTCATTTCCTCTAATATTTAGGACACTTCTTCATCCTAACTTCACTCATTTCTCCATTCTCCATGTTTCCCTTGCTATTTCAATCCACTGGAGGTTCTTTCATCAACCAGTTCTTGGTTGTAGCTTTTTTAACAGCTGCCACCAAAATATTAATCAAGTACGATAAAAAGGAATAATATAATAAAATAACTGTGTACCTCCAGGAGATCAGTTCATTCCTCCTTAAAGAACAAAATCAAATCCTTTTATATTGAAGGTGCTGCTGTATCTCTGCATGTTTAATTATAATCTGTACCATATAGATCTTGTTAAGTTATTACAAACATGATTATTTAGAATTATAAAAAGTTTGCTCTTCTTTCCTTCATTTTATGTAAAGTTCATCACTTTTGTTGTATAATTAACTTTTTAGAAATTAATTGATCGCTGCTGGACAGAAACCTCATGTCTCCAAAAAATAAGTTTATTTTCGTGATGCTTTTTTCCCTCTTCATCGGCTAGTCACTCACTCAGCTACTGACAGATATGAAAGTTGGTAATTAAAGATGATTTATACAAACAGTAAAATGATGACACATGATTTGACCTGACAGACGCTGATAGTTTCAGTAACTTTTATGTATGAAGACAATGAATTTATGTCAAAGCTGATCACACCAGAGAGTCAGTCCATCACCATTTGATGACCCGTCTACTACATGAACTTTAAGACTCTTCTAGACAACATAAAGTCATGTTGTGTCCCGACTTGTTCGTGACAGTTTACAGTGGTCTTCCTAATTAAGTGTGCTGTTGACGGGGTCCTAAAGTCAGCGGGATTTTCCCTGTTCCTCAGCAAACAGTTACTCTTTATGGCAACACGGCAGACCTCCCGTGTGTGGAGGATGTTCTGCAGGCTGCCTGCGAGCACACACATCCTGCATGACGCAGAATTGCCATTTAAAGCCACGCTGGCCGTGTTCAGCGTTAGTCAAGCGGTTAGATTTCCTACACAGCAGCCCTGTTTCTCATTATCCTCTGAGTTTATGGGGAAATGTATGCTCGGTGGCACATGGGCCTGGACTTGATTATGGAGATAATTTTTATCCCTTTTGTCTTTGTCTCGTTAGACTTTAATTGTCTCAGAGCAACCCTAATTTGATTCTGTAACGTGTAAAAGGTAGCAGTAATCAGGACTTGTGTTTACGAAGGGAATAATCTACATTTGGCCTGATGTGAATGAAACTTTTTCAGAAAGGATTCTCTTATTTTCTACAGACGATGGCCAAAGTGATCACTTCCATGCTCAAATTTCCTCCGGACCAAGCTCAGAAGGTTTTGGACAAAGAAGATACAAAAACAATTGTAAGCATCCAATTACTGACTGATTTACATCGTCATGAAGTCACATCTGTATTTTGGCAGCTGCATCAAACTGAACCTTCTCTTCCTGTCTCCACAGCCATGGTTACGATGAGGGTTTGTTCTGGGTTGATGAGGATCTGATGCTGCTGAATGAGAAGACTGCCGTGGATTCTATCAAGCTCTTCTCTCTGTATCTCCTGTCTTTTTATGTGTGTTTGTGGGTGTATGTGCACAATCTGGGGCATAAGTGTGTGTGTGAGATAAAGTGTGTGAGAATACGTATGAGGGAATTAAAGATTTTGACAGAAACACACAAATCTTCCAAAATTGACCTTTAAAATAAAGTTTAATTTATGTTTTAGGTAAAGGTAAGAGGTTTTAGGTTGTTTATACTGACTGGCTTGTGCAATAAATGATATCACATACTGACGCTGACGGTCAGTTCATTTATATGGTTTCTGTGTGTGTTGTGTAGTCGTCTAAATCACTTCCTTTGTAAAATGATACATGACCCTTTAACTGTGCACCTGCACCAGATGAAGATACCGGCGTCTGGACCTTGTTGGTTCAACGCAGCTTTTCTACACTTTATATTTTCAAAATGGCTGAAGAAGTCAAAAAACATGTAAACTGTATTATAAAAGTGAAAACTGTATTGTGGGATATTTACTCTGAAGTTGCTTTACATTTTCAGACTAACAATTTAAACGCAACATTAAAAAAAATATTTACAAATCACATTTTGTCATTTGATCTTCTTGATGTAATTATTGTAGATTATGTAACTGGTTATCGGGACTGAGAGCGAGTCAAAGAGAAATCTGTAAATGCAGAATCCATGACGTACGCTGCTCTCAAAAGATTTGGGATGTTTGGTTTTTGGGTGAAATCTATGGTAAGTAGAAGCATGCAGGGTGGAGTTACTCATCAAACTATTAAAATAAAAGCCAACTGCGGTGGTGAGTTTATCACAGCAAAACGTATCATGTGACCTCGAGCTTTAACTACAGCTTGACAACAACGTCTCATACTGTTCACAAGTCGACTTATTGAGTCATCAAACTCTTCTTGAAGGGCGACTTTCAGATCATTGAGGTTCTGGAGCTCTACACAGACTCTGTTGATCCCAGAGGTTTCTATGGGATTCAGGTCTGGCAAAAGTTCAGGTCCCTCCGTTCAAGGTACTTCAGTCTCCAGCAGCTGTTCACTAATGATGAAACCTCTATAATCTGGAGCATTGTGGTCCATGAAGATTAAACTAGATCTGTGTTGTTAATGCAGGGACACAGTGACTGGATTAATTATGTTATCCAGGTAACTTGGGTTTGTTACTGTAACATTCACAAAGCGTAGAACAGTTCTGTATTAACTAGACAAACCTGCCCACACTGTAATACCACCAGAACCTTGTCTGGTGGCTGATGCACTGCGCTCTCCTTGACGTCTCCAACATCATTGGCAGCATCTTTTCTTCTCTTTGTGAATCAGTTTTCATCATTGATACGTAGCATCAAGGTCCACTGGATCCTCGTCCAGTGTAAATGCTCCCTGGCTCATGCAAGATGATGAAGATCTGGTGATGTGGTCCTTGCAGGTCGTCTAGCGCACAGACCATGTTGATGTAAACGGTTTTGAATGGTCTGGTGTGACACTTGTTGCCTCTCAGCTCCCTTAACCCCAGAACACTAATGTTAAAACTAGTTGTTACTAATTTTAACATTTCATCACCATCACTAATGTTGGGGATATTTTACCTGATATGTTTCCAGATAAATTACAGTTTTCATCAAATTTATGTAAAATTAAACACAATGAAAAATCTGATGACAAGAGTTGTGTGGGTGAAAATCACCCGACGTTAGTGTTCAAGGGTGAAATGTGTCTGGAGTTGAGTGACATTCATTATCTGGTTCTGCAGTTCATAATGACAGTCATCAGTGTGGGATGTGGCCAAAGAACATACACTTCTCTGTCTTTCTGTGACTCTTCCTGTCCCTCTGTGTCTCTGTTGCGACCTGCTGATGAACTCTGACTCTATAAGCTCAGTGGCCACTTCAATTTATCGGTCAATTCATGGATCAAACACCTGTTCTAAACTTTTACCTTTAACCTCCTTGTTAGAGAACAACAATTTGTAAAAAGTTCTGAAACATTGAACAGGTGGACATGTGCATTCAAATGTTTAGGAAAGGTCAAATTAAGTTCACCTTAGTGCATTTTATGTTCATCCTGAAATCTCACTCAAAAGCCAAATATCCCAAAGTTTTTGTGAGTCATGTAAAACTGTGTTTGCATACAGATGGGAGGAGCAATCTGCAAGAAATGTGGACACAAATGTAAGTGATATGAAATATTTATTTATTTAATAGATTATTAATCAAGGAAGTTCACAGAGAGTTAATTCTTTATTGATTACATTTATATTGGACTTGAGAACAGCAGCAAACGAAATCTGATCTTTTTTCAGATAATGCAGCCTGAGAGGTTAAAAAATGTGTGTTGAATATACTTAAGTTCTTTCTCACTGAATTCATAAATTTGCAGGTAACGTACCTATAATAACAATTAAAAAACCTCTAAAGATGTGAGGGGCCATATGAAAAGGATATTTATATCAAATGTTTCTGTTATATGAAAGTCTTATTTTATGTTTGTACATTTTTTGTTTGTTTTTAAGTCTGTCTGGTTGCTCAGATCTCGAATGAGGCTTCATTAAAACTTCTTGATGAATCTGTTCAGTGGGATTTGAGACCTTTAGGTGGCAGCAGTGCGCACTCATCTCTCTCTTCTTGTGGGTTGAGCCCCAATAAAAGCGCACAGCTGAAATGTGATGCTTTGCGCTTCAAAACCATGACCGAGTTACCAGTGTCCGAGGATTACAATCAAAAAAGCCCCTTCCGGTTGGAGCTTTCACAGTAAAACACCGACTTTCCATTTGTTCGTGTAACACCACTGAACAAAGTGATGCTTTTATTTTAAGGGAAACATCTCCCCCTCTCTCTCTTTTTTCCATGATATGTCTCACGGACTTGACGGCTGACTGCTTTTATCTCAAGCAGCCTGCGAGTACAACTTTCCCAGATTGACACAGAATGGAGAGAAGCTGACGCACGTTATTTACCGGACCGTTAACTTGCCTCTTCAAGCCTCATGCTGTCACCAATGAAATGAAGAGCTAAACGAAGAAGAAACACAGACAGTTTGTGGAAGTTTAACCTCTTGGGAGCTGAAAGATTCTTCTTATTGTTGGGCTTTTTTCCTACTTTTGGACACTAAAAGCGCGTTTTTACGCATGATGCGCAAAGGGATGGCTCCTCTACTGAGACGCAAAGCGGGACTACAACATGTTTTTTATATTTATATCTTTATTTCACTGGCTTTTTCTTATAATATAGACTTAGAACATCCTTTGGTGTTCCGCGGACCCAATTCTAGTTTTTTTGGCTACTCTGTTTTGGAGCATTATCACGACAACACACGCTGGTAAGTCTCGTTCCTGAAAGAAGTTCTCCCGAAAAGGACCATTTCCTCCCCTCAGTGATGTAATATTTACCAAAAAAATTCAATGTGTAATTAGTTTTAACTGCATCCGAATACCTCAAAACTGAAATTATATATATATTTTAATAAAATATCAGATCTGTTTGTAAAGTTTCTATTTGGATGAAAATGGGTTATTTGAAGATTTCATGGAGAGAAATAGAAGATATATGAAATTTGAGCGTCCTGTCCCCTCCTCATGTCTGCAGGGTGATAGTAGGAGCGCCCAAGGCAAACTCTTCCTACAGTAGCTCTGTGCGCTCTCCTGGAGCCGTGTTTAAGTGTCGAGTTCACAGCAACCCAGAGCGGCGCTGCACAGAGATGGATCTGGGAAGAGGTCGGTCACCACAACCCGCAGCAGTAACACAACTTCATACAACTACACAACACACGCTCACTATGTGATGCTGCAGTTCATACCGGGATTTCCTGCTCCTGTCCGTTTATTTTGCAGGAAAAAACATCTGTTTTTGTTTGTCAGAATATTATAATATTCATTTATTTTGCACTTTACTTTAACTCCACTGTATGGAAAGACAAAAAGGGGTTCTGTGTGCAAAGGTTTATAAATATTTTGATGAGTATGATTTATGTTTCTGCTAATATTTTCCAAGCATGCCAGCCAAAAAGTTTAGCTTTAGTCCATTTATAACCCCCCCCCCACACACACACACACCCACCCAGCCCTCTGTTCTTGTGGTCAAGAAAGACAGGGTGCAAGCATGGCTTTAATATTAACTCTGTCAATGTGTAACCAAGACAAAACTGGGCAAACAAACAAACAAACAAAAAAACATGTCACAGAAAAGCAATTTATCATATGACATCACTTATAGCCATTTGTCTTAAAAGCAGAGAACATTTAAACAAATGTTTTATGACACATTAGATGTTTGATTTTGTTTGTTGTTGCTGGTTTATGATTCAGAGTCTTCAGCATGAAATGAGAAGCGTGCTGCAACATATTTTTGGTAAAAACTTTCTCTAGATTTGCAAACAGAGGGATTACTTCACATATCCGATCATGTTATTATCACACTTCCTGTTTCAGATAGTTCTGAAGCTGATGTCATCTTTTCTTAAGAGGCTGTAAGATTCCAGGCAACTTAAAATATATAAATGGAATGATCATATTCAAGTAACTAGATGAAGCTTTTTGACTGATTTTTGTCCAAAAAGTGAAGAATCAAGTTAAATATTTGTGCCAGTTTGCAGCTCCTCTGTGTGACCCAGACAGTGATGATGCTTCTGCTGCAGGACTTTGTGCTTCTTGTTGCTGAAGATATAATTCTGTACGACTCTGTGGAAGTTTAAGGTTGTGATTCTGCTTCAGAAAGAATCCAGAATCATATAGTTGCATTTCTAATGACGACGCATGATGGATGAGAAGCTAAATGTTTGAAGTACCTTAAATCATTTCAGTTGACTTAACAGTTTTTTTTTTTGGTTTGGACATAGTTCTTATTGTGCCAAAGAAGTCCTGAGAAAAAGTCCTGATTTTGTTCGATTTGTATGATTTCCAGTATTTCCGTCTGGCTTGTACATTCAGAAGAAACAAAATGACTTGTTCCTCCATGTTGATGACTCATCATGTTCGAACTGCTCTCATTGTCTTTCAGGAAACAAGCCGAGGGAGTCGTGTGGGAAGACGTGCCAAGCAGACAGGGATGATGAGTGGATGGGGGTCAGCTTGGCCCGCCAGGACAGGGTGAACGGCAGAATACTGGTGAGTTCACAGACACAGAACCAAAGTTCGCCCCACAGTTTATTTAACCATGAATACTCGTAAAAACAGACCAACTTATACCCACATCATTGTTACAAATGTTTTCCCATGAACCACACGATTAAACCACAGCTGGTCCCAACATCACTCGCTTTCTCTCCTCTCTCACACGCCGTGCCTGGGACAAGTTGGAAAAAACTAAACCGATTAATGACTTTTAAGCTGGAATAACAAGTGAAGGCAGACACTTTGGAAGAATCTGTGTGTTTACATATTTCTGTTAAACCTTTAGCTCGTGTGTGGAGCTGGAAGAGTTGACCAATCAGGCAAGAAGACATTGTTTATTACAGTAAAAATCGAGGAGCGTGGTTCAAAGACATGAGAGCGGTGTTAATCTAGATGTTCTTGGTGAGGTGTTTGCTCAGAAATCATATGGCAGCCGGTAGAGTTTGTTTAGGCTTCGGCCCCACTGTGGTGGTCCGATCTAAGGGCAGCCTTTCATTAAATATTAACCCCGTGTCCGGGGGTATGCTGGGCTGTTTGGGACAGTTTTTTTAGGCTTCCTGAGCAACTCTGGACACACTTCTGACAATATATATATATATTTTGTTTTGAAAGCACTGCCCTTAACTTTCAGTCAAAGAAGCTGAGTCATTCTTTAAGTTGTCAGTGAGGAACGTGTAACTGTTGAGTTGTGTAACAACAAGCTTCTCAGGTGCTGCACACTCCTGACAAGGTTACATTAAAGCAGAGGTGGCGGTTCTCCACAGTCACGTGTTGCAGACCCTCTCAAAGCACGGAAGCTTCTTTTTTTTTTTTTTTTTTTTTTTTTAAAAGAATCACATCTGAATGAAATCCGCAGAGGAAAACGGCTGCTTGGCAGATGTGTACAGCAGTGATTTCATCTGCGCTTTCACTGCACGCTTTGTTGGTGATGATTGAACTCTTTAAAACCGAACAAGTTCAGACTATTTTACCATCCGAGCACTATTTACCAATGAAGAAGTGTGAACGTAACGTTGCTACTGACTCCTTTTTAAAACCAGTTGTTTCTCAACACACCGTCTTGCTCCCGGAGAGTCATCTGATGCTGTGTTTACGCCTGCAAACTGCTGAGCTCTCATGTTCATTTTCAATGGCTGTGTTTTGTCTTTCTGTGTGGGGGGAGGGATGTTGGCTTTTGGGGGGAGTTAAGTGGGCTTCGTCTGCACAGAGGCATCCAGAGCCGTCCCAAGAGCCCCACCACCGATTCCCACAGGGGGCCCCCACCAATCATTTGCACATTCACTTGTTTTGCACTAACTTAAAAAAAATCTACACCTCATTTTTGTAATTAATGGAATGTTTCATTTTGAAGAAAACGAGAGCAAAATACTGTTTTAGAATAAAAGCGTTTTGAGGAGTTTTTCTTCAATAAGAATAAATGACTTAAACTTTCAGGGACTGTTGCTGTGAAAATGCTACTTGGCAATCACAAACCTCAGACTGCATCGCAGATATTCACACCACAGACCATGGCTGTTACAGTATGGTCAGGGGGTTATGGACGAGTTTTAATTCCCCCTCTCTCATTGACGATCATTTGACAGCCGCAGAGACGTACTGACTCCAGCTCAGCGAGGAGGAAGCTGCAGAGACCGTCAGCGTGGTCTAGAAAAGGTCTGATGTGTTCTACTGTTGGTTTTCTCTCGCAGGCCTGCGCTCACCGCTGGAAGAACGTCTACTACAGCTCAGAGCACATCCTTCCACACGGATACTGCTCCATCATCCCTCCGACGCTTCAGGGCAGGACCAAACCGCTCATACCTTGTTATGAAGGTACAGCAGCAACACGAGCATCTATTTATTAAGGTCTAGAACAGGTTTGAGCCACTTGTCCGTCTGTTTATCACTGATTATTTCGTCATGAAACATTATCTTGATGATTGGCACCATCACCGCAGAGGCAGAGTTCTTAATTGGTGCTCTGGCAGGAGCTGTGGCCTCAGAGCCTTGAAGCACCACGTGTCATCTTCCAGTCCAGCTCAACTTCTGCTCTTTGAAACACTTTTGCAGAAAGGTGCAATAACAGCGGATTTAAAAAAGCAACTATGTGGGCTGGACTTCTCAGAAACTCAGTCTATTTGAGGAAAAGAATTTGTAGTAAATCAAATCCTTTTATCATGCACTTTGTTCTCTGTTGCATGTTTTCTACAAAGAATGTGTAGTAAGATGTTTTATCTCCTGCATACATGTTCTTTATTCTTCTCTGCAAGTTATTGCCAGCAGCAGCTGCTGCGAGGACAGACAGACATGTTTTGTATGTGAATGTTTTTATGGTGCATTTTGAACACATCCAAGTTCAATATTTTTGAAACCCAAGTAGTAGGTCGTTTAGTTAAAATGGTGTTGCGCTGGTTCCTTCAGTCTGCCTGTTGGATCCCTCTTGGATGGGACCAGGACTTTGACTAGCTCCATATGGAATGCAGGAAAAAACTCCAGTAAATGCTGGCTCAAGCACACAGTGAAATAATTTGCGGTTTGTTTTTTCTTGCAGACTATAAGCAGAAGTATGGGGAAGAGCACGGCTCGTGCCAAGCTGGGATAGCGGGAGTTTTCACAGAGGTCAGTAACGGTGCTTGTTCATCATCAAAACACATGAAATCCTACGTGTTACCATGCAAAACATGATCAGTCTCTTTGTTTGATAAACTGGAGTGAATTGAAGTGTTGTAGAAGAGCTTCTTTTGCTTTTATTTATTTCAAGTCACACAGACAAAATGATGCAATGTCCGAGTAATAAACCAAAGAAGATTAAAAGTTTAAAACAATTAAATAATCAAATCCCTCTTATAAAAAAAAAAAATTGTATCCCTTGAAAAATCCCAATATGTTCATGTTCTTAATATTAGATTTAAAAATCTTGAAAACTCCTGCTCTTTATGTTCAGAAAAGGACTTTATTAAATCAGCGTTTCAGCTAACACAGTCTTCCTCTAGATCAACAAACTATTGCAGTGGTATTGGATATCTTTTATGGCGAGCATCCTAAACACACTCCTGGGGATGATGGAACTGATCGCCTCCTTGAATGAGAGTGAAAAAGTGATACAAAATATACCCGAAGCCAATTCTACAAATCATCACAGTCCAGTTTACAAAAATCTACTAGAAAACTAGATATACATAAAAATACCTAAACAACAGTATGAAGATACAAAATACCACAGAAGAAGTGTTCATTTTTTCTAATCATGGTTTTAAGAACATTTGTATTTGTATGAAAGATGTATTTAAACAATGTTTTTATGGATGTTTAAAGGTTCCAAGATGAAACATGATTCATTCTTTGTATTTCTTAACTTATTCTCACCTAGAATGGACGCTGATGACAAGCATTTCAGTTTCTGATATGTTTCGCAATCCTTTGTATACAGATCTCTTTGCAATTTACATAAAATACTTTATTGCATCCTTTTTCATTAAAAACAGTCATGATGCATCATGTCATACAAACTCTGTAGTCTGTGTAGGAAACCTTGTGTGAAGAAAACAAGCAGAGCATTAAAAACTAGTATGAGTGAACAGAGAAGGAACATTAGAAGCAGAATTATCCAGTCGCAGCTAGTTTGTTGAAATAAATAGTTTCATCTTTAAAATGGTGGTAACAGAAGTTTTACTAGCACACTGTTGGATTGACCATTTTAAAACTCTCACCTCATGGGTGTTAATTTAGATTTCATTTTTTTTAATAAGCGTGACAGTTAAATATATTGAATTGAGTCAGTCTGTCAGCTTTGACTTTTTCACCCTCTAACTGAAGGAGGCGAGTATTATTTGAACATAAGGAGCATGAGTGTTACATTAAAGAGGTCATTTCATACGCAGTTTCAGGACTTTGTGGTTATTTCTTAAGTATTAACCAGTAATATGAAAGATTTTATATCTAAAAAATGTCAGGAAACACTGATTAACAGACCTTTCAATGTGTCTGCATTAAAATTTGGGTGGTTCCGGCTCCTTCTGTCAGGCTTCGGCAGCAGCTCGTTCATATTCATTGTTTGAATTTGCTGGACTCTGATTGGCTAACAAACTAGCCTATGAGAGCAAGGTATACTGTTTCCTGCCCCGCTGAATAAGGCAACATCAGACGTTGTGTCTTCCTGTTTGCTGTTATGCTAACAGCTTTTAGCCAGCAGCATGCTAGGCGTGGTTTCAACTGCGGGAGCTGCCGAAAACTAACCAACAAAGGAGTTGTGTGCTACATGTGTACGTGAACAATCACATCAACCATCTGATTGATACAGAGGATTCTTCTAATCACCATAAAATATATTTAAACGTCATCTGTCCTTTTGTAAATAGTTTCAGCAGAGGATTATTTTTTATGGTTCTACAAATCAGTCTGTAACAGGTCACTTTCAGGACACGCAGCGATCTGAGCTGATGAACAGGAGAGAGTAGAACCGGCGTCCCCTCACAGGGCGGAGGGAGTTCAGTGTGGAAAGAGAATCCAGCTGACCTGCACGCCAGAGAGTCCAGCTGAAAGAGAGAGAGAACAGAGATCTCCTTTAGTTTTATTTCTCTGCCAGTACGTGTTCTGTCAGGTGACAGGAAGCAGCTAAATATAAACTGTTAACTTCAAAGTAAAATCCCAATTTAATTAAAATAAACATGTGTTGAAACTTAAAGCTCCATCACTGCTAATGAGTATGAAATATGCCAGCAGAAAGTTGTGCTGCAGATGTTTGTAAAGTTTATTCATACATTACATATTTAAGTTTAAATATACAGTAAGCAAAGACTGAGTGGCATTGTGAAGTATGTGCACGGTTAAACTTTGAGTTTACAGAACAGCTGTCAAAATTGCCAAAATGTTTTCTTCTTCTCAGAGGAGAGAGTGTGATTACCATTAGCTCGACCACATGCCGAAAGCCTTCAAAGGATCTTTTCTTCACCCTTTGTTGACTTTGTTGATGTGGCCTCCTGGGGATAGTTAACACACTCGTTCTATACGGTGAACTTTATCTTTTCACAGTTGTTTAAGAGATCAAATTATGTGGAAAATCCAACTTCTACTGTCGGGCTTCCATGAACATTTCTATCAAAAGCCTCCAGCACTGTGCTGATTAACTTCTGATAAGCTCATGTTTCTGTCCGCAAATACGCTCAGAAAGGCTGCAGCTGGTTCATGTGACCTCTGGTGTTGTTCTACAAGATAAACAAAAAGCAGGACTTTTTTTTTCTCTGAAGCTTAAATCTGCTTTGAGAGAGGCGTGTTGTGCCCATTTGGTGTTTGTCAGTAAGCTGCAGCTGTAAAATATGGACAGCGTTTTCCTGGTGTGAGGCATGACTGTCGTGCTCTGCATATGTTCTTTTCATGTCTCAGATTACTGTGGTGCTCAGTTTAGCCATACAGTAATGTAAGTCTAAATTTAGGAGGCATATAAATAACTTCAGTGTGTTTTTTGGAGAAAACTTGTGTCCTTTGTTTGAAAATGTCATCAGAGAGGAAGAATGTGTCTGTTCACGTGGTCATTCTTTCAGGTTTCTGTGTGATTTGGGGCTAATTTAAAGCAACTCAGCTGGAGCTTTATAATCCAAGTATCGATTAAATGTTCTAAGGGATTAACTTGGAAAACAACAGAGAAAAAAATCCTTATTAGTTGGATTCAACAGTTCAACATACATGTTTACATTTTTAGATGTAAACAAGATGCTTTTCTTTTGAAAATTGGCTTTTTTGACTTTAAAAATGTCACAAATGTATTTACTTTTTTAGCTTTTTTTTGTTGTAATTTAGCACATGAAATAATCTCACCAGGTGTTTTTTTTAAATATGCAAACCTTAATGAATAAGAACTCCACAGATTTTATTCAAATTTGTTGTATGAAAGCTGCACATGACACTGGAGACACGACTCTTACCATCAGGCATTAGATTTATTTTGAAACCTCAGTTATTATCGAGCTTCTTTTTTTTTCCATTGATGCAGAATGTCAGCGTGGATCTGTTAAAGCATTCGAACACCCCCTCTTGAAAGAATGTGAGGAATTGAAAGAAAAGATGTCCAACTGTTAAGGAGGCTTTATCCTTGTCTGAACCTTGCTCCACATGTCTGGTGGTGCCCAGATGTTTGACGCCGCAGCACAGGGAAGGCACACTGCTGAGTAAGGTCCCGACTGTGTTGGTTAGCCTGTTTGTATAGAAGCGGAGATGCTGGTGGTAATTTGTAACCCTCCCCCCTCCCTCAGTGGGCTTGAACTGATGAGCAAGAATGCAGCAACTTAACTGTCAAAAAGTGTGTGATCAAAGAGACTGATGCTCCTTTCTTCTCTGTGAAATACTAATTTTATGACTTGATGACTGAATTCCATTTCTTATCAAAAGAGAGGAGTGTTTCTGTCACATGGCGGTGTGGAAAAGCAGATAACTGATATGTGGTTACTGGTTAACCAAACAGTCACCCTGCTGGGCTTTTCTTTTCTTTTGATTTTTACGTCTCTGTTGGGACCTTTATTCTCAGGAGCTGGTGGTGATGGGCGCTCCGGGGTCATACTACTGGACTGGAACGATCAAGGTGTACAATCTGACGTCTGATACCTTCTACAGCCTGAACAGAGACAACGTCGACTCCCACAGATACAGTTATCTTGGTGAGAGACTCTTAATAAACTTAATGCTGGAGAATTTTCTAAAATTGATCCTTTTGATTGTCTATAAAGGAGAAGATGGGATTATTTTCTGTTTTTCCAGGCTACGCTGTGACTGCTGGACACTTCTCTTCCCCTAATGCAATAGACATAGCTGCTGGTGCACCTCAGCACAAAGGCACAGGAAAAGTAAGAATCTATTTTGTGGTGTAAAACCGTTGAATTCAAATCCTTTCACGTTGATTGCAGAGTGATTTTGTTTCTCTCCTGAACAGGTTTACATTTTTAAAATTGATGGTGCGACATTGGTGAAGAGTTTTCAAGCCTCAGGGAAAATGGTACGAACTCAGATGTGGTTTTCTCTTATTGTTCCAAATGTTTCATTTACTTTTGTTTCATTTAAGCAATACTAAATAAAACAATGTTGCATAGGAAAAAAAAACGCAACCACTGCTTTGCGTAAAGGATTTCTAGCCGACGGCTGATTCTTTTCTCTTTTGTCTAATCTTCTAAAACAACAGATCATCTTTTATGAATCATCCCAACATGTTTTTCTGTGACGCTTTTGTTGTTTTAGTCCGTTCTCTCACATCAAAAAACAACACAAACATATTTTTTGTAAGAAATTTTGGCTCTTGAGATACATAAGAGTCACACAGCTCTAATTGTTTTGCTGTTTGAACCACACTGTTTACGTCTGTGTTAGCAACTCAAAAACTGACGCATCTGCCACAAACCAGAACCAGGGATGTCGCTAATGCTTTTGCATTCTTTTTATTCTAGTAGAGATTTAAAGAAATCCATAGGAAGTCTGTTTGTATCATGTGAGGAACTGTGTGTGATCTGACCCAATGCTCTGTGGCTCGACTTGGTTCCAGATGGGCTCTTACTTTGGCTCCTCATTGTGTGCAGTAGATCTGAACCAGGACGGACTGTCCGACCTGCTTGTGGGGGCGCCCATGCACAGCCAGCTGCGGGATGAGGGTCAGGTGTCCGTATACATCAGCAAAGGCAATGTAAGTGCATTTTTATTTCACATTATAACCACGTTTTTTATTTCAAAACTGGAGACCAGAGCTTCTACAACACAAATGCCTATCCGATCATTTGGATAAAAATTCTGATCTACATCTGATTGTTGATTTGTTGCAGGGGGTGATGGAGGAGGATGCGGTTTTATCTGGTGATAACGCTTTCAACGCACATTTTGGAGAGTGCCTCGCTGCGATTGGAGACATAGATGATGATGGTTATCAAGGTTTGTGCAAATCCTTTTTTAATGTTTATTTCTCTTCTTCTTTGGTTTTTAGACCATAAAATGTTTTAAAAGCATTTGTTTATTTGAAATTGAATGATTTATTACATGTGCTATAGAATTAAAAAAAAACAGTGTATTTTGAACGACACTGCCTTAAATTAGTGGGAAAAAAGCCAAAAACAAAGTGAGTCACATCACTTATACTTCCCACATCAACCCGCAAGCAAAACATCACTGGTCGACGTGCTCAGTAGGTGTATCAAAACCTCTCATTTTATTCAAGTTAACCCTGAAAACACAGAGTAAATTGAACTCCACCACCCTTATGTGCAAGGATCCATGTAGGCGCAAACCAAATGATCCACTCACACTTCGAAACATAAGATTATCCCGTCTGTTTTCCTGGCACCTCTTTGGTTTGGCTCCGAAGTCACGACTTGGCGTCCGACTCGCACTCACACGGCTGGAAGCCTCTGGCTGGTTTCATCTCGGTGTGAGATTCACCCTGAGGCTTGCAGCCTGGCACAGCGTGTGTGTGCGTTGTGCTCAGAGAAAGATGGCAGCTGGGAAGTATAACTCATCTTGTAACTCATCGCCGTTGGGTGTTGGAAGGATCCAGATGTACTCACTGACTGACAGATGATTATTTACAACTTTCGCAGCCACCATTTAATTTTCAAGGACTACTGTAAAATCATACACTTGGCCACTGACGGTAGACTTTAATTTTGTCTCTGTATAATAAATTAAGTGTTGTGTAATTCTTCTCGTACCGTTTCCGCCTGGTATGCTGCACCACATGACATGGAATTGTTTTGGTTTATAAAGGGAAGTCTAAATATGGACTTTCAGCTTAACGGGCTGATGAGGGTGTTTCAGTGCGTTTGCCAGAACTTTATTGCCTTGTTTCCACTTTCTAAGAGGTCGCACAAGTTTTATGGCTACTAACAACAATTAATAGCCTATTACGATTCTTTTTTTTTTTTTTAGAGTTTGTTTCCCAGGCACTGGCCAGCTGAAAGTAAACACAAGGTTAATGAAGGCTATTTCTGACTTTGGGTCTTTAAGGTAATTGTTCGTTTATGCTCCAGTGTTTCACAGAGACATTTTTTGTCCTTTTTTGTCCCTCTAGATGTTGCCATAGGAGCCCCTAAAGAGGATGACTATGGAGGAGCTGTATACATCTACCATGGAGATGCCACAGGAATCACTAGAAAATACTCTATGGTAACAAATATCTTCTAATATGATGCAATCATGTTTTTTTTAATGCTGGACACATTTGTCTTTGATGTTAAATAGACTTATGATCATTTATACGACATGTTAGCGCTGCGCAGCCCCTGAATGAGGCACAACATGTTCCGTGAAAACATTTTTAAGTAAAATATTCACACTTTTAACCACACAGCAATTTATTCTCACTGCGGTCACCCAAACCAACGAGTCGATTTCAGTGTCCCAGCAGGGAGAACAGACACGCCAAGACATTTGGGACGTACTGTCCTTTCCACTAGTTTTGAGTCAAACCCTTTTTTCATTTAGCAAAACATGCCTCAAAATTTCTAAAACCCCAAGCGGCATCTGTAACAGGTGCTCAAACCGCCTCATGTGGCTTCTCTCTAAACTGTCGAAATCTCCCCCACCGGGACTGTAAACAATGATCGAGAGAGAGAAAGCAACAAAAAAACAAAGTGGATTATTTTTGCAAGTTTGCTGTTTTAGTTTGTATCATTATTATTTTTTTATTTTGTCATTAATTAAAAAAAAACAATAGCATTTGTCACATAAACACCAACCCTTTTATGTTCGTTGACCCAGATGTCCATATTTAGTCTCTAAAAGTCTGATCTTGTTCATTCCAGAAACTGACTGGGCGCAGTGTGAACCCTGGTCTGCAGATGTTTGGCCAGTCCATCTCTGGGAATGTGGACATGGATGGAAATGGATATGCAGGTACAGCATGATCACATCAAGTTGATCTAACCCAAAAACGAACATAAAGAACTACCATATGAGAACAAATGATGGTGTTTCAGTTTCTCTGTTACTGACTTCTTACTCTCAGTCACAAGCAGATTTCTACACTCGTGATAGAAGCATGTTGTTTACCGCATTCCACAGCTGACAATCAGACAGAAGCTGCATGACAGTTAAAGAGCTCTGAACATTGTTTTGGATGTGCAGGTGTTAAAACTGCTGACTGCAGATGTTGCATTCATGTCATATCTTCCTAATGATTTTCCTCATTAATCATGTTTTTCTGAAGATGTAACGATTGGAGCTTTCATGGCAGACAGTGTGGTGCTGCTGAGGCAAGTAACAGATTTATTGTATTTGATTTTCTTTTTACTTTTAACTTGACAGTAGATTTAATAGTCGGTTTCTCCCACACTGTGTTTCTGTCTGGGATCATGTGGTTGTAGGTCCCGGCCTGTTATTACAGTGGATGGCTCCATCTTCCTACCCATCTCCATCAACATCACTGCGCCGCAGTGCCACGAGGGCCACCAAAATCTGAACTGCTTCAATGTCACAGTCTGCATGCGCTTTAGAGGAAGACAGCTGCCTGGACAGATAGGTAAAACCTGGATTTATTTACCTAGTTGACATATTTTCAAAATAAAAGCACAACTTTTTTGCACAACTTCTGATTTTATGGCTTTTATAGTTCCTGAAATTCAAATTAAATAGTTAAATCTAAAATATAATACCAGTACAATCAGGCTGCATTGACCACCTGTGGTTTATTATAGCCAACATAGCTAGAGTTTGTTTCTTTGCCGGCATATTTTGGGGTGCGGTGTCCGATGACAACTGAGGTGCAGTCCTGTTCAAGTGTTTGGGTGTGGCCACTCACTGCCCCCCCACCCCGGGGGAACAGCAGCCCTGTTGTTACATAATGATTATGTCCTGGCTTGAAGGAATAAAGCCTCTCTGTTTAGCCGTCTGGCGATCATCATGGAAAGTGAAGCACGGTGTGTTCGGTGACTCCCATAATGAAACCTTCCTTCGCCTCCTCAGGAATGAGCTCATGGCGTTTGCTCTCTCGGACAACAGAAACACTGAGCTTCGGTCAGACTCGGGCGTGTTTACCACCCCTCCCACTGTTTTACCAGTATGACACCGTCTTAAGGACGTAACTACAGAATGAGGTTGATTCATTCAGAGGAACAGACTCTGGCAAGGACAGAACCAGCATAAATTCTGTTCAAGTGTTCATGAACAACGGATTCTGCTCCACAGCTGGAAAGTAAATTCCTATTTTAGTTCAACTTCAACCATAAAATGATTCATTTAAACAGCTACTTTCTGTGTTTGGCGTTACTTCACATCCTTGCTTGGCTTGTTAATGAGGGATTGTTTACTACAGCAGAAAATCATGGGAAATGACATAAAATCTGTAGAAACCTTATGCTGTTTCCATTTCACAGCATGTGCCAAAAAGCAATCATTTGCCCCAAAATGTTTACCCTCTGACTCATTTTATTGAATTTGCTTGCAGTAAGCAGTAATTAATTTTTTCCTGTGTTTTAATGGCAAGTACCAGAAAACCCCAAACCCTGTTAGGAGTTTCTCTGGATTGTTTTTTTTTTTTTACTCTGGTTGATATTGTTTATGTCTTTTTTTTTTTCAGAGCTGCTGTATAACTTGACCGCTGATGTGGATAAGCGACAGAAGGGCCAGCCGTCCCGGATTTACTTTGCCCAAGCTGGATCTCAGGTGAGCCGGCAGCTGAGCCTCGATATCAACAGGGAGAAGTGCCAGCGCTACACCGCCTACGTTAAGGTGAGTGTGTTTTTGTGTGGTCCCGCTGTTTGTTGTGTTTGTGCTGAGACACTCATGCCCTCTCTCATGAGCTCAGCTGATCTCTCAGCTACTTTTCCATTACACTGAGTTCTCCCGCCCTGCAGTGATACAAGCTGTCTGCTCATGTGGCTTTCTTTATTCATTATGTTTGTTTCTTTACTTGGAGCATCGCACACTATTTATTTCTAGATTACATTTTTACACGAGATTGGGAACGAAAAGACGACACTGCATTTGCTTTTGATGCTGAATTTACTGCTGGAGCTGAATGAGACAAATCAGCAGCCATCTGCTGTTTGTGTCACCGTGCTGGTTTAGGTTAAAGGTAACACTCAGAAGCTTGATGGTTCCTGAAATCACACTGCTCAAGTCTGCGCCTGCAGAAACAGGAAACAGACTCTCCTTTGTCATCGCATAGTCCTGCTATTGTGTTCTTCTGATTTAGTCTTGTAGCCCTACAGAGGCTCCTCATCCTGAGGGCACCACGGAGCCCCACAGCAGGCCTGTAAATCTCATTGGGATTATTAGTGATGCTCTTAAGGCTGTTTCACCGTGGGAGGTTGAGCTGCCAGCTGAGAGAGGCTGTCATTACTGCGCTGTCCTCTTATCCTTCAACTATTTTGGTTTAAATGAATGCATACAGCTTGATCCAGCTACAGGATATGATCCTCCATCCAGCACAAAACACATTACAGATATTCTGTGAAGTCGGGTCTGAGATCTTCCAGGCATTCCAGTCAGCCCGGGTTGTTTTAAAACAATCTCACATTTCAGATTTGAACGTTCCGCTTACTGAGATTTAACACCTACAACATATAGCCGAGTCTTTTTCCAAATCTGACTCATGAAACTCTGATGCTTGTGGGTGGCCAGCGGGATTACCTCTCAGTCGGAGCTTGTGGCATCTCTTCGGCTGTGAGATAAACACACTTCTGTTGTTGTTGCTTTTTTGGGGTGAACCTTGTTTTGCAACTCTTTTGGTTTGTTTCTGCTCTAAAGTTGCTGGATGAAAAATAAAATCTGACGTTGGTAATGAGAAGCAGAGCTGCCAGCAGTCTAAACACAGTCTTCTTT
This sequence comes from Pachypanchax playfairii, assembly GCA_006937955.1. Classification (NCBI taxonomy): domain Eukaryota; kingdom Metazoa; phylum Chordata; class Actinopteri; order Cyprinodontiformes; family Aplocheilidae; genus Pachypanchax; species Pachypanchax playfairii. Next base: position 1,796,975 of record SSNP01000084.1, read on the forward strand.
AGAGGTGCAGGTAAGCAGGTTTTATTAGCGCTACACGAGGCTAAGCTAACTGTTTCCTCCTGCTGTCAAGTCTTTGTGCTAAATATCATCTGGCACCTGTGTGATACGTCAGGGTTTTGATCTTGTGTAGCGCTTGACAAGAAAACTAACAAGGGTATCCTCAGTGGTGTTGAATGATTTCAATCCTGTTGTGTAAATATTGAAGTTTACAGATGATAAATCTTTTCTAGGTAAAGTTTCAAGTGTTTTAACAGGCATTATGTGCAGGATGATTGTTACTGTAGACTTTCTGTAGCTTAATATGGCCACAGATTTCACCTGTTCAGCAGCAAAAAGCAGAAGTTTGGTTTTTTTTTTCATACCAAAAACTAAAAAGCCATGAAGGATGCAGAAGTGCCTCAATTACAATCCTAACAAACTGTTTACAGGCTGAATGTCCATGAAAAGGAGAAAGGTGTGCGCATCATCACTGTACTTGTTGTAATCTTAAACTAAGAGCTAAAAATTCACCATAATCAGAGATAATCCAGTATCACTAGGAGAGATAGTTTAGTCTGCTTGACCGATCTCTTCATCTTCCTGTCTGCCCACATGAGCCAGTCCTGCCATTCCTTAGAAGAGTTATGTTAATGGAAACCAGCTGGAAGGAAGGGGGGGGGGGGTTGTGCGCCCCACCCCAACCAATTCTTAAAACAAAACATACACTGAAAACACAGAGCTGAGACCCGAGTATCTCAGCAGGGAGCTCAGCTGCCGTCGTGTCGACTGTAAGTACTTGGGAAACTCTCACGTCATGTTTGATAGCTCTCGTGCTAATTCACCAGGCAGGTGGACGTCATGAGCTGCTCTGATCCGCTCTCACTTTATGATAACTGTGACCATCTGTCGACCCCCATTTGTCGACTTTATAAACTAAACTGTTTTGAAGAAACTCTGTATTGGGAGATGTATAATTTTTATTTGCTATCATATAAAAAAGAGTCATATATGTATTTAACGTGGTAAAAATTTTAAAACAGATGAAGAATAAAATAAAGCAAATAATACTAACTTAGTTTTTAACTACCGGTGTTATTATAGTAAAGTTTCTCTGCTGGATGGCTTAGATGTAAATAAACAGTTTGATTTGTGTTTAATGGGTTCCAATAAACAGTAAAACTTGATTTATTAACGTTGTGCGTGTGCGATGGAGTGCAAATACAGCAGACACGCTCGAGCTTCCACGTCTGAAATCATGTGAAAAACTGAACCTGCTACTCAGTAAATCACTGAGACAGAACAGGAGTTATTCAGAAAAACAACAGAAGCTTAATGTTTGGTGTCAAACATTTTCAGGAGTAATTCCTTCTGAAATTATGCACGTTTTATGTTTATTGATTCAATCGTGTTTTCATGGGCATCGACTTACAACATACCAGCCGCCAGATGGTCTTTGTTTGGTTATTTTTTTAGGCTAAATTTAGCCTCTTTTTTTCAACTTTCACTTGAGTTGTGTTGAGGAGGAGAAAATGTGTCTGGTGAATTATGAGAAGTTGAGATTGAGAAGCTGTGCATAAGATGAATATTCTGGTTCTGACCTTTGTTTTACCAGGAAGGTCCCGTTGCAATCTTATTTTTTAAGAGACTTCTAGGGGGGTTTGGTGGGATTGAACAGGCAACCCTTCAGTTCAAAGTGAAACACTCGCCCCAAAAGGACTCATTTACTAAGAAAAACATGTTTAAACAGGATTTTTTTTACGTTTGATGTGTTGTAGTTAGTAACTTTGTGTCTTTATGTGTTGTACCAGACAGAGTTCTTTGTAGTAAAATGACTTGAATATTTGTAGTAAGAGTCATAGGAAAATGGAAACCTCAACTAATAAAGTTGATTATAATAAGGCATACTTATAGGGTAGTTAACTGACTTTTATAGAACTTTTTACATGCCAATATCCATAAAACTTTCAACTACGATGGGTGTGACACAACACTGGTAGGTAAAAACAGAATATACTGATTATAATCCAGAAGAGTTATTAATCTTTATATTACTTTAAAGGTGGTATATGGAACTTGGAACAGAATAACACAGCACCAAGCCTTCAGCCATCTGGGTGCCAGGCTCATTAACCCCCGCCCCGCGCACGCTCCGGTGCTGAGGCCGACCAATATTCCTCTCCAAACCCACTCTGATCTCCGATCAGAGCAGGACAATAAAATATCATGAGTTCAGTTCACTAATCATGCTCTCCAGCCCCGCTGATCACACACTGATTCTGATAAAAGCAGCTCCTTCCTGTTTGTATCTCAATCATCGATTCAGTTTGTGGCAAAGAGTTCATAATTGTCCCACGGCTCCAAAACTTCCTGCAGTCCCTCTTAAGATCCTCTATCCTCCTCACACACTTTCCTGCACGCCTCACTTATCCAATAAAAAAAAAACGCTATAAAATCCTCCATAGTGTGTCTTCCAGTCGAAAAAGTGGCCCGAAGCTCCTCCACTTCACCAACATGTAGCTCCGTGTTAGCTTAGCTGCTAATGAAAAACATTTCTACACAGAACTTGCTTGTCACATGGGAAACCCACTATGGCACGCAAATAAGGTATATAATCACCACATGTCCCCGGTGCTTCCAGCTGCTTGACCTGCAGACTCCACAGCACCAGCCTCACTGTGCTCGATTATTTACAGTATTAGGCAACCCAAAATGGTGCCCAGCTATTGGCTGGTAGATGTAAACAAAATGCCAACGTCGTGCCCGACAAAATGAATATTTTATAATATTTTACTTCAAATATAATTTTTAAAGGAAATGCTGTCTTTTCATTCTACAACCCTCTAAACACCCCGTGGAGGCATTATTTTATAAAAAATATTGCTTTTAATGAAAATATTCCATATACCACCTTTAGTAGTAAAACTAATATTAGTTGCTCGTTTTTCATAAGACAGAATGATGGTAACAAATACATTATGTGGTAGCATTAATGATCGACCTTGTTTTTCAAACACTTTTAGTTACAATCACATTTAGACGATTTAATAACAAAGTACACAGCTTACAATACATTCTGTATTGTGTAGATCTGTTCTATGTTAAGAGGAGAACAAGTGTCCATGAGTTTAAAGTATTGCAAGCGTAATGTCAACACAATACTATAATAAATGTTTAACTATAATATTTAAACGTGTGTATTCTTTATGTCAGCTACTATTTGGTTTAAGGCTGACTGTGCTAACTTGATTTATTGTCTTGGTAAATACGTTGTAGGCTTTCCTTTGTTAAATGCTCAGTGCTTTGTGCATGTTTACATCTTTAGTTATTCATCCATCATCACTTGTTTTTGTCCCAGTAGTTCTGGGACTACAGAGTACTACAGAGTCCATATTAGTCTTGAAATTCTGCCAAAAGTCAGTTCCATGTGTGGTCAGGAGAAGCTTTGTTTACTACTATAGAGCATCACAGTCTCCTAAGAGGAGGTAAAATAAGCGACCAAATCCATGTGTGTAACAGTTGTCTGTTTAATTTAGCCATTAAGGCATCCTAAACGCTCCACCCCTCTTTCCACTGGCCTCTATTACCCGCCATGTCCTACATGTATATCTCATGTCATTCTAACATTTGCTCTGGCACCACTAGAGTATTTAAAGGTCCAGCAAACTTTGTAATGATGGCTGCTGCTGATATGGAGGCATTTATTGGATAAACAGCTACAGCGTCTGTTGAAGTCAAATGCACGTGAGGTGTTTGTAACAAACCCAAATGCATGGATATTATGTTTCAAATAAAAAGACTTTTAACTACGCGAAAACAAAAGGCTGATGAACAACAACAACAAAAATTATATAGACTTAGACGAATCTAGAATTGTGAAAAGAAACATTGGAAACATGACGAGGCGATTTGACCAGATTACCGGGAAGATCTGACAAACTAACTGAGAAAATGAGGCGTTTATGCTTAGGGCAGGTGATTATTGAGTGGGGACAGCTGGAATAATCAGCAGGATGGGGAAAAGGTGTGACAATTAATTAACCAGAGCGTAAACTAAGGAGCAGAGGATATCTAAATACAAGGAACTAACTGGAACTCAATTATACAAAAGACTGGAATAAATACATGAGAACTAAATAAAAAGAAAAAAGTAAATGAAACTAAAAGAACAACATGAAAGAACCACAAGCAGAACAGGCAAAAGCAAAATAAACAAGCGACAACAAAAAAGCTTGACTCTGATGCAAATAAAGAGCACAGAATGAAACTAAGGCAAACAGGAAATATAAAAACTCACCAAAATAAAATCATAGTAACGCCTGGCAAAAAAACTCCATTATAAATAAAAAACAAAACTCAAGACTCACAAAGAACCCTGTCACTTTTTAAAACATGTGTTTAATAGTGATGATTAAAATATTTATTTTATTTTATTTAGAATTACCCTTTAGAACACCCAAGATAATTTGACATTATAGTCAGTTCACTAAATTCTTACATATTGTGTTTTAAATTTTAGACAGTTTCAGACAGACACTTTGTGATTGACACGAAGCCTGATTGTGTTTGACCTGCATTTTGCATCGAATCGATCAACCTGCACCTCAAAGTCGACCAAAACTGAAGTGAAAAATCCGCCGCACTTATTTTTTGACCCTAGTCTGCACTCCACAGACAAACAGGAAACCCAGGAGAGTAAAGTGAAGTGAGAGTTCCTCAAGCAGCATCCCAAACAGTCTCCAGCGACACAAAGTCTCAGACGCTGACACGTGGAAGCCCACAGAAATGGTCACACTTCCTGTTTTGTTTTGTTCTTTAAAGTTTTTCAGACAGTTGCAAATCCCTTGATGCAAATCCCCCCCCCAGCCCCCCCCCCCCATCCCCTAGTTCATTCAGCCCAGGCCAAGAATGGTGATGGAGAGAAAGTATAAAACAAAATAATCAAATCCAGCTGTCTTCTGTTACTCATGGCAGCAAGTCAAACACCTCTTTAGCAAAAAAAAAAAATGACAAAGAAGCAACTAGAATTGTTTAGTTTGGTTATAAATCGGTAGGAAAATGTCACATACTCTGTCATAAATAAGCTCACTTAAATATTTTGGCTCTAAATGTTATTATTAATAGCATTTACAGGATACTAAAGAAAAATGATTCAGGTTAATTTTAGCTGCGGGTAACATTTTCATCAGGATTTCCCTACATGGTCGTGCCAGCAGGAGCATGAGACAGTTCTTCTTCAGGGCTGTTTTCAGAGCGCAAATTCATAATTCTCATGAGCTCCATGTGCACACAAGCTGCAAGCCAACTATCACTCGTGGTATAACTTCTTATTTAACTTACTCTGTGTTGTTGCCATAGCAAAATAATTCACTCTTAGTCATATCATATCTGACCAGAAGCTGTGCAGTTTTTGATGATTTGTTGATTTTGGCAGCATGCTGGTCAGAATGTTTCTGCAGGCTTTTGGCCACGTTACTGCCACATGATGCCACCGCAAGGCAGCTGAATGGGTGGCCAAGTCTGACCACAATGAAAGAGTCTTTCTGGCCATGATTTCCTCATCCGCCACCGAGGAAACAGGCAATGTTCAAGCGTTCACCCTCGTGGAATCAGAATTTGAGACTTATGATACACACTTACCAATTTTGCAGCACAATGTTATCATTTCCCACTCTGATAAATATTTGTCAATGCTTAATATATTTGGTGGCCTTTTAATCGAATTGTGTTTCCTGTCTAAGCAAACAGGATCCCCCACAGAGGAAATCCAACAAATACACAATATACACAAGACACGTGTTTATGTTGAGCGCAGACTGCATCCTACGGAACCCACATCAGGAAAATTTAACTTATTTGTCTCGGTGTGCAGCAGTTTTATCAGAGCGTTGTATGCAAACAATGGCTCCAACAATAACAGGGCAATGAAGAACCCTGGATTTGTACACAGTGACAAAATCAGCTGCAGGAAGCATCTGGTGGTCTAATCTATCACCAGGATGGAACACACACACAAAAAAACGTCATTTAAAAACAGAACTATGAAGCTGTTCCTCCCTGCTGATGAACCATCCGTCAGTAGAAGCTGAACAAAAGTTCTTGTCACATCAGAGCAGAAAATTAGCAATTCTAAGCTTTAAAGAGAGACAGTCATCTTTTTTTTTATTTAGAAAGAACAGTTTTTCTTTAGAAAGCATTGTGTGAAAATGCAGATGACATGCTTCCTGTTTATGTGGAGATATTTATCACTATCTTGAAGGAAGTTTATCCGTCAACGAAAGGAAGTTTTCACATTGCAGTTCTTTTTCTAAACAGCAGCAGCGTTTAGAAATAGAGTCGTGATGCTGTTAGCTTCAAAAGTTCATGAGTTAATCTTAAAAAAAAACATCATTTGTGATTAAAATCACTCCCACGTAGTCACTGTCCTCCTTCACTGGCTCAGTCTCAAACTGGATCTTACAGGGAAAACAGAGTTTTGTGATCTGATGACTTATCACGAGCATTTCTTTCATATCTGTTCATTCATTCATTTTTTTGTTTGTTTGTTTTATTAGTAATATTCCCATTAATGCCTAAAATAAATCCCAGATTTAAAAGAACATGAGAGTTTCCTTGTTTCTGTTTGACTTCTGTTCTCAGGATGCAAAATCTGCTTCCTCACACAAATCTTTCTTTCCTTTCTTTTTTTTTTTTTTAAATTAAACCTATTTTGTTTCAAATGCACTTACTAGATAAGAAGGTCATCTTGATGAATTCACAATTGTCAGTCAGGTTACAGTACAAAACCTGCAGAGGTGTTAAAAGAAAGTTGATAACTGAAGAACAGACAAGAATTTAACATTTTTAGCTACTTTCAGACTGCTGAAGTGACCCAAATCTGATTTTTTTGCCCCTAAGTGACGTGTATCTGATTTTTTTATGTCAGTCTGAACAACACAGATCCGATTTTTTCATATGTGACCTAGTTCACTTCAGCATGTGGTCCTGATTTTTTGGCATGCGACTTCAGTCCGAACCGCCAGGTCGCTTCCATCCGACCTGTACATCATCAATACGCTACATACGTCACTATTCTGTGTCGAGGAGGCGGAAGCGAAAAGAAAACGACATGGGTCCTGTCCCAATACCCGCACTTGCGCCCTTGCGCACTTCAAATGTGCGTTCCCCATGAGGGGCACAAGTGCGTAGGGTGTCCCGATTCTCCAAGAGTGAAGAGTCGTGCCCTTGGCTCCGCCCCTTTCGAACGCTTAATCCGCACTTCGCCGAAGTCCGCATCAGTGCAGATTTCAGTGAAGGGTATTACCCACAATGCATTGCTGCGTGGGAATTTTGACGTAAGAAGAAGAAGAAGGTGGAGAAATGGCTGAACCATCCGGACCAAAAAAACGTTTTCTCATGTGTAGAATCCAAATAATCAATATTTTATTTATTATCTAGATGTGTAATTACAATCGATTGATTCTCTGTTGGAAAGATGTGTCACATCTGATAAAAAATATAATTAATTAATAACGGTACGGACGTGTGTTTTCGGACATGATTCACTAACAGTTTAATTACTTATTCTGTCTTATACGCCTCCTTTGGTTCCTGCAATTAATTCTCCTCAAAATAAATGTTTGTTGGAGTTTTAAAATCATTTCTAATATCAAAATAGCGCAAACTGCGACCGGCACTGCCATTTTGGTTGTCATGGAGAAAGAACGCTGTTGCACGTAGTGTTCGCTGTCCCAATACTGCTAATATGTGCGCACTTGTTCACAACGCACTTCGAACCCTTATGTGCACTTCTGCTAAGTGCACTTAATGGAAGTGCGGGTATTGGGACAGGGCCAGAGAGAACAGTCAACGGCGAGAAAAAGGAACCGTGCGGTTTTTTAAACAATTTCCAACGAAATGGCAAAATGCGGGTTTATGCAAACCTGGCTCCAAGACAAATAAAAAGTCTCCAAGCTAAATATTTATGTGGCGTCATTGTTCCCTCTACTGCGCATGCGAGACACATTCAGACAGCAAGTCACATTCAGGTCACATTTCATTGGCAATATGAACGACCTTGCAAAAAGATCCAGAACTGAGCATTAAGACCTGCAGTCTGAACGTAGTCTTTGATGTGGGATCATTTACCAACACTTCCAGTTCTGTTGCTACTCACTTTTTTTTATTGATATTTTAAATTGTGCACAATGTTTTTTTCTCCCTAAAAATAGAGTAGAAACAAATAATTTGTTAGAAACATCACAATGTGGGAGCTGAGTGAGGAGAAACTAACAACACATCTGTGTATTTATGGGAGATTGGCTGAATTACAGCTTCAGATAGTTCAGTAAAGCAGTTATAGTTAGAAACTGGCGTCAGATCAAGTTGTTGTTGATAGAATGTAGTAAAAAAAAAAAAATGCTGATGAATTTCAAACAGTTAACAAGTTCCAGCTGCCAATTTCCACTGAGGAGGTAAAGCACCTTCCTCAGCTCTGTTATAAACCCCAGCTGTGTCTCCAGCTTCCAAACCGTCAGATGCTGAATGCTTTCGTGATGCGTTCAAGGCCGTAAAAGTTTCCTATAATTTCTGTTTACATGAGCATCGTTTTTAAAAGCAATTAATTCAATCAGTTTACATTCTTGCAAAAAGGGCATGTGTCTCATTCTGCAGAAATGGGTTTTATTGAAAGTCTTAACGTGGTAACGTGGGTGTGTCTGCATTGATGCTTGTGTGTATTGTTTTTTTTATTGCATAAAAATGCAGTTTTTTTTTTTTAAAATACTTTGATTATCTTTCTGCTTTGTGATGTGGCAACACACCCGGTGGTGCAGATGTTGCACGTTTCCTGTCACTGTTAAGTAATGTACTAGTGTGTGAATTCAGAAGGAAATGTATGATTGCTCATGGGAGGTGTTGCAACACACTATCACATCTAACAGCAGGAAGTTATGCTAAACGTTAAGATTCACCAGTATGGAGATCCAGAATTAGGATCCTGGACTGAAAAGCTGAAAAAGTCAGAGGAACCGTTGATCAGTTTTTACAAATCAAAGAAAGAAAACATGAAACTGCGTTCAGTTAAACGGAAAAATAGATAAAAATTGTAATTTACTATTATTTTATTTCTCTTTAGGCTTATTTTTGTACATAATGTGCGATGAACTTCAGTATGTTCTATTGCTCAACAGGTTTTGTGAAATGCGTCAGGCTGGAAACTGGACAAACATCTGATCAGTTTGTGTCTCTACAACCAACACGAGACAAGAGTCAAATCTTTTCCAGTGAGCTGGAGAAGACACGGCTCAGACTGAGTAAAGACACGCTGCATGTGTTTGGTATGACTTGAAGTCTGGGATCTTCTCTTTTCTCAGAATCGGGCTGAAAAGGAAAAACGTTTTTCCTTTGACTTTTATTAACTCTTTGTTTTTCACTGTCCTTCATGAACATGTTCTGTTCCGCTGTGTAGATGAATGGTTTCAAACGTGTAGTAAAAATGTACTTACAGCTGGACGGGGTACAAACAGCGTGAAGTGATTTTAGGAGGAGGTTCTTTCTGCACATAATCTTTCCATCTCAACACCAAAGATTCTTGGATAAACTGTGGAAAAGATTCAATTTTGGGTTAAAATTAGACTCTTTCATAAGACTGATCACATGTTTTTTTCTATTTTCATTTTCAGGTTTAATAGATTAACAAATCCTATCAATAACAATGAAGCTTACATTTATAAGAAGAAACAAAAGATAAAGGAGAGCAGAAGAAGATAATGGACCAAATATGAGAATCAAAACAGGACAAAAAAGATACAAAATGTGATTTAAAAGAAGGAAAAGCAAATTTATAGGCAGCAGTGATCTTTCTCACAAACAAGTCCTTCACATTGTCTTTAGAGAAAGTCATATAGATTAACAAAATAAATGTCGTGCCACCAGATACAACAGTCTGATCTGAGGAGTTGTCCACTGGGGAATTTAAACAGGATGTTAGAGGCACTTTCTTAGATGTGATTGACGTTTTTTGGCAATAAGTGACGTAAGCGAGAATTAAACTATGATAGGAGCTTTTCAGATCAGACTATTTGATGTTAGTATATCATTTATAAAGATTAAATAAAAAGTTTAGCACAGAATGTGTTTCATGACAACAATAAAAGGACATTTAGATGTAATTTCTCTTAAAAATTCAAGGTTATACATTGAAAAATATGGCAACTCTCGTCCTTTCTCCAACACTTTGTCATCTGAGTTCTCTCAACATCTGCTAACTTATTCTGAGCTGAGCAGCTGCTGATGTGTGACCTGCAGTCAATAGAAGTTTAAGGACGTATCTCAGTTCTACACTTCATTTAATGACAAATTGAGATAAGCTCTTCATGTGCCTGTTTGCCACATGCTGCACACATTACTCTTAATGCTTTAACGTTGTCGACTTGTGTCTCGCTGTCCACACAAAACCCAAGTCTCTGACATGCAGGATCTCTTCATCACTCAGCTAAAAAGCTTTTTCCATTTCAAACTTGGCGTTCAGCCCTTCAGTAAAACGACTTCAACCTGTAAGTCATCTAAACACACATTGTCCTTAAATGGAAGTCTGTGTGTGTTTCCCCTCAAGCCATTATGCTCTGAAGTGTATAGCTTCAGAGGTTTGGCTGAGAATCGAGCTCTTGTGTGTTTCAGCCAAGCATGAGGCATTTAAATTGAGCATCAGAGCCTTTTGCAGCCTGACGTCAACCTCCCCGCACCCACCACGGCGTAGCTGCTCCAAATGCAGGAAGTGGGCGATTTGGTGCGTTGCCATTCTGTTGATGTAGCTAGCAGCATAATGTAACTGTAGTACAGCTACAGTAGATATCTAATAAATTAGTTCAACACAGTCAGATTAATATACACAGTAGCAGCAATATGTTTCTGGAGACTTAACTTTATAGAAATGTAGGAAAGAGTCACAAAGTGTGAGTTATACACAGTTGTGTCACATAAAAAGACCCTGAGTGAGAACATAGACCAGAACGTATAAAACTAGTTCCAGACTGAGACCCTGTTGTATGTTAAAGTTGTTTTCTTTAAAAACTGCATATAGTTTCATGCTGACACGCATCCTGTAAATGAAATATATCGTAATATTTAAGGAAGAAACACTCGTGTCAAGCGTGTTGTAAAAAGAGCCGAAGTGCTGAAGCCAGCAGATTTTTTTTCGATCCCTCAGCTGAAAATTTACAGTTTAGATGGAAAACTTCTGGCAACTTCACAATATAAAACAAGACCTTTTAAAAAATGTAGGATAAGAGATTTCCAGGAGTACTTTTAGTGAACCATGCAGACCTGTATTATTTTGCATGGGACTAATAAGGAATTTGTTCAAATGTTTCAGCGGAGATTAAAATTCTTTCTCACTTTCCACTCACTTGGAGACAGTTTGGAAACTGCAACAGTCTCCATGTAAATCAAGCACTTTACCATTTTTATGTCTGTTTTGCTTCCTCACAAATCCTCCAAAATAAGGACGGTCCAAAATGCACTCACAACTTCAGTAAAATAATAATGAAATAAGATTTTTTTTTAGAATTTCTGTGGCAATTGGTGTTAATTTAGACGTGTGAAAACTTGAAATACTTGTAGAATTCCATCCGTTTTGTTTCTCTATCTGATCGGAGATCTTGGACGCACCCTGTGGCTCATGTGTTTAAATGAGGATTAACACAGTGCGTGCCTGTTAACTATAGAACAGTCCCTCTCATACGCATGTGAGGGGCAGTTGTTGGACTTTCTTTCCATAAAATTATACGTGGCAGGCAGTTAACACGAGCTAGTGTCTTTCTCAGCTGCAGCTCAGGAACTCCTGTGTTCCATAAATAAAGGATCTGAAATCAGGAGGGAGTAAATGACCCTGTTAGGGGTATGTGTTTGGGCAATTGGCAGCAATGATCAATAGATAGAAAGAAAAAAAACTTTCCATTTCAAGCCACTCTGTCCCTCGTGTCATGTGAAAATGTGAGATAAGCGCGGGGAGTTTTAGGATGGAGACTCGAGCTGTCGTCTCCCAGGACGTTAGTTCATTCAGAGGACAAGGGCCGTTTCAAGCATTTTGTTTTTACTGCCACTGCAACATTTAACACAGTGCACCACCACTAAATAACTGTGTCACGTTTCCTCCAGAATAAACCGACATATGGTTGGAACAACACAGTCTCTGTACGTCCAATACGGCATGAAGTTGTGACAGATGTGGCGTGAACGTCTCGAGTCTGAATGACCCTTTTTTATGTTCCTTTAAGTTGATCCTTCAATAAAGTAAAGAGAAAAATTATTTGTAAGAGTTGCGTATTGTACATGTATTTACAAAGATGATTACCTTAAACTGTAGCTCTCAGTTTTGTTGCTGAAGACGAATTTTTCTTTTTTTTTGCTCCAAACTGTTGTGATCAGCTGATCTGAGGATTACAGCTCAAGCTCTGTGGAAATATTGCAAAGATATGATGAAAAGCTCTTTTGTAGGGTGTCTGATAGTTTGTGAAACTGTGTTTGAGTGATCTGACGGGACTCTGTTTCACAGCAACTCAGCAGTTTTGATGAATCTTAATCAACCCTGCGCGTCTGTTTGGAGTTCAGTTTTAGCTTTTGTGCTTTTTTTCGACCTTGTAACTTGTTAACATGTTTATTCTCAGCTCGATCTTTGCTGATCAACCACTTCTGGTTTATGGTAGCAACCAAAAGGTCACAGAATAAATCAGGTGTTATCATCACAACCACATCTTTATCTGTGTTCAACACCATTTCCTGAATGAAGCTCACGTGTTCAGTGTGTGTGTGTGTTCATAACATCAGCTCTTTCCTGCCGTAACGCTCCGTCTCCTGATGTGTTGGGTGTGTTTGACTCCGGTGAGACCTCATAAAGCCCAGACCAGACCGGCACCTGATGGAGGGAAGAGGATGGGTGGGCTGACAGTGGAAAATACTCTGATAAAGCACAAAATAGTGAAAGTGATGAAGACTGAACGGCCTTAACAACCATCGAAAGACATGAGGAAGTTGACTTTGAGGGCTTGGCTCAGCTGACATCAGGCTGAAGGGCACTTGTTGCACTCGGAGCTTGTGTTTTTGTTCTTACTGAGAGATCAGAGTCAGACCAATCAGACACACACACTGACTCCACCCCCAAATAGTCACTATCAGCTTTTCCCAGTGTTGTCATCTAATGAAGATTAAGGATTTGATCACATTAATCACTCTGTTTTCTTACTGTCTGCGTTGTTTCCAAGCTCAACGCCAAATCAAACAATTCTTTTGCGGTTTTTGATCGAGCAGCCAGAAACTCCATATCTCCCAGAGGCAGTGCCAGCAGGTTTTTTATTTTATTTTTTTAAGAAGGATCCACTTTCCTCAAATACTTTTCACATGTATTTGAGAAATAAATAAACATATAGTGGCCACTGATGAGAGAGATGTGTCACCCATCCATTTAGACTGTTTCACATGAAATTATCAGTATTCTTGGATCTGCATTCAACCCCAAGTCTTCTTTGGTCCAGTAATTATCATATCCCGACTGTGTGATCTTCTCATAATGTGCAGTGCAATCAATCCTTGCACCAAGCGTTAATTGGAGAAAGATGCTAAATTACTCTAATCGCCCAGACACTGACATGATAGTTATTTAGTTTGAGGTTACATTTAGTTTTAACAGTTCTGTGTGCACTGTGGGATCAGTTCTCCTCAATCGCCGGGTTGTTTGTGCTGTCTGCAGAAAGACGTGAAGGACGTGTTCACGGCCATCTCGTTCGAGGTCGCTTACAGCCTGGGGAAGCATCTGGTGACCGGACACCAGGAACGAGACCTGCCGGCGCTCACGCCGGTGCTGCGATGGAGACAAGGAGACAAGATCGCAGTGAGGAACGAGGTATAACGTGTAAAATCACATCAAATAAATAACCTCATGTTATTTTAATTTCTGTAGGGATAAAATGTTAAAAAAAAATGTGTTAAACTAAAATAAAGCCTGATAACAAAAGAAAAGATCATCTTTTTTATGAAACTGTTTTTGTGTGTATAATAAAAATTTTATTTTTATTATACACACACACATGTTTGTTTCGTTATCCTTATGGGGACCGTCCATTGACTTCCATTGATTTTAGTAACTAGATTTATACCTAACCCAAACCCTTTTACTAACCTTAACCATTACTGATCTATAACTAACCCTAAGACTAACTAAAACTCTATTCACACCATACCTATAAACCTGACCCCTAACCCTAAAAAGGGGAGTCCCCCTCATGGGGACCAGGCTTCGGTCCCCACAAAAACCGAACAGAAAAACAAGCCCATATATATGTGTGTGTGTGTGTGTGTGTGTTTGGGGGGGGACTCCCCTTTTTAGGGTTAGGGGTTAGGTTTATAGGTATGGTGTGAATAGAGTTTTAGTTAGTCTTAGGGTTAGTTATAGATCAGTAATGGTTAAGGTTAGTAAAAGGGTTTGGGTTAGGTATAAATCTAGTTACTAAAATCAATGGAAGTCAATGGACGGTCCCCATAAGGATACCAAAACACACTTGTGTGTGTGTGTGTGTGTGTGTGTATATATTATAAATTAAGTGTAGAAGATTGGCAACAGCAGATTTCTGAAGAAAGTACTAATCCTGTTAAGGACGTAGAGCTCTTAAAAACTTAGAAATTGGCTTATTTAATACATTATAGTGTAACTATCTTACACTATAATGTATTAACATTATAGTGTAAGATAGTTTGACCGTGAAGAGTCAGTTTGATTGATAGTAACACAATATTAGGCCGTAAAGACAACAATTATTTTCATTGTGCATTTTAACATTTATTTTCCTTGATTTTAATGACTGAATAATCGATTCAATGATTCATTTATTTATTTTTACTGCACTATGACGTGATTTTTCAGTCTAATGTTGGTGTTTATTTTATTACTGATCCAAATCTCAGTGTTTTTAGATATTATTCCATCTTTATGTAGGATTATATTTATTGTTCACTTCTGTCACTGAATGGACTGAATGTGAGCTTCTCCTCACACCATAAATAAACCCAAAGTCACGTTTCTCCATGAACTACAAAGAACAAATAAAAGAAATGATCTAAATGGAGATATAATGATTCAGTATTGGTTACCAGCTGATTGGTGTCTGTGTTAGGTTATCTGGAGTCGAATCCAAAAAGACTGATTGCTTTATTTTCTTTCCAAGACTGTAACCTCACGTTTCCTCAGCGTCTGCACTTTTCATCGATAAAAAAACAACAAACTGAAGGATGTGCTTCGAGTATCTGCAGAATCCTTTCTACAGAAAGAAATCAAGTCAAACCGCTTGACTTGAGTTTCCTTTCATGAATCAGTCTCGGATTAATTAAAAAAGCAGTTCAGATGTGTTTTTGTTCCAACGTCACACAACACTGCCCCCTGGTCTGAATATGGAGTCGGCGTGTTCAGAGCACGAGCAGCGTGAGGTCATCCTAACTGTTCATTGTTCTTTCCAGACCTGGTTTGAGAAGAATTGCCTGTCAGATGACTGCGCTGCTGACCTGAAGCTTGATGGGAACCTGCTGCTTTCTGGGTAAAAACCTTTAACATTACAGTTAAAACTCATTCTGTGTCTCTGCCTAAAACAGAGTGAGTAAGCTGACATTGTAGGTCATGTGGGTGTGGACGGTGGAACCATGACGCATGCCTGGAGAACATCCACATGTGTTTCCGTAACTAGGGAGTTACCTTGTTTTCATTTTGTATCTTTAACTCACTTTTACATTTTAAGCTAGTTTAAATCTGTACTGCTAACAAGTTGCACTTCTCTACACATCAAAAATAAACATATTTACTCTTGTGGGTTTAAGTTATACCTTAAAATTACAATAAAGGAAGAAACATCTTGTGACTACAACTTTTTGCAATCTTAACAATGATTTTTTTTTACTTATTTAATAATATTTATGTTGTGGTCCTGCCAGACTGTACAGCAAACCCCATCTGGCCCTTGGAGGAGTGAGGAACGTCTCCTTGAACATGACCATCTCTAACGCCGGAGACGACGCCTACGACACCAACATCTACTTCAACTTCTCCAGAGAAGTTTTCTACATCAACTTCTGGCAAAAGGTTTGTGATTCTTTGATTATGTCCCTAATTTATTTATTCTAAAACACATTTTTGTTTCTGGTGTTATACAAAGGAGGCTGAATCAAAATGATATTATACTCATAAAGTTTGTGAACCCTTTAGAAAGTTATTTCTCTTTGTGAAATTAACTATATCAATTTGTAGATTAAGTACCTTGTGAAAATTAGACAAAAAGAACTTTGTTATTGGAAATTATGACAAAAGTTATAAATTATTGCAAATCTGTGGGTGACAAACGTAAGTGACTTTATGATGTGCCCTATTAGGAAACAGCTGGATGTTATTTTACCACATGAGCATCAGATTCCTCTGTGAAGAATCTGTTTCTGACTCTAAAACAGTCCCAAATCATGATACTCTCACCTCTGTCTTTCTTATTATTCTTATATTATTATATAATAGATGAAAATCATGCTGTTGTCTCCAAAAACAAGCTTAAATCTTCCTTTTTATTATCATTTATCCTCAGAAGACCTTTTTTTTTTAGTTTATGTACATAAATTACTTTCAATTTACTATCCTTGAAAAATTAATGCTAATGCAAATCAAAGATTTTAAACATTTACAATGAAAAATAATTTGTTTCTATGCTGTTGCGTTTGCAGACATACAGGATGAGAGTCCACTGAAACCCTCTTAAGTCATGCAAACACTTCAGGAGTTCAGTAGCTCAGTTCAGAGAACATGAACACATACCAAAAGTATTGTGGAGCTGCAGTTACGGCAACTGAAGAGTCATTCTGGAGCAATTAAGAGAAACAAACCGACAACTTTCAGGTCTCAAACTTTATGCAACTGCTGGTTTGATTGGATCATTTTCTTTTTAAGAAAAAATTAAGCCAAAGAAATTCCGCCACAATTTGCAAATCGTTGCATTCTGTTTTTACCTGCTACTTTACCTTTTAAACTGCATCCAGACTTTTTTGGAATAGGTTGTATTTTTCCAGCGCTCTGTAGGTAGAGCAGAAGATTAAAGGAGGAGGATGTGGGGAACCCAAGCAGCAACAGCTGTCCGGTCTCAGAGGGCAGCCCCTTTAGCTGACCTGTCATACGACTCTGTGACTCATTTAAGACAGACGTACCGTGTCAACAACAAATGAGTTATATACGTGAGAACATGGCTGAACTCACGGACCACATATTCCCACCAGATTGACTAATATACCTTTCAAAAAGCATTATTGGTGTTGCAAAATAATCTTTAGGGCTGTTTTATTGGGTAAATGCAGGTGAGCAGAGGGGTCATTGGAACTGATGTTTATGAGGTGGTACCGTAGGTGCTTCTCACATACTGATTTTAACATTTTATAACTGCTAAACAAACTTCTTCCCACTTATACCTTCCCCTAGATCTCCTCACAACTCCATAACAACAGCACCTCAGATAGTAAATTTTGATAGGATCCATAAAGAAGATTTTTCTTCTCTCATGATGGTCTCATGTTTATCCTTCAGCAGGAAGTTCTTCACTCTTAAGAAGGATAAAAACGTATCTGCAAAGCACAGAGCCTTCAGCATGCTTTAAAAACCACCAACAAAGGTGAAATTGAATTTAAATAGAAAACATACTGCAGGCAAATATTTAAAAAAAAAAAACACTGAGTCCGTTTCAGTTTCATAGTGAATCTAATGAACCCAGTTGGTTAGGTGTTTGGTTACCAGCAACCTCAGAGCCTGCCGAGTCCGAGTTTCTTACTTCACAAAGCAAAGAGGAAGTGAACAGTAGGAGAGGATTATACACAGCCTTTAAAGATGATTTATTATTATAATCAATTTGAAACATACTAATAGTTATTACTAATATGACACAGTTGTAGCAACATTTACTATTATTCAAAAAACCGCTGCGTTAGTGGTTTTTTGGAAGCGGACGGCTTACAGATATGTGCCTGTCTGAAACCTGGATGTTCTTGTCTTAATACTTCTCAGAATTTTAATAAGAGGAGGAAGATTTAAAAACATGAAAGTAATCCTTTAAAACTTTGTGCAAGTGAAAAAAAAAAGCAGTTTCTTACAATTTAAATCTACATTTAGCCAAGTTGAAATTGGCTTGTAGTTTAGACGTACTATTTTAGATGCATTGGACTTTATTAATGCTCGAATCCAGATTTTTTGGTGATTTGCTCTTTGGAACAAGTGAGCCTCGAGCTGAAAAGCTCCGACGTCTCAGTGGTGAAAAGTGTGAATTTCAGTGGACCTTCAAACCAAAATGTGAATTATAGATTTTCTTGGCTTTTAAATCAAACTTTTCATTGCTCAGGCATCAAAAAACTTCATCTTCCCACCTACAAAAGAAACTATAAAGTAGGTGATGACACTAACTTGGAAAATGTTGGGCAATTTCAAGCCAAACGTCTAAATAACCAAACTGATGGAGATTTAAAAAAAGAAAGAAAGCAGCCCTCCTGTGTATTATCATCCACACTGACGCACCACTTCAGTAGTTGTCTCAGCAGACACTAAAGACGTGTAAACACTCCTGTTGATACTTAACGGTCGTGCCACTTGTGAGAATCCCAGCGTTCATTTGTTCCTGCCAGAATGAGAGCAGGAAAGGTAAGCAAGAGGAAAACACACTGTCACTCCTCTCACTCTGGATGCATGTCTCAGTGTTCTGCTTTCTCTCAGAGACTGCCAGGTGGCTGATGGGTAAAAAGACTTAACTCCCCCCCAATCCTACCCAGCCTCATGGGAAAGGCCGTGTTTGCACAGCAGCACAGAAGGATGCAGGAAATAGAGGAAATTCCATCATTGCCAGTTATGCTTGGGCACCCCCTTCCCCCAAGTCTCCTTCTGCAGGACTCACCAGGGTCTTCATATGGAAGCGGTGATACTGAAGATGGAGAGCTGAGCCACGCCCTGGAACAGTTGAACAGATGGACTGTGAATGAATCTGTGGATGGATTAAAATATATCAGCAGAGACAACTCCCCTCACACATCACATTTAGAAACAAGTTGTAAACACAGAGCGAACCTGGACAGCAGCCCACGCTAGCAGACCCTTTGTTTGACGTACTGAAAGCTCTTATTAAATATTCCAGGAGCTCGAACTCTTTTTTTTTTTTTCCATCTTTACAGTTGTGAGGTTTCTGCTCCCTCTACATAAGCTCAGCTGACAGCCTCCCAGTGAACTCTCACTAAAAGAATTCTTACTCCTCACAGGGTCGAGACCTTTGTGTTTATACAGCGCAGCCCATGAAGCTCCATATTGTTTAGACAAGCTTCCAAACACACAGCCTGGCTGCTGTCCAATTACCCACCCGCCAAGATGTGTGTGCCACCCCACTAATGTACATTCTTTGTGATTTAAAACTCCAGGAGAGATTTTCTTTGCTTAACATTTATTATTTATTTATTTTGCTTTGACCAACCTTATCTGACCTGATTGCTTTTTGTGAGAGTCCACCTCCCGTCTGCTGGTGCTTCCTCTCCGTGTCATCCGTCTCCATGCATGTCTGTCTCCTCTTCTTACTCTCGGTCTATCTTTCGTTTTGCAGGAAGAGAAGGGTATTTCCTGTGAGCTGGTCGATTTGGACTTCCTGAAGTGCACAGTGGGATTTCCCTTCATGAGAGCCCAAACGAAGGTAATTTAGATCTGAGTGCAAACCCTCCTGTTGAATATTCTAGAGGACGGAACAGGATTTATTCATTTAAACCTGATTAAACTTTTTTTTTTTGTCTCGCTAGTATCATTTTGCTGTGATTTTTGACTTGACTCAGCTTTCTGGAGAAAATGAGACGTTGCAGTTTTTAGTTCAAGCTAAAAGGTAAGAAGGCTAACTTTATCCCTATAATATTTATATCTGACACACCAGGAAATGAATCAAAATATTAATTTTACTGTCTCTCGTGTCTTTTAGTGCCAATCCAGAGCACAATCTCTTCGATAACAGTTTAGATCTGTCCATTCCTCTGATTCATGAAACAGACACCACAATTACTGGGTAAGAACAAGAAAAAACATGATCTGTATAAATCCAATATACATTTCACTCAAGTAAAGAGTCGGACTGGACTGGCTGTCGATCTGCTGCGACAAAGGAAGTGGAGGAGGGTTTTTCTCCATGTGGAGAATATCAACTTATAAAGCCTTATCTCTGAGTGCTTTATCACAGCTGTGCTTCACAGAGGAAGGAAAACAGTGTCAAACATTCCATATTTGCCAGAACTCTGACATCTGATAAGACTCTTGTCTTTACTGGGAAGGGAGGCATCAGAGTAAATTTGGACACATGTTGCAGCTGCTAAAGAAAATAAAAAAATCAGTCCAGTTGAACTTTATGTATTAAACCTTTTACTTGCATGTTTTCAGTGTGGTAACACCGACTTCCTTTGTTTATGGAAACTCCATTGACGCCTCGCGCTTCATCCAACTGGAAGGCATGGAATGCAACTTTCAACCCCTTAATCTAACTTTCCAGGTACGTTAAGTACAGTGTATCCACAGATTTTATTTTTAAATCTATCCCTATATCTCTTTTTTGCACCTCCATCTCGCTGTGTCTTTGTGGTTCCAGGCCATAAACAAGGGGCCCAGCAGGCTGCCGGGATCCACCGTGGACATCAGGATTCCCAACCGACTGGCTGGAAACGGAGCGGACATGTTCCACGTCATTGAAACCCAGGTGGACACCAGCAGCAGCACATAGACATTAAACATCCAGCATGGAGTCGTTATATAAATCAGTTTATTCACCTGCAGGAAGCTGCAAATTGAGCTTATTTGTCTGTCAGTCGTGTTTCTCCTCATGCGTGTCTCCATTTCAGAAGTTATTCATAGAAAACTGCTACACTGATTAGACCATTGGTGGTTTTACTTAGTGTGTGTGTGTGGGGGGGGTGCAACTGTTGAATCTAATCTTAGCCAAAATGTTGGCGTTGCCACTGAAGCAGCAGATCCATTTTGTTTCACAACATTTTGCATTTAGATAGAGAAACACGATACTCCCACTGCGTTTTGATGTTTTCCTGACCTTTGCATTGCTCTTTTCATAAAGGTAGATTCTAGTAGAGCTCAAGCTGTTAATTGTATTTACTGTGAATGTGGGGGTGGGGTGCAGAGTTGGTGTATCCCACCTCCTAGAGTCCATCTGGAACTACTTTCATGGGATCAGTCAGCTTGTATGAATAAAGAATGGGACACCTGCAGAGCTGGCTACCACTTCGTACCACCCTGATCCTGGAACCACGTTATCATGAACACTGTTAACATCATCCAGCTTGTGGCACGCTTCTATTTTTCTCCATAAAATCCCATATCAGCCTTTATGTTTTCACTCTGGCATGTGAGAGCCAGACATGCTGGGAGGAGAGCAGCGATGAGGAAGGCCAGAGGAAAGTTCTACCTCAGGAGCTTCAGGTCAGTCAGAGGAGAGGGGAAAGGGGAAGTGCTCCCAGGGGCTGGGCCGTAAAGCAGAGACATCTAAATCACATCGTATGGGAAATCTGTCTGGGAGGGGTGTAAACGTGTTGCTGGGGAGAACTTCCTGTGAGCCCTGGACATTCATAACAATAACAAGAACAGGTCATGTATGATGACAAAATTATTGTGTGGACAATTTTGTGCGAGGTCTAAATTCAAACCTATAAACCAATCAAAACTTCTTATTTTGTCCACATTCATCCCACATGACTGTTTGATAGGTAAATATAAAAAAAATTACCCAGTAACTGTTTTTGCGACAGGCGACATTAACGGTTATATAGTTTTTACATTAATCTTTGAAAACATATATTTTTTGTAAATATTTTCTGCACCAATGTCCTTTTTAAGGTGTCGAACGGTCGAGGGAACTGCACCCCTCACAGGAACCCGACACCATGCACCATCCCCCAGAACAACGAGAGCATCTTCCACTCCATATTTGCCTTCTTCACCAAATCAGGACGCAAAGTCTTGGTAAACAACTAACCTTCTTCTTCTACGCTGATGTTTCAGAAATCAAACAGTCGCTGTGAGAATTCTTGTTTTAGGCGAAGCGTATTTATCACTTCCTCTGTGTTTTAACAGGACTGTGACCGACCTGGACGAGCGTGTTTGACCATCTCCTGCAGTCTGGGTCCACAGTTAAAGGAGGAACCTTTGAGCATCGATATAAAGCTGCTTTTGAACACTGAAATTTTGAAAATAGTAAGACACATTTATTCAGCTTATGTAACACTGTTACATGTTGTTATGATTAAAAACAGAAAAGTTCACGGTCTCTGCACCCACAACAGGACAGCTCCTCTGTGATCCAGTTTGTGACGAGAGGAAGCGTACAAGTAAACAACCGAGCGGTGGAGGTGCAGAACGGCCTGCCAGAAGACTTTTCTGTGAGTATATTAACTACATCACAGCTGGATGTTTTGTCTCAGTGGACGATGGGGACAAATATCTCAAAAACACCAAATTATTTTCACTTCCTGTCTGCTGAATGTAAAAAAAAAAACAACGGTTTGACACACAGTATTATACAGAACACATTTAAAACTAAATCAGTGAACTTGCAAAGGTTTTTGGAAAAATCCTCACTGTAATGGTGGAGTTTATAAAAAATCTTTTAAAATAACAAAAAAAAAAAAAAACAAAGAACCAGCAAATAATTGATGGACGTAGTGTAAAAAGCATTGTAGAAGAATTGGAGGATTTTTGTGCTTTTCACAAGTTTTTAAAGTGTTAAACTTTATTTATTTATGTTAAGAATTTATTAATATTTCCTACTGTTTTAAGGTTCAACTCATTAACATAACATCTTATCAGGTCTGTCTTTTGAAAGCTGTTGCATGTGATCATATCGGACTTTAAAAAGAGCAGAAGAAGAACAAAAGCTTTATTTATCTGAAAATTTGAATCGTTTTGTAAATTAAACCTCATTTGATATAAAATAAGTAACATAGTTGTGTGACGTGTCTTTTTTGGCAGCACATTAAAGAAAAGATTCACATTTTTCAGTGAATAAAATAAAAATGAAAGAAAACAAGGGAGTCAGCTGATGGCTGAGACCTGCATATTGAAAACATAATCAAACATTAAGCTGCAGAAATGCTGAAGCCTAGTGGGTTGCTCGAAGGGACCACGGCAGGGCAGATGATCAACGAGACTCTGTTGATAAAATATAGAAATCAGTCAGTGATTTAATGTGTAATATTATTATTATGTGGGGTCAATCATGCAGAGACATTCTTAAACCCATGAAAGAGTTCCAGTGCATCAGTCATAAAGAATATGAGTTTAGGGAACAGCTGGGGGGGGGTATGATCTTTGATTTGACTTCAGTTGAATGTTTTTGGGGTCCTCAGCTGTGTGCAAGGACAGACCCTCCCCCTCCTGCTGCTTGCTGAGTGATTAAATGGCCCAACAGATCAAATTTGACGATTGCATTGAACACCCAGCATGCTTTGCAGGGGAATCTCTTGAGAAATTAGGGTGCTGACTGGGTTGCACCCCGGCTGACCCTGAGTTCCAGTGGCTCTCCGTAAACCTCTGACCTGCTATGGATATGTCCATACCGTGCAGCTCTTTCAGCACTTAGTGTTTGCGCTCATTCCCGTGACTGATGCTTCTGCAGGCTTTCACATGCACTGTTACCCT
This sequence comes from Pachypanchax playfairii, assembly GCA_006937955.1. Classification (NCBI taxonomy): domain Eukaryota; kingdom Metazoa; phylum Chordata; class Actinopteri; order Cyprinodontiformes; family Aplocheilidae; genus Pachypanchax; species Pachypanchax playfairii. The sequence goes on from SSNP01000084.1 coordinate 1,820,649, forward strand.
CTCCCCCGGGGATCACAGCAAGCAGGAGTACACAACGAAAATATGATGTGTTGTCTCTGGACTGCTCACAGCAACGCTGCATGTTCTCAGCATGTTTTTTATCACTCGTAACGTGTAAATAAATCCAAATAAATCCACATGTTCTAGTGCTGTTAAGTGTGCAAGTTACAAATTTAGAAATGAAGAGCCGAGTTCAACGGACTTCACATTAACTATCTGCAAAATTTAAACTGGGAAGGTCAGAGTTAGAGAGCAATGACCACTCGCGCTTTCATCTTCTCTGAACTCACGAATGTTTCGGCATGTGTGACAACAGTTACATCCCAGAGACGGGAGTGAGGTCGGCGTGTTAATGTGGGAAACTTTTCAACAGACAGATTTGTCTCCACTTGGCTCGGTCTTATAACTAACAGTTGGCTTTTCATGCCATACTGGAGTTCAAAGCATCTGCAGCGCTTACATCTTTGATGGAGGAAGTCCCGCCTCTTTTTGTAATATGATGTTTGAGACAATGCAGGGTTTGTTTATGAGCTTTAGTAAATAAATCCATCATGCAGCTTTCCACAGAGACGAAGTCAAGCTTAGCTGTGGTGCAGAATGATGTCATATTTTATTTATGTCAAGAAAAAATTTTCAGTTCAGTTTAAAAATGGACGTAACTTTGCTGGAAATGATTCATGTAACAATGAATCAAATTGCGTCAAACAAATATTAATGTAATTGTTTTATTGTCACTCAAATAAATAAAATATGAAAGCAGCGATTGTTCCACACGAGTTTTAGAAATAATTCTGTTTATTTACTTACAATTAAAGCTGAATTTATTTCACAATAAACCAAATGTGAACCAAATATGCTGTCAGTGATAAATTATCCTGCTGGTCAGTGTTATGCATGTCACTGAAAACAGTCCAAAAACTGTTTTACTGAACAGTCAGGGTATTTGCAAAAAATCCCTAAATTCCAAGAATGGAGATAACCTCCATCGTCTGCATCGTTTTAGACTCAAACAAATCTGATAAAAAGCCTGAAACATCAAATAAAAAAGGGAGTGGATGATATATCGTTCTTAAAAGCTCTGATTTAATGGTAGTAACATCCTTAATATATCAAACTTAAGTGTTTAAGGGCTTTCTGATGAAATATGTCTTTTATTATGTGCCAGAATCTGCCCCATCAATAATTAATGTTTCTGTAAGTGTTTTTTCAGAATTATAGTTTCAAGTTTTTTGCTTTTTGTTTATTTTTTGAATCGATGAGGCTCATTTCAGCCTTTAAAAAGAAAAGATGCAAAAAGAATGGAGAAACAAAATGACATTTCTTATTTGAGACTTTAAAAATATTAAAACAAAATGCACATAGATGATAATAAATGAAAAAAAGGTGAAAATGTTGAGCTGGCATCATCAATAAGCTTGTGTGTTGTTTTTAATGTTTTTTATAATGTCTATTTTAGCTATTGAGGATTCTTATGCTGCCAAAATTAAGCCAAAAGCTGAACATTGATGTTTTTAAAGAGGCCCTTCCATTAAAAACAGTTTTTCTGAGGTTTCTGTTGAATATTTTAGCTTCACAGGTGTTCTTACCTTCATAGTGGGTGTGAAAACGGGTCAATAACTTCTCTTTCAGTTTTAATCTCTCAAACTACACAGGTGGAGATAAAACCCAAGTTCTCTTGAGATCGAACTGCCTGTATCTGTTTTGTCACAACTCCTTTGTTCGTTAGTATTTGGCAGCTCCCACAGTTGAAACCACATCTAGCATGCTGCTGGCTAAAATCTGTTAGCATAAGAAGTAGCAAACAGGAAGAGAGTACGTGTGACATTGCCATGCACAGCGGGGGAGGAAACAGTATACCTTGCTCTGATAGGCTAGTTTGTTAGCCAATCAATCAGTGTCCAGCAAATTCGAACAATGAATATGAACGAGCTGCTGACGAAGCAGCCTGACGGAAGGAGCCGGAACCACCCGAATTTTAATGCAGACAGATTGAAAGGTCTGTTAATCAGTGTTTCCTGACGTTTTTTAGATATAAAATGTTTCATATTACTGGTTAATATTTAAGAAATAACCACAAAGTCATGAAATGTGTATGAAATGGCCTCTTTAACAAATCAAACCGGGTCATCAGAGTCATTGAACTTGTCTGACCAAATGAATTTCACTCCATCTTGAACACAATCCAGTTTAAACTGACAAACATCCAGAAGTGAAAAACAGACCAACACCCTGACTTCTCCTGACGCTGACACAAATAACTTCTTGTCACATGGATGAAAACATGTTCTGAGACACAACAAGCTGTTTTGTGCTGCTGAAATTTGTTTTTTTTTTTTTTTACTCCCTACTGGATGAAATCTAAATCTCAGAACTGCTCAGTATCAATGCATTTTGATTTTCTCATCAGTTTCTTGTTGGCTAGTTCTAGATTAGCTTGTAGCGTTTCTTTAATCCAGCCAAACGCTGAGCTAATAAAATGAAAAATGTGGCCTGTTCTTTAGCTGTATTGCATCATTATTAACACATGATTTAATGTGTTCAGTGTCTCGCTGCACACAGCTTGCATCTGAGTGTGACTCATTCAGGCTTGTTGTGTTTCAGCTGGTGTTCGAGGCTCTCCACAACCAGGAGCCGAGGGGATACGTAGTTGGCTGGATCATTGCCATCAGTCTCCTGGTGGGAATCCTCATCTTTTTGCTGCTAGCTGTGCTACTCTGGAAGGTAAACATGAACATAAAGATTGGGATTTTTTTGTTTTAATTTCAGCTCACAATGCACAAAAGATTTAGTTAAAAAAAACAAATCTGTGTTTACTTCTGGTGAGATGACAACAGAGACAGCTGGAGGTCGGGGTAAGATGTGGGGGCGACAGCTACAACAATGACGGGGAGAAATCACAGACAGGACAGTAATTCACACCATACCGCTACCCTGTTAGCACAAAACTCCTTTTCTTTTTCACTGCTTCTACTGGGAATACCACAATGAAACCTTGGAACATTGGTCCAAGGATACATTACCCCCCCCCTCTCCTCCTCCTCGTTCTCTAAAGCTTCAGATCCTGCCAAAATAAATCCCATTTACAAGAGCGGCGCATGTCCTATATTGCTCTTATCAGGAAATGCCTGAGGAGAGCGCAGGTCTGTATCAATAAACTTCAGCCAAATACAGATAAACGAATGAAGTCGTACTTCTTTTCATACTGACCCTTCTGATCCCCCACGTTTTTAACAGCAGAAAATACCTCTGTGATATGGAAACAAGTATAAAGTATTACATTCCTGAAGAAACAGCACAATTCTGTAAGAGAATTACTTGATTTTCACCGTAAGATGCTAAACTTAAAATCATGGATTCTTGTGGATGTTTAAACTGATTTCTAACCTCGGAGACGTTCACGGTTTTCCGTCTGCTTCCCAGCAGGAGACATCTCAACTTTCACTGATTTCACTTAAAGATAGAATCCATCACGTAGTCGAGGTCAGATTCGTCATGCGATCTAAAGTTCTGTTGTTTTTGTAACGCTGCAGCTGCAACGAGACGCTCTTTAAGATCATCGAGTGGTTAAAAACGGATCAGCCGCTCGGAATCAGCTGAAAACACTCTTCATTTCAAATCCAAAAAACAATCAAAGAAATGTTATAAATCCTAATTTTTCATGCTGAAGACTAAATTTTGAGGGTGATGCTGCACTAACATTAAAGTTTGAAGCAGGAAAATAGAAACTAACAAATACTGAGCACTAAATATTAATATTTTTAAACAATTTATTTGATATCTTAAAAGAACAAAAGTCACTGTGTGATTTTGAGCTGCAACACAAAACTAATCATGTTTTTTTTACCTTTCCAACATCTTAAATGATCCTTGAACAGATGGGATTCTTCCGTCGGCGCTACAGAGAAATCATCGAAGCTGAAAAGAACAGGAAGGACAGTGATGAAAGCTGGGACTGGATGGACAAGGACCACTGAGACACTGAGACTGGGGGGGGGGGAGGGTGGTTGTCCCCAGTGAGGTTAGGGATTGGGTCAAGACGGATCCAATAGCATGGGGGGTGTCGCAGACCGACCACCCCCCCGGCGGTCCTTCATGTCTTTCATATGTGGAAGAGAAGTTTATCCTCCATATTTTTTGGAGACTCAGTCATTTTTTTTCCTGCTTCTGAGGTGACGGCGTGGCTCGTCAGAAGATACTCGCTGTGGAGGAGTTGAGCTGTTGATATAGAGCCTCATCCCTGAAGGCGGTGGAGACGGTATAAGTACTGATGGACAACAAAACCCTCAGGGCTGTGTTAGATAGTAAATTTATTTTTATAAATACACTTTAAGCCATATTCTAAAAGTGAGCTTTGGGTTTTGAATGCCATTGTGAACATACTGTTTCTGCGGTGTGTTTAATTAAAGCACTGATGTTTGATACGAGTGAATGCCTCGGCTCCATCGTTTTACACTTTGTGCCAAAGATCTGTCCTGTTTAGAAAATGATTGGAGTCGTTTTATATTTTCAGCTCATTCCAGTCACTGGGAATGAAGGATTGTATCTTTCCTGGATGGTTTTTTTTTCCACTTTGCCGTCCAGTTTTCAGAAATCAAAACTAATACTGAGCATGAAACGTGGAAAATTAGGTTAAATGACAGTTTTATTCTGTTATTCTGCAGTCGATTCTTTTGTTTCATGTCTAAACTAAATAAACTCGAAGAGGAACTTATCTGAAGCGACTTTTGTCTAAAACCTGATAAGAACGTGTCTCCAAAACCTTCCAGACATCCCTCGGCCCAGACGTCAATTAATTATACAGCTGTTCTCATCAGGATTTGGGTTTTAGTTTGATGAATTTGATCACTACAGATTAATAAAGGTCAGCATCAAGAATCTGCCTACTATTTTTTTCTTAACAACAGGCCTGAAAAAAACGTGGGAATTTGCTTCACTCAATCCTCACACAGGAACGAGCTCTTCAGGAGCTGAAAGTGGAGGAATGTCAGAACCAAGAAAAATGTTTCACCACTCATGTTCACATCTGTTAAGTGCTGGAACGTCTTGTGAGAGTTTTGAAAAGCAGATTTAATCACAGATTATTATTACGATAAAAAAAAAAAATCCAGTTTTAATGAAATGTTAAGAATTTTTCCACTTTTTTAAGTGATTTTTTGGTGAATAATTAATTGTAAAAAAGCAGTAATGCATTTTGAATTAATAAAAAAATACACCAGTCAGAATAAAAAGTGCAATAATAAAAAGAACAAAAAAAGGCAGTTACCATCTAGATCGCTGCAGTCGCTTCACTCTGATCCTCAATCTTGACACTTACGAATTCCACTGGCATTAAAGCGTAAACTCTACACGTCTGTCTTCTCTCTGCATCGAGTTTAAAGATTTTATCCTAATGAAACCAACACTTGACATTTTTTGTTTAAAGCATTTGTTATATGTAGCTGTGATGAATCTGTGTTTGTTTCCCACCACATCGTGTTCTGAGTATACTACTGTCAATATCTCTTCCATTATAGTGTGCTGTATGTTTGATGTCACGTCCTGTTTGAGCTGTATATTTATCTGGTGATAAATTTCAGAGTGAAATATCCGAGCTGTGTTTGTTTATTTGATGAGTGGTTCTGTGGTGGTGGTGGGGGGGGGTTTGATGGAGTGTGGGGCTCTCTGCTGGTGTAACGCTGCCATCACGCTGAGGAACAACAAAAACAGCTGGAACAGGGATAATAAAAGGGACTTCTGCATAAATATCTTGTTTTATTGAGGAAATAGTATTTAAAATACTCTTAAAGAGGTAATTTCATACAAGTTTCAGGACTTTGTGGTTATTTCTTAAGTATTAACCAGTAATATGAAACATTTTATATCTAAAAAACATCAGGAAACACTGATTAACAGACCTTTCAATCTGTCTAGATTAAAATTCGGGTGGTTCCGGCTCCTTCCGTCAGGCTGCTTCAGCTGCTTCAGCAGCAGCTCGTTCATATTCATTGTTCGAATTTGCTGGACTCTGATTGGCTAACAAACTAGCCTATGAGAGCAAGGTATACTGTTTCCTGCCCCGCTGCGCATGGCAACGTCAGACGTCGTGTCTTTCTGTTTGCTACGTCTTATGCTACAGCTTTTAGCTAGCAGCATGCTAGGTGTGGTTTCAACTGCGGAAGCCGAATACTAACGAACAAATGAGTTGTGATGAAACAGATACAGGCCGTTTGAACTCGGGAGAAAATATTCAACAGAAACCTCAGAAAAAAACGTTTTTAATGGAAGGGCCTCTTTAAGTTGAAGTTGCTTAAAAAAGATGCTTTGGTAAATCTATAAATGTTCATTCTGGATTAAATATAGTTGAGTGTACCAAATGTCAGCAATACTTTTGGTTAACATTTAAAGCGGGATGAAGTCGAGAAAGGAAGCTCATTTGATTTTCTTTTTTTTATTTCTATTTCTGTGTCTACATATTGCAAAGAGCTCCAGATAAAGTAAGATTAAAATGTATTTCATTTACAAAAAAAAAAATGTTTAAGTAATTAATTTGATCATCTGTCACCAGCTAAGACATAAAAATGTTTCCATGTAAAACAACATAAATCTATTGATCAGCTGTCATCCTAGCATTTTTTATAAATAATAACCTTGAAATTATTAATTATTATCCTAGTGATTCAGAAATTGTTTTTGAGAAAAAAGTCATTTGAATATTTTAAAAGCAAATATATCACTAACAATATTTTTGTCTATTTTTTGCAATTTTAATAACAAATCTGTTATTAAATTAGTTTGTCTGTTTGGTCTGCACATTATGTTACTCCAATAGAGTTTTGCTAAATTAAATCATTGCTGCATTAAATAATAAAGTTTATTTACAGCTCCTTTTACACAAAAGTTTTCTGTTTGTTTAAATGTGGAAAAGAAAAAAGAAATATTAAAAAACATTGTGGGATTGTTGAGCAGATACAACATGTTTTTCCTTATATGTCTGCACAAAACCAAAAACACAGCCTCATTTTTAACATTAATATTTTCTTTTCGTAATTCTTTTACCTGTGAATTTATTTTTCCTGAACAGAATTTATTCAATCTCAAAAGTATGAGTTTGATAAGTACTGCATCAAAACGAACAAAAATAACTGGATCAATAGATAATTATCATTATACTCAATATGCAGGTGTGTTTTAAATGATAGCCATTAATAAAAATCATTCTGATCAGGTGGCAGCGGTTGCCAGGAAACCCTGAAACGAGCCTCATCTGCTTCCTAAAACAAAATGAATTATTAAACAACCTGCTGACTGTACCAGGAACATGAACCAGTCACTTCTTACTTTCCTTTGACCCAAGAGAATTACTACCAAAACCATGTCTTTGTTACTGGAACACGGGTTTATTAGGACCGCAGCGGTGGAGAAAGTGGTGGCACCAATCGCAAGTCATTTGTGTCACTTGGTTCTGCTGTGCGATGCAGCAGAACCAGAACAGTTTGGCCAAGTAGAGGTGGCAGCTCAGGGTGTAGCTAAAGCTACAGAGAACATGGCAGCAGTGATCTCCAGGTATGTGTGGTGATGCTGATGTAATCAGGCTTCACATGTAGCTTTGTTACTGATTTTAAATCCTTTTAGGCAAGTAAGTGAAACGGCTGATGAAGTTTTGCACATGGAGATGTCGTCCCTGCTCGAGTCCTTCCGGGTGTCCGGACAGCACGTATTGCTGGCAGCTCAGAAACTCAACATCCAGCCCAATTTACCTGAACACAGAGAGGAGCTCATCGCCGCTACGCAAAACGTCTTCCTGGGAGTCGTCAAAGTAAAGTTTAACTACAGCAAGATGTCTAATAAGAAAATATCCAACATTCTTCAAACAAACGTCAGAGTGAATGAAAGCTGAGTTAAAGAACGAACACTGAACGGTTTGAACAGCTGCTTCTGCTTTTTATTTAATCAGAGTTTTTCCATGAATATAAATACAAGTCCACACAGGAGACACCCACAGTGGCTGGGTTAGATTTCAAACAGAAAACATTGAAATTAAGTTCAAACTTTTAATATTGTGTTAAATAATTGAATTTGTCGTCAGTTTCCGAGGACAGTCGTGTCGGTCTCGCTGTATTTTGTAAGTTAATATCTAACCTCAAAACCAAAGAAAGTTCAGTAAAATCCAAGTGTGAAAAAGAAGAATTCTATTAAAGAGGCCCTTCCATTAAAAACAGTTTTTCTGAGGTTTCTGTTGAATATTTTAGCTCCACAGGTGTTCTTACCTTCATACTGGATATGAAAACAAGTCAATAACTTCTCTTTCAGTTTTAATCTCTCAAACTACGCAGGTGGTGATAAAACCCGATTTCTCCCGAGTCCGAACGGTCTGTATCTGTTTCGTCACAACTACTTTGTTCGTTAGTATTCATCAGCTCCTGCAGTTGAAACCACGCCTAGCATGCTGCTGGCTAAAAGCTGTAGCATAACGTAGCAAACAGGAAGACACAACGTCCAACGTTGCCATGCACAGCGGGTCAGGAAACAGTATTCTTTGCTCTCATAGGCTAGTTTGTTAGCCAATCAGAGTCCAGCAAATTCGAACAATAAATATGAATGAGCTGCTGACGAAGCAGCCTGATGGAAGGAGCCGGAACCACCCGAATTTTAACGCAGACAGATTGAAAGGTCTGTTAATCAGTGTTTCCTGACGTTTTTTAGATATAAAATGTTTCATATTACTGGTTAATACTTAAGAAATAACCACAAAGTCCTGAAATGTGTATGAAATGGCCTCTTTAAACATTTGAGTTTGGACTAAAAGTGATTTGTTTACCTTCAGGTTCTCTTGGTGAATGACAATGCTGTTGTAAGAAGAGTTATAGGTGCTGCTGATCGGGTCCTGGAGTGCCTCACTGAGCTCAGCTCGTCCTCAGACATCGAGACTCTTCTCAAATCCTTCCGAGTCTTTTCTGAAGCACTACTCGTCCTCAATAGACTCACAGTGGACAGAGCAAACTCCTTACTGGATCCCAGGCAAACAAAGCAGCTGTTTGACTGTTTGGAAACACTGAAGAGGTGCATCTCCATGCTGCACACAGCCATGTGCACCACCATCAAACACCCTGCGAGTGAGCAGGCCCAAGAAGCCAAAAGGTACATTCTCCACAAGGTGCAAAGCACTGTGGGAGAAATTACAGCAACTCTCACGAGCGAGAACAGCAACACACTGATGGGACCGAATGGGTTTTACACCGACAGGCGTAATAGTCTGTTGCAGCTTCTGAGGAGTTACTCCGTCTCCTCATTTCAACACAGTGGGTTTGACAGCATGGTGAGAGATATTGTGTTCCACTGCATGGTCGTGGCAAACTTCTCAAGAAGAGAGTCTCAGCAGAGAATCGTCAGCCACTGTCGTCACATCCTGCAGTTCTGGTCTGAGCTAAATCGGATTTTAAAACGCTTCAACGAACCCGAAGACTTTGAGAAAACGTGTATTTTGTTGGGACAACAGATCCAAATGCTTGACGAAGCTCTGATAGCGGCGCTTCTTTATCAAGTTTTTGACACGTTTCTCGCAGCCTCTTCCACAGCAGATGAACTTTCTTGCACCACTAAACAAATCATAGCTGCAGATTCTGCTGCAGAGCTGGATCTGACCTTCATTCAGCCGGTAGTTGAGGATTTCATATCGTCCACTGATAGAATAATCCAAGTGGCGAACTTTCTCTCAGCTGTTGCCGTGGATGCAAAGAGTTTGGAGAATGTTGAGAACTCACAAGTGTGTCTAAGACGACTGAGAGGTCGTGTCGCACCCCTTTCCCTTGAACTGGAAGATAATTCAATGCAAACTGTTCAACAGCTGCATGATTTGTGTCAGAAATGGGAGGAGGAGATTAATCAGCTCCAGGAAGCTCTGAGTGATGTAATGGATGTGAAAGAGTTCACCAGTCTTGCTATCAGTGAGATGGTCAATGACCGTCATGGATGTGAGGAAGCATACAGGGAGCAGAGCTATGCGCTGTTCAATGATCATGCTAAAAATTTAATTTGCCACATGAAGCTGGTGATTCTCTCAGTGAGGAGGCACTTAGACAGAAGCGATAATCCAATCTACAGGAACGGCCTGCTGGTCCTGCTGAAACAGGCCCAGTCATCCAAAACCAAAGTGCTCGAGTCAGTCCGAGACATGCTTCAAGGTTCAACTCTAAACGTGGAGACATATTCCACCTTTACAAACAACGTTTCCACGGTTGTTCAGCATTTCAAGGTGCTCCGAGAGGGACTGGACGGCCACCAGCATCCACATCTCCTGAGCCCACTTCGAGAGGCGGTACGTGAACCTGAGGTCTCGCCGTTCTCTGCAGTATGGGAAACTAGGCTGGATCACATGACAAAAGAATCAAACTCTCCTGTTTTCGAAGTTGTGGAAGGGAATATTCAAACAATACATGAGGACAAGCATTCAGATCATCAAACAGAACAAGACTGTAAATATGACAGCAATGATTTAAAGATTCCAGCTGTTCCAGATGAGCCTGAACTGATCCACAAGCCTGTTGCCTATGACCTTTTACCCCTCTTGTATGAAGTTGTGACTGTGACTAAAGAGAAAGACATGTCAGAGCTTAACCGGGCCTGTACCGGAGTTCTCGAATTGTCAAACTGTTATGCTCAAGCTGCAAAGGAAGGCTTGGCCATAGTTGATACTGTTGACTGTCAGACACTTGAAAACTTCAGATCGGAGCTGGTGTCACGGACCCCACTGCTGGTCCAAACGGCACAGGAAACAGCAATGAGCTCATCAATGAGCACTGAAAGCATCTACAAGCACTGCGCCCAGTTTTCTGACCTCATCAGCAACATCCGAAAGGTTTTACTGCCAGTCGCTGGGCCTTGGTATCATGCTGCGTTTGCTGAACTGCAAGAGAATCTGCACGTTACCTTGAGTCTGAATGAAGCAATGACTTTATGTGCTCATGTTGTCCAGGTTTTGACGTCATCTGGTTTAAACTCACAAGCTGATGGTCAAGAAACCTTCAACGTTTTACATAGCAAACTGAACAAAGCCCAGAACAATACAAGGCATCTCACAGAGTTCTCCACCTCAGCAGAAAGACAGCGAGATCAGATGGAAGGACTTTGTATCCTCTGGGGTCTTTCCGTTCAGACTGTATTAAATTCTTTAGATAAGATTTTAGGTACATCAACTGCAATATACTGGCTGAATCCTCACAAACAGCTGTCAGTATTGTCCGAGAACTCTTTAAGAATCCAAGAGGCTGCAAGGCTCACCAGCATCAACTGCAAGAGCGCTTACAAATCTACACAACTGACAAGTGAGCAGGACGAGCTGAAAACGCTGACCGATGCATATCTTCAAGCTGCTGAAGAACTCGGCACGATACCAAACGTGATGCAGCTCGCGAAATCCGAATTTTTTCAGCGACAGCTCTTGATTAAAATCCGAGTGCTTTGTGGCAAGTTGAGCAAAGAAAATCAAGACTACGACTCTGCGTTTCGAAACGTCGTCAGCATCGCTTACTCCGCTGCCGAACATTTCCGAGATCCTGATGCAGAAGACACGGTGCGGAAATTTGACGATGCAGCGCAAACGCTTGTTGACAACATCAAATCTGCAACCAGAAGAGTGGACAACTGCTTAAACTACATCCGAGAGCCACGCTCTCGCTCTAACCTGCGGTCTGTCGCTGACCACATCTCTTTTCAAATTTCAGATATAGTCACCAGGGCGAGGCTCATGGTAGAGACTCGCTACGTTTACGACACGCTCAGTTTGGATGTGTTGATACAGTGCTGGTCAGCAAAAGCTCATTATGTGGTGGAAGAGATCATGAAGCAAGATGGGATTCACCAGGAAGCTAAAGAGAGTATCAAGGCTGGTTTACAAGGCAAAACATCTGATGATAGTGTTCAAGTTTTGGTCCAAGAGGATCCTCCTGGTCCAACATCCCTGCAGAACACAGAAACTGTAGATGCTGCAGAAGATAAAATGAACACTGGGGTAAAACATAAGGCCAAAAATGTGAAAAGAGAGGTGAGTTTTTATACTGAAAAGAATTTCCAGTTTAATTTATGTCACTTTAAATCCTGTTCTGGCTTTTCCCTTTAGGATGGTGCTGCATCAGTTGCTTACAGAGAAGCTTCTTCCCTGACGTACACCTCCCTTTATCTAAAGGAAAAGAGCGACAGCTGGGATCCCAAAGACAACAGGATAGTTCAGGTGACGAGGAAGATGGCTGACACAATATGTCACATGACACAGTACTTAAAGAAGAAAGGTCCAATACTGGTAATGTCCACCAGAGAGCACTGTCCCACCTGGTCTTCATGAAAGCAAACATGCTTATTTCTTTTTTATTTTCTTGTGATTAAGAACAAAGAAGCGTTTGTCACTGCAGCCAAAGACGTGATCTCAAACTGTCAGTCAGTCACTCAGTTCATCAGAGTTATTGCCAACCACAGCCTGGACAAACAGTGTACAGTTGAATTATCCCTAATCATAGAGCAGATTCTAACCATCACCAATCAGCTCAGCATCATCTCCAGGTCAGGATTCTTTAAAAATCAACAAATAGCACAACCACGAAATTATCAGCTGAGGTCCTTTATGCTCTGATGTTTGTTTAGTGTCAACGCCGTGACCCCTGGATGCAAATCATCTGACGAGATCCTGGTAAAGAACTCACAGAATCTCCTTCAGACGGTCCTGCGTGGAGTCCATGCTGCAGAAACAGCTTCCATTACAGTAAATATGATGTAGCATATTTTAAATTACTTCAGGTCTATTGTTTGTTCTTCGGTTTTTGACAGGGGTGGTTAAAATTTGCTCAGTGCTTCAACCACTGGTGGGTATTGTGACTATTTGTGAATCTCTTGGCTTGTGGGAATTTCCTCACATGAGCTACTTGCATCAAGTCTCTGTACTTGTCTGAATTTTAGTTAAATTAAGATCAAGAATTGAAATAAGGATTGCAAAGCTTTAAATTTATGCTTCTCTTTTTTTTACTTAAAGAAAAACACGTGCAGTTGGTTCCTTCCGGGTTATCCTGCATTTGTTAAAGAGGCCCTTCCATTAAAAACAGTTTTCTGAGGTTCTGTTAGCTCCACAGGTGTTCTTACCTTCATAGTGGGTGTGAAAACAGGTCAACAACTTCTCTTTCAGTTTTTTTCTCTCAAACTACGCAGGTGGCGATAACACCCGATTACTCCCGAGTTTGAACGGCTTTTATTTGTTTTGTCACAACTCCTTTGTTCGTTAGTATTCGGCAGCTCCAGCAGTTGAAACCACACCTAGCATAGAGACTGCGTCTGCTGTTGCCATGTGCAGTGGGGCAGGAAACAGTATACCTTGCTCTCATAGGCTAGTTTGTTAGCCAATCAGAGTCCAGCAAATTTGAATAATGAATATTAATGAGTTGCTGCCCGAGAGCCTGACGAATCTCGACGCAGAGAGATTGAAAGGTCTGTTAATCAGTGTTTCCTGACGCTTTTTAGATATAAAATGTTTCATATTACAGGTAAATACTTAAGAAATAACTACAAAGTCCTGAAATTTGTGTGAAATGGCCTGATCATGATATTACCATCACATTTCACAGAAGTACTTTGAACTTCTTTAAACATAAAATGTGCATAATGTATGACTCACCTAAGATTTCAAAGTTTACTGTCCAGTTTTAAACTGAAGGTTAAGTTAAACTGTATGTTTGTTTTCTGGTAAAGATGGTTAAAAATAATTAACAATGCTGGTGCCCCATACTGACTTCCACACTCCCACAGGGTTTAATAACATGCCATAGAAACTTGTTTCTGATGCTGTTATTTCCCTTTTTTTAACAACATTAGCAAGAACTACTTGAAATCCTAAAAATATCAAAGAATAAAAAAACTTCTGTCAGATCAGAATAGTATGATTTAAGGGCACAATTTTTAATCATTATTTGGAAGTGAAAGTCGCAGATATTCTCATAATCTCAACATCAGGATTATTTAATGTATTAATAATACACAGGTTGGTTTCCACTACAGAAAACCTTTTTTCAGGAAACAGATTTTTTATTTTATTTGTAGGTTTTTTTTTAAACGTTTTTATTCCCTTTACAAGAATCAGGGTAAAAACAGATTATGACGGTTTACTACAGTAAACATTCGTAATTGGATGGTAGTACTTTTGAAATTACCTGAAACCTTGGAGATAGTAGGGAGCATTAAACATTTCTGATTGATCTGTTAGAAATGAACCGAGGGTGAGTGACAAGATGCTTTAAATCTCACTAAAATGGGATCTTTATCCCACTGAGGACATTTTTATAGCCATCGATGTGACTGTTTTGTCACTTTCAAGGATCAGTTTTAGACACATCTGTAACTTCTATTATAATTGTGCTTCAGAATTAGTTTCAAAGATCTGAAAACTGCACACCTGTATTTAAACTGCAGGGTCTGAAGCAGCCGGAGCCAAACTCAGACGGCGCCGAGGCGACAGCTTTGTGTTTCCAGTGGAAGAAGAACTTGGAGATCTATCGAGCTCTGCAGACGTTTAACCCAGAAACCGATGATCTCGGTTTAAGGAAGACGTCGTCTCACCCTTTAGCGCCGAGTCTCGCCCCCCAGGTTCATGTTTAAAAGGACGACGCACTATTTCCTGTTTAATCTTTTAATAAAAATCACTTAGATGATGAATATGTTGTAAAACGCCATGTAGTACTGTACACAGCCATCATAAGGAGATAAAGCATTACAATCTACAAAAAAAAAACCAAAACACACTCACAAAAACAATGTACACATGATACAAAATGCACATTTACAATGTGAAATACGAAAGCAGTAAAAAAAACTGCTTATTGTTAAGCAAAACAAAATCAAAATATACAAACAAACTGTTACTTAAACGGCCATCGTGTTACTGCTGCACTACAGAGATCACCTTTTATGAACAGATTAAAATACCACAACTCAACATATTGTCATATTTGTTACATAATGTACACAAACCTGTAATACCATCGAGATTGTGCGTCACTCTGGAAAAGACACTCAGATATTTTCTGATTATTGGATCAATAAAAAAAGTCTTTAATATCAGTTTTATCGTGTTACAAGCGATTAAAAAGATTCTGTTTCGTTGACTGAATCTGATCGTGTGAAAAGTTAAATTATGAACTTGTTTCAGGGCGTGTGAAAGGTGGAGATTATTCCTTGTTATATAAGTGAGGATAAACAATGAGATGTCAGATTAAATACCAGTGCTGCTGTCATGGAGACGTTTCTCTGTATGTGGCTGAGAATCTGCGTATAAAAGACGTGTAAAAAAATTACAAAATGATTAAATTCCTTAACAAACACAGTCGAACCGTCGCTTTCTGTTTGTCATTATGTGTCAGAATGTTCTATAACCAAGAAACGTGTGCTGTGATAATCTGTACAGGATTATTTACAGAAATAAATAATTTATGAAATGTTAAATATGGATTAATGAACATAACTGAATTATTTACAAACCCAAACTTTTGAAGTGTTTACTGACAGAAAGGGGAAGCAGTGGGATCAAAAGTCTTGAACACGTCTTTAAGTGTCCTGTCGTCTGCCTCCTCTAGATCCTGCTGATCTTCCTCCTCCTCCTCTTTCACCTCCTCTTCCTGCTCCATGTTTATCTCTACTTCTCCTTGTGCTCCTGTTGGCCCCTGACCTCCTTGTTTAGCCTGCCTGGGGTCCGTGTACTGAGGTCGGATTAGCCCAGCCAGCGCCGGGATGGGGAGGTTATGAACCGCGGGGGGTTTGACGGGTGAAGGGGGCGGAACTGTTGGAGAAGTAGGAGGAGTCTCACTTGCGGCGACGTCCTCCACCGAAGTGCTTTGCTTGGTTGGTGAGAGTGACGACAGAGGAGTGTTCTCTATTTTGGAAGGCTGTTTAAGAATTCCAGCCTTTTTCTGTGGTTCTAGCTGCTCGGTCTGAGAGCGAGGGTCGTACAGACTGATCCCACCCAGGATTGTTGTGGGGCTTTCTAGACCTCCATCAGAAGATGCTAATCGGGGGGCGTAAGGTGGCAGTTTCTCTGGTTCTGGTTTACACTGGGCAGCTTGAGGAGAAGAGTTAACTCTGAGCTTCTGTAGTCTGGGGTCCACCGGACCTCCCCCACATGAGGGATCTTTCTGACGCAGTAGCTTGGAGTCCAGACTCCCTCGGCGCTTGAGTCTGGGGTCCAGAGATTTCTGCTGGCGTGGATCTACGGGTCTCTCTGTGGAGGAGCGAGACTCCAAAGTTCCTGCGGGGAGACGATTCAGACGCTCCTTCAAACGTGCAGCAGCTAGTCTGGGATCAGTCAGCGGAGGGCTGGAGACAGTCAGGTGGTCCGGCTGGTTCGTTCGGTTCATTTGAGCATCAGCGATTAGAGGCGGAAGAGGCAAGTTGATGGAGTGTTCCTGTTTAGGAACGAGGGAAGGAAGGAGATCCTCGGGTGCCCACACCACCGTCTGCGCAAAGGTGGGCCGCTGGAGCAGGATGTCGACCCGAATGTGACTAAACTGCTTTAACTGACAGCGAGGGTCCCGCAGCACAGTCTCTGGACCGGCATCCAGCGGGATCAGAACAGCTCTGTCTCTGAGTTCTCGCTCTCCTTCCTCCTCCTCCTCCCCTGTCGGAGGTTTTTGGAGATGACTTGATTCTCCCGGCCTCTTCCTGGGGTCTTTGTAGAGCCGAGGATCTGCGGCTCCCTCTGCCTCCTTGTTGACATCTGCGAGTCGTTGTCTCGGGTCTGTCTTCACTCGCGGGTCACTTGGTGGGACCTTCTCCTTTAGGAGCCGCGGGTCGCTTGGCGCTGGAGTCGAAGGCGCGGACTGAGGGAGCTTCGACTGGTTCTGCTGCATCTCAGTCTGCTTCTTCAGAGACTTCAGGATGGAGGAGACACTGGAGCTCCCGTCCTCCTCGTCACTCGAGTACCAGCTGGTCGTTTCATCTGAAAAACCAACATATCATTTGGTTATTTGAGTTCTGTGGTTCTGTTCGTTCTTTTGAACCGGAACCGTTACCTCTGGTTTTATTATCCTGATCATCTGCCCTGTGAGGCTCGTTCGCTTGTGTTTCTTGTTGCTGCTGCTGTGTCAGGTGTAAGAAGATGGCTTTCTGCACCTCTGCAGGTAAAGACTGTAACTGTGACTCTGCACCCATCTGCTGCTGAAGGTTCTGTATGAAGGCCAGACCAGGTTCTACTGCACCTAAATACAAAAACACACTCTTAGAATAACAGCTAGACAATAACAAACCTGATGAATGTCCATTTTAACCCAATCCTAACCTCCTTGTTGACCGGTGGCCTGATTCTGCATAAAGGTGCTGAAGAACTCCATCTGGTTCTGACCTAACGATGGAAAAGGTAACATATTTTGCAACATCTGGAGATCTGGAGGAAATGGAGGCCTCTGTAAATTCATCTGCTGGTTGATGTTAGGAAAGGGTGGGGGGTGTCCAGAAGGAGCTGGTGGCTGCATTGGAAACCCATGTGGTGGATGCTGTCCTGGAGGATTCTGTGGAACAGCTGATCCAGTGGGGTGACCCACGAGAACAGGCGGTTCAGGAGGGGGGATCTGAGGAGGAGGGCCTGATGGTGCGTCAGCTCCACTTTGTGTTTCCTCTGAACCTCCAGTGAACTGATCAGCATCGTCACCTTGATTCTGGGAGAAGTTCGATCCACTGAAAAACAAAGAAAGCATTTATTTTACTGTTTAAACAGTTCGGATCAAAGATGGTTCTGATTACCTCAGAGCGATTTTGTGTGCCAGGTCAACTGTAGGTTGAACTTTAATTTCAAACAGAGAGGGGATCTTCTTTCCAGACTGACACGAGGCTCCGTCTGTGGGGCTGCTCTGACCAGGAGTGGGAAGCAGCCCGACTCCAGGAGGAGGTTTGGGAAGCGGGGCGATCCCCTGCTTCCTTAGATCCTCCAGCTCCAACTCGTCCTCGCGGGCGTTCTCCTCCTCAGTGTTAATGATCTGTCAAACATCAAAGAGATGAAAACAGAAACATTTGGATTAAACGCACCGAGGAGACGAGCTGAAAACAAACTCTCTGTTTCACCTTTTCAAGCAGCTCTTTGGTCACATCGTTCAAAGCATCATGGGAGAACTTGCAGTTGTCTCCTTGGTAACATTTGGCTCCAGTGTGAAAGAACTTGCAGGGATATTCATGTGCAAAGACAAGTTAAGGATCTGGACTCATAAAATGTCGTGCAAGTTACTGACACAGTGCAGTGAGGAAGACTGGAAGGATATTGTGCATGTAAATACAGTGATCTCCTTTGCTGCAGTATCCTTGAAGGTAGAATTTACAAAGTTCCTTTTTCTTATCAGGAACCACGAGCTCGTGTTCAAATTTACACTGTTCCCCCTGCCAGAAAACAAAACACAAGTTTGTCGTGTCATTATTTCAGTTGTGTTTTGTTAAAAGAAGCTCCAGAAGCTGCAGGACCTTGATGCAGCGACCCTCCAGGAAGTATTTGCAGATGTATCTCCCGTTGTGTTCCACCGTGTGCTGGCTGATGAACTCTTTGCTCATGATTGGTCGTTTCTTCGGAAACCCCAACGAGTTTTTTCCATCCTGTGAATAAAACAAATAGTTTGTAGATTTTTTAAAAATGGTGCAATTCGTTAAAAGGTTAAACATGCTCACCTGTCCCATATCTTCCCCTCCCTGGTCACCTCCTCGTCCCCGTCCACGCCCCCCCCAGGGTTTACCCTTAAGCCTCTTGTTCTTGTTGAGCATCCCGCGTCCTCTTCCTGGTCCGCTCCCCCGACCTCTTCCTCTCTGTCCAACTGAGAAAAAAAAACACCTCTCTGACTGCTGTATTGTTACATTTCAGAGAAAAAAAAACTCTTCTGCCGTCAGAAGAGTTTTTATGTTTTAAATTTAGGATAATAAACATACACTGTTGATGCTTCATGCCCCTCATGCCTCCTCGGCTCATCTGGCGTCCCTTTCCTTGACTCGCTGAATCTTTTGCCTGCTGATACTCCGACATCTCGTCTTCATAATCCTCCTCCTCTTCATCGTAGTCGTACTTGTCGTCGCTGTAGTCGTCGCTGTATTTGTCAAAATCGCTGCTCTTTTGCGGCGACGGCCTTTTTAAGTTGCCGTGGACTTTTTTTGAGTGCTGTCAATAAAGAGCAAGAATATTATCACGCCATATTTCTTTAGGTTAAAATAATGCAGCTGCTTTCCAGTAAGTGAAAACACACCTGAGAGTGCTGGATGTCGGAGTCTCGACCGTATCCCTGACTCTTCCTGGTTTTGGGTCTTTCTGGTCGGTCGTAGTCCGAGTCGTAACTGTCAGAACTGGAGCTGCTGGAGGAGGAATAATGCTGAACAGGAACAAAAAAAAAAATCCCAAATCAGTTTTTAGGCTATTGTCTTTCCTAAGATTTGTAGTTTGTGGTGGAAACTAAAACTTAAGTGTAACAAATTAAAATGATAGCTTACTCTCTGTCTGTCACGTCTCCGTCTTTTCGATCTTCTTTTCTCTCTCGTCTTCTTGTACCTTTTCCTCGCGTGCCGTCGCACCTTTTCCTCCTTCACCTTGTCTTTCTCCTTCTCTGTATCGACCTTCACCTCAGCTGCCTCTTTGTTCTCCTCTTCGATTTCGATCCCCTCGTCATCTATTTCTCCATCCTCCAGTTCTCCATCTTCCCTACAAGAAACAAAATACTACATTGTTATCAAAAAAACAATATATCAACTTAAAAATGTTTTTGTCTCTCATCAGAGAAAACGTGGATTATAACAGATGTATAAAGTATGTTTTTTTTTTTTTTTTGCTTTATGCTCACTATGTTGTATTTATAAAAATGACAGATTAATTAGCTAATTCAGATTGGATAAAACTCATAAAAGTTTCTGTTTTTTAAAAGTCAAATAATTTAGGATTTATTTGATATAACAAAAAATCTTATTCAGAAAGTCTATGTTCCATTTTCCTCAGTTTCTCTTAAAAGGGGATGAATTGTAATACAAAATCTAGTTATCAACTGATGTGGATGATGCAGGTCTGTAAAGATCAGAGTCCTGGGAACAAAACTCATGTTTGAGTTACTAAAAACAGCAAAATACCAACATCAACTTCATTACAATAGCCAGATTTCCTTTATATTTACAGAAAATATATTTCAAATAATAATAAAGTAATTGCAGAACACTGTAAAGTGCAAGACCTCCCCAGTATCGAGCACCTCAACCATTTAGTTGACTTATTAGTTTTCTTAGTATCAAAAGCAGCAGCATAAATCAGTATGAGATCAGATCTGTCCTTTGCAGCCACACCCTGTACAAATTTACCCTTTCTTTTGTGCAAGTGACTGAAATAATTTGCCATGTTTTAGAATAGATAAATCACAAGGACACAGGTCTGCTAGACCTTGAAGAAATAAATCTCTTAACCCTGCATGAACTCAGTGTGGGCAGTGCTGCCACATGTCCACCAGGGGGAGGCCGAGAGCAGGATGGGCGTGACATTTACATCACAATCATTTGCAGAAGGTAAAAACGAAGCAATGAATCTCAGCGTTACAACATAAGGCTGAGCTCTGCTACACTGTGTGGAAATGATCAGAAATGAGATGGGAAAATCTAGGCAGTCTGAACAGAAATATTCATATGCACCAGAAAGGCATGCAAAATAATTTCAAAAAGGGGGGGAATAAGAACCTTGTTTACAATATTCATGAATAAAATAGAAAACAGTAAAACAAGCAGCACCACGGCACTGAAACGCACAAATGAGCGTATTAAGAACTGCACAAGAATGTTACTCGACCTTTCATCCCCTGCAAGCTCAGAGTCTGTCATGTTTTTGTCAAGAACAGGGGCTGGGGGACTGGAAACAAGGCTCACAGAAGCCATTGGAAAACGGATCTGCCTCCCTTCTCCCCGGTACAAGAGTGAATTAACACAGTCACTCAAGGAGACGTTGGTTTATGAGAGATGCTGCAAGATTTCAGACTGGAAAAGACTCACGGTGTTACATGTCTCGACAGAGACAGTAAACAGACATTCTCCTCTTTCATATCAATGGCGTTTTAACCCTGTGAGCACAGCTTGAAACCCCGCTTTGTTATTGTCCCGTCGCTTGACAGCTGCCATGGTGAAAACAGAGGAGACGGAGGGAGAAACAGACAGAAATGTAACCATATTCGTTGATTTCAGCATCTTCATGCGATTTCTCAACGGGGACATCATCACAAAATGGCCTCTGAGTTATGCTGCACATTCCTCGACTATGTTCGCTCCACGTATTTATAGTCCAAGCGGATCTATCTAACATGGGAAAAACAGAAGCTGCTCAGCAATTGGTCAAAAAATTCAAGTGCAAAAATGCTGTGATATTATTGGCTGAAAGCAATGTCAATCTCTTTCAGCACAATGCAGCGAAGAAGTGAAAATATCACACCGCAGCACGTTCAAACTCAGTATTTACTACTTATGGTCTGAACTTTGTGCTAAAAACGAACAGAATTTAATCTTTTTGTCATAAAAAGAGCTACAAAAATCTAATTTTCTTCACCGTTTAGTTAGCAGCATCATATTTCAAGTCTAACGTTCGCGCGCGCATGCATTTAGCACAAAAACATGGTTCTCACGTGCGTATGTAGTCCTGTCACTCACCAGCAGATGTCGCTACAACTCCGCTAATGAAATTAGTCCAGGAAGTATGGCAAGTGACTTTATCATTTTTTAGATTCTCCCCACAGCAGTGAAAAATAATCTGATGTTTGGAATGTGAGTCTTAAAAAATCTGTCATTAATATTCATGACGTTTTACTAAATGTTTAATTATATATGTCTGGATCTGTACTCTCAAACACACATGAAAGAAATGCGTGATGTAATTAGATGTCTGAAAGGTCTGAATTTTTAGCTGTGTAAGGTAATGAAATGTTATTTTTCCAAGCAACAATTGAATTGTTGTATCTACAAAACACAATATTCATTCATAGACAAATACTGAAGCTTTTAGGGGATTTTTGAATATATAGTCTTTCTTCTACAATCTCAGTTGTGTGAATCCTACAATGCATTTCTTTTTCACAAGAATAATGTGTAAATATTTCTATTTGGACTCGAAAGGGTGTGATTTTAACCAGGAATAGAAAAATACTATTTTTGAGTTTTAGAGATAGAGGTTGTTTGATTACATGCTACAACGGCCTGCTATACCTGATGGTGCGTGTCAACAGATTTGTGACTTGATATGTCAGATTATATTATTGACCCTAAATAAAACCGTCAATCGGGGGAAAATGACCTTTTTCATCCTAGTGAAGTTTGTTAATGTGTGTTATGCTTTTAAAACGTTAAAGGGAGCGACATTTAAAGCAACAGTCATGTAGCTAAATAATTCTAAAATAAATATTCGTTCATTTAATAACGCCATTGTTTGTCATATTATATAGCAGGATCAGACGAATGTGAGGGAGGAGGGAAAGAGCCTGAAAATTCCTGGGTGGGAGGGATTTCTGCAGAAACTGAGTCTGCAGCGCTCGGAGCTGAAACTTTCTGTGCAACAGTCAGACTGAGGTGCGTCTTTGATGAGCATCGCCCTCCATTCTGACCCCTTCACATTTAGTTTTATGGAGGTTTTATTGAACAAATAACAGAAGAGCCTGTTAAATATTGGAGGACATCGACAGGCAGCTGAGTTAATTGATGGACTTTCAGAAATGGATCTGTCTTTTCGATGCAGGTGTTTGATCTTGCTGTATTTGACAGCCGTTCAAAGCGGCCACGCCACAGTTCAGGTAGGAGAAATAACCAAAATAAAGAAGGAAAATAATATAAAAAGAATCAGAGTGTATGACTATAAGAAATAACTGTGATTTACATTCTTTACATCCTAAAATTATATGTTTTTGTTTGACAATTTTATTTGTAAGGCGTTCATGTTGCACTACGTGTTTTCATCCAGTTTTATGCTATTTGAATGTAATGCATGATGTGAATACTCATGTATCCTGTCATTTGGTGGCATCTCCTCTTTCTTTGCCTTCGGCAGGTAAAATAAGCACCGCTGCTGCAGTTCTAATGTACTGAAAAGAATTTTAATCATACAAAGCCCTTCATACGCCAGAGCAGGAATTCAAAGTATGCTGCTGAGAGAAATTGCTCCAATGAGCATGTGATTAATAAACTCTTCAACAAAGGATTTGAGACTCTTTCTTTGAGTGAGTCCGTAATGGCCTGAGACAAGCGTTTTCCCCAAAGTAACTGCATGTGGCTCTCATGCTGTTTTGAGCAGGATCATCCTGCAGTCTTGCAGAATATACAGAGGAACAGCATTCTGGACTAAGATTTCTTTGACATCTGCCATGCAGCTTTTGTCCAGCTGTGTCTGCCACTGGAGTTGGGTTAGTCTGTGTGAGATGAGGAGAGGAGAAGAGATGCCTAGAGGGTGTCACATGAGAGTAAAAGGAGGTCCGGTGAAAAACAATATTCAAAGTAAAACAGATTACAGATTTTCTGTATCATCAGGTATCATGAAAACATCTCACTAATGTGCTTTTCATTGCAGTGAAAACACATTAGAACTTTAAACCTGCCATTAATGTGGATCTTCTTTCATTGACATCATTCTCCACAGCTGCACAATGCTGTTTATTCACTGCTCGTGTTTTACATTTTGCCACCATTAAACTGAGGTAACCTCAAATCCTGGGCTCGAGTTTTTTTTTTTTTTTTTTTCCTTTGCTGGAAAGATTCTTGAGCCGTTCTGCCAAGACTGTTTCTTTTAAAGTGGTAATTCTGGTCAGTGCTCTTGCTTTATTAACAGACATGCATGGATAAGCACCAGGTGGTTGGGCTGCTGCGTCAGATGGAGAAGTTCCTTAAAGGCCAGGAGATCCGGTTCACAGAGGGTCTCAGGATCATGAAGTCCAAGCTGGCGTCACTTCAGAACTCGGTCTCCAAATTACCTCAAGCTGATCAATCAGCTGGTGAGTCACAAAGTTTTAATTTGATCTATCAAAGAGTATTTGAAGTTTTTACACATTTACTGACAACAGAAACCAGCTACAGCTTTTTTATTCTGGCATAATAAAGTCATTTCAAGGCTTTCAGATTTGGGTACTCGACAGGGGAAGTGGATTTTCGGAATTGTGTTGCTTGGCAGCAGACGCTAAACTGAATTTGTTAGTGATGGATCCATAACTCTGTGAAGAATGTTATGTGGGACAGGAAAAGGTTGATATTTAACAGTTACAGCTATAAACGCTTAACAAAACAGAAAGCGGAAAAATTATAAAACAGTCCTACAACCTTCACAGCTCTGGGAAAACCAAAATGTGGTGGTTTGTTTTTTGTTTGTTTTCCCCATTCCATTTCCACTCAAGCCAATTCTCGAAGAAAATAATGTAACTTTTACATCTTTGTGATGGCTTTATTTTGCCCCATTATATAGCAAAACATTTGTACGATAATATACTTAAAATAAAACGTAAAGGCATTTATGTTTGTTGAATTCATTCTTTGTTGAAACAATGCTTCTTGGCAGTAAACCACATGCTGCCTTTTCATTTCCCTTTTAAATGAAGCCACATTTGTAAGGAAAATACATTTGTGGGTTGAACAGCAGAGTTGAGGTTGTGGGTCGCGCCCATAAAAACTTGCCAAATCTTCTTTGCTAGTGCCAAACAGCTATTGCCTCAGAACCACACACAGTCACAGCAGCCTGGTGGCTCCTCGTCATGCTGGTCACCAGCCTGGTCACAGTGCTGTGGGATAATGTTCAGTTTCCAGCGCACATGTTACAGACACCAGTGAAAAAAAGCCTGAATTTGAAGGGAAGTCATTGACATCCATGTAGGAGATGGTACCAGGGTCCAGCAGGGTCGATCCTCACAGGTGCTGCTAATCAGGCTCTGGACTGTCAGCACCTGGGCGACCAGAAGCTCTAAACAAGACTAATGAGCAGAATAACCTGTGTAGCATTATCAAGTCGGGTGTTTTTCAATAATTCCATTTGTTACTTTTCTATCTGTTTATTCTCTTTTCTTGTATATGTGTTTAGTACTTAATTTAAAATGCAAAATTTTTTTTTTTCGTACCTTGTAGTTCATAGAAATGAATTTTATGTTAAAGGAGAGGAGAAGAGGGGGTAGGATTAAATAAGCTTATGCTTCGTCCTACTCCTTTTCGGACACATTAATGTGTATTATTGTCTTGATTATTGTTTGTTTGTTTTTGTTTTTTTTTGTTTTTTTGCACTTGTTTGAAATAAAGCATTCAAATCAAAAATCAAATCAAGTCAAATGCAACTCAACTCTGCTGCTCGACCCACACGGGCATTTTCCTTCTAAATGTTGCACCATTTAAAAATAAAATTAACAGATTGTTCAACAAAGAAATGATCAGCAAATACTTTTAATTTAAGTTACTTTAGTAAAAGTACCAATTTAAATAAAGGGGATTTGTAGTAATTTATTATTTAATAATTAACAACTGGGTTGTATAGTTTCTTCTCTGATGAGATTCTGTTATTTTTTCCGGTTTTCAGACCCATAAACAGTAAAAACAAAGTTTCAGTTGTCCTAAAAATATGAACTGTGTTTGAATCAGCAAAAATACCTTAAAAATTGACTTCAGATAGAAAGAAAGATGAATTTTTTACTGCATTGTTTTTTCATTGAGAAGAAGAAGAGAAGCCATCAAATCTAATAGTCGAGTTATATGATGCCATCGTGAAAAATATTGATAAACAAATTCATTGTTAGTTCTGACCCATAAGACCCATAAGAGTGACCGACTGGCTGTAAATGAGACGTTTGAACTGTTGTTTCCCGTGAAAGCTCTCCGCTGCCCGGTGATACGTGTATATCCCAAGGCAAAGAATACCAGAGGATGTCGGGGGGGCTTATTCCACATTATTTCTCTCCTGCTATCATTCTTTCCTCCACAGCTCCCACCGCCTGCCCCTCCCTGGAAGCCCCCGCTCACGGAACAAAGTTCGGCTCAAAGTATTTTGTCGGACACGAGGTCCATTTCACGTGCTCCCAAGGGTACCAGCTTGTTGGTTCTCCAACACGGGTTTGCAGAGACAACGGTACCTGGTCTGGTGTTAGTGCCGTTTGTAAAGGTGAGCTGCAGCTTACAGAGTAGGTCACAACAACAACAACAACAACCGACTCTGAATCTTCAATTTAAACCTGGTGTTTTCATGCAGCGGGGGGTCTGAGCAAATGTTTGACCGAAACATGATTTAATCTTCTTAAAAACACAATCACCACTGATGTATTCTGTGATTTATTATTGTTTATCTTCTAGTACTCAAACACTCAATTATTCATGCCCGTATCGGGTAGCTGATTCTCAGCAGTGACTTGACTTTCTGAAATTTTCATTAAATTGTCATTAAATGTCTCTGGACACAGAAAAACACCTGCACTGCATTCCTCTGTGAGGGGGTGGGGGGGGTGGGGGGGGTGGCCTCCCCTCCAGGTTTCTAGTCTTCATTAACAACAGTGGCTGGGCTACTGTAAGATAAGCCCCTCCCCCCTCGTCCTGCTGCTCATGTTACTCTGGTCCCTAGATGGGGTGAAGTCCAGCTATTATTCCCAGACTTTGCTCTGATAGCACAGAAGTATGCTAAGCATGCTAGTTATATCAATATCCGTCTGTTCTCTTCCCAAAAAAGTCCAAGTGGTACACTCAGTTGAACATACGTTTATAGGCATTACTGTTTAACTTAACACACTGTTGCCCATGGTGATGTATTTCAATGCAAATGTCTACATTTCCTCTTGATCCAAACATAGGAGAGTTTAAAATATCTTGAAGCGTTCATGAAGGTTTTTATGTCGTAACCTTGTGGTGGCTCCTTGAAGAAGCCATAAAAATTTTAAAAAATGAAAGGATTTGTCGTTTATATGGAGATGAAAGTGCATCTTCCAAAACCACAATATGATCCCTAACTTACAGAATGAGTGTTGTGCTTATCCTGTGTATTTTACTGACTGTTTAATAAATATGTAACCCTGTTTCCACAAATAATAAAACCATTTTTATTGGTAATTAAATTAAAGGATCTGTTGTTCATCCTTATTTAAATATTTCCATCAAAAACATAATGAGCACAATCAATTTGGTATTACAGTAATGGCCAATACTCCTGCTGCTTTGCAGTCAGAGCCATTAACTTAATGGCACAAGAGATTAAAGAGGTTTACAGTCATTCTTCTAATATGGATACATTTCAGGAATCCACTTGTTTTTTTATTAGATTTTCCATCTGAAACTTCAGTGAAGTGCCTCTCTGGCTCTTTTTATCACAGACAGAAGCATAAAATAGACTTAAAATGTCTTTAGACACTTAATAAACTGACTAAAATTCTTTTTTACGTATGCAGATGTAAGTGAGTGTGCAAGTAACCCCTGCCAGAATGGAGGTGTCTGCGTAGAAGGTGTCAACCAGTACAAATGCACGTGCCCCCAAAACTGGAGCGGCTCTCGCTGCCAACACCAAACCCAAACAGGTCGGTACCGCACGGGTTGTTTGGTTTGTTTCTGCTCGTACGCTTGTCTGATTCAGCTGTTTTTCCGTATTCCCTGATGCAGCACCGCCTGAGTGGAGCGTTATGAATGATCCGGCGTTTAGTCGGAGACCTCGCTGCGCCCAAGTGAACCAAGCCCAACACTGCAGCTGCGACGCAGGCTTCCACATGAGTGGCACCTCTGACAACAGTATCTGTCAGGGTGAGCTGTAATTATGTGTTAACTTAATTGATCCCTGTGGGGAAATTCTCCTTCTGTTGCAGCTCCTTTTAGGAAAGTAAGGGTCGGTTACTGAGCAGCTCCCTCTGGCTGCACGGGTCCCTGCTCATGACATCTCTGAAAGGGCAAATAGCAGATGTTACAAAGAGTTTATAGCAGAAAATATCACTGAATGCCTGAATCTTTATACTTGTCTGGGTGCAAAATAAGAACAGCGTGTGGAACCAGTCTGTGACAAACAAAATAATCTCCTTGAGAGGTCACAAGCTGATTAGTGTTTGGGTTAAGTTGTTTTTGGTTTTAATAGCTCGAGCAACACTTTAGATTAAGTATATTTATTTTTTCATGCAATGGATCAAAACAAACTTTGTAAAGGCATATTCTTTATTTTATTCTAAATACCTCCTCTGTTGTCACTTCTATATACATTCAGACATTATTTTTATGTTTTTTTTAACAGATGTAAATGAATGCGAAGTGTTCCGGTTGGACCAAGGAGGGAAACTGTGTGTCCACGAGTGTGTTAATGTTCCCGGCTCATACCACTGCTCATGTCCTAGTGGTTACAAGTTACTTCCAGACAGGCGGAGCTGTGAAGGTGAGCTGAAGGGTTCGAGGGGACAAAGGCTCATTCACGAGACCTCGGCTGCACATCTGGCTGATTTCCAGTCCGCTCTGCTTTTGTTTTAGTAAAAGAAGATCAGCAGAGAATTAGTTTTCTGTTAAGGTGTCTGCCTCAAACCTACATTCATGGTCACGGTGGTCACCACTAGAATACATGACCTCATATTGAAGGGATCTTTAGGACATTCTTTGGAGACTAAACTAAAAAAACAAAAACAAATATGGAGCATGTCACCCCCTGCCCAGACTGTGACAGCCAGGAAGCAGGGAGTCAGTCTGGCATGCTTCGCTCCTCGCCTCTCATTCTGACATGCCTCTAATGTTTTGTCTTCCAGATGTGGATGAATGTTTAAGCCAGAAGCACAACTGTAGCAGAGGGACGTCTTGCATCAACACGGGGGGAGGCTTTCAATGTGTCAACCCAGAGTGTCCCCGTTCTCATGGCAACATCAGCTATGTCAAGACTTCTTCCTTGTGAGTAGAGATAACACTGGCTGGATATAAATAAAACAAGCACTACAACTTGTATATGTTAATAATGAGAAACTGTTTCTTAATGAGAAGTTACATACTGAATAAGATCCGAGAGGAAAGTGTAAATGAGCTACTGGTGAATGTTTTGATACATGATCGATGCAAGAAACCAAAATAAAGTTGATCATCAGTAATCCAGAGAAAAAAGCAAATGCACTCCAAACATAAATGGTTCTGTTCCCCCTGAGTAGCAACAACTTTACTCAAGTGTTTATGATAAGTCTTTCACATGGCTAAGAAGTCATTTTGGTCCAGTCGACACAGAATGGTTTTAATTCCGACACACTAAAGGGTTTAAAGCATGAGCAGCCCATTTAAGGTCATGCCACAGCATCTCAGTAGGATTTCAGTTCAAACTCTAACTGTGACGCTCTAAAACAATTTAGAGTTGGATTTTCTGGTGTCTTATGGATCGTCGACCTGCTGCATAACCCAAATGTGCTTGAGTTTAGGGTCTCAAACTGATGACCTCTCAGTTTCCTTCAGGACTTAAAAGTAGGAAGCAGAATTTTTGATTCCATAAATTATAACAAGTTGCCCAAGTCGTGAAGCAGCCCCAGACCATCACACTCCCACCACCATGTTTGACATGAAATGGAGTGTTAGTTTTGCACCAGTCTAGTGGAATATTTCCCCAAAAGTCTTGAAGATCATCAAGATGTTTTTTGTAAATGTGCTTTTCATTCAGCACTGGTTTTTATCTTGGAACGCTCTCATGGAGGCCATTTTTCACCACGCCCTAACTGCAGTGCTTTGGATCCTGCTCTGGGCTCTTTGATGACCTCCTGGATGAGTCATCGACGTGCTATTGGAGTAATTTTGGTTGACCGGCCACTCCTAAGGTTCACCACTGGTCCATGTTTTCTCCATCTGTAGATTATGGTTCTCACTGTGGTTCACTGGAGCCCCAAAGTCTTAGAAGTGGTTTTGTACCCTTATTCCAGATTGATTGATGTCACTCACATTTACATTACCTGTTTGGTTTGGATTGCTTTTTCCCTTTCATGACATGTCGTATTTACACAGGTTGTATTTAATATTTTAACTATTCTTTGTTACTAGGTGACCAAAAATGGCAGTTTAGTTAAATCTTGACCCAATTTTAATTATAGTATTATCATAACCTGTAATAATACTAATTGCATCACTGTGACAAATATCCAGCATTTCTGTGAGTTCTGAGACTTTAATACCTCCATTTTCCTTGTTGCTAGTCACCAGCAGACTGACTCAGGAAACAAATCTGTCTGTTGCTCCTGAACCATCAATTATGCCAAAGTCCTGCTCCAATATCAGCAATGAAAATGGATAAATATTTAAAACCAAAGGCAAAAAAACCAGAAAATTGGGAGTCTGAGTTTTAGCCAACAACACATGTCTAAGTTAGCTGTGTTTATAGTTTAAGGTTGCATACAGATATAAACCCAGCTAGTTTATTTTTGCTTCATGTGTATTACCTTTCTGTCCTGCAGTCAGTGTGAGAGAAACCCCTGCCCCATGAACAGCCGCTCCTGCCACCTGGCTCCCAAAACGGTGTCCTTCCACTACCTGTCTCTGCCCTCCAACCTGCAGACTCCTGCCACGCTATTCCGCATGGCAACCGCTACTGCCCCCGGCCGCACGGGGCCAGACAGCCTGCGCTTCGGCATAGCAGGTGGAAACTCCCGAGGCATCTTCGTCATGCAGCGCTCAGACAGACAGACGGGGGAGCTGGTCCTGCTGCAGCAGCTACGCGGGCCTCAGGAGATCAGTGTTGATGTGGACATGTCTGAGTACACCGACCGCATATTTCAGGCCAAGCATGTCGCTAGAGTCCATGTTTTGGTTTCACCTTACAATTTTTAAGGGTAAGCCTGGTGAGGAAGGGGACTTTCTGAGTCTGATGTGGAACCAGGAAGAACACAGAGTTCATCCTCCCTCAGAAACTCAGCCTGCAGTCCTTGGCTGACGGTTTAGGGCCAAAATCTTAAATGAGAAATATTCTGCCCATAAAATTGTGTCAGAAGTCCAGAAATAATAATTTAACTCATAAAATCTAGTTAAAGAAGATTATTGTGTGTGCACAGCTCCGATTTAGGCCCCAGAAACAGTACCTTCACTTTATTCAACATCTTTATTCAACATTATTACTCCTCTGGCTCTAATTTATTGGAAATATTGATGCTGGATTTGAACTATATCCATTTTGTTTATATTTTTGATCATCATATACTGTATATTTGCTTTTTCATGTTGTTTTTTGTACAATATTGCTTCTTTTAAGGCATCATTTTTTTTCTTTTAATTTTGAACAATAGCTGCAGCACTTTACCTGACCTGTTTTTAAGTATCTTTCATATTCTGTATGTAATCCAGAAATACATTCATCGTATTCAGAATCAGTAGTAATTAGACAAGCTTCCCAGTATGCTCCACCATATTTCAGGAATTCTATTTGCCTCAACTTGATTAAAAATAAAGTCAGTTCAAGTTTTTGCTATTTGTTGATGCTGAACATGTGACATGTTAAAGATTTCTATGAAAACCCAAACACAGTGATAGAAGAACGCTGGATGGTTGAGAAGAAGAATGTGTGTTCAATAACGTAGACCCTGAAGCAAAATCTCTGGTGATACAAGTCAACGCATTTCCTCTCGTGTCTCACGGGGAGAAAAGAGTTTTTGAGTATTTGTATAAGTAGAAGCAAGACCAACTGACATATCTTAAAAACATACTGTATCTAAACGGGTCTGATAGAGGGAAGAAAAAGAGAGGCTAATTCTCACCACATGTGCTGTTAACTCCGTCCTCCATTCAGGGTTTTACGTTGCAATAAAATGGGCCAAAGGAGCTGCGTGTATCCAGACAGGAGCGGACGGTGCAAATCAAAACACACATGCCTCAACGTTGCACCAAAAAATGAACACGTGCCGCAGCTGACAGTGATGATCATGTGTATGTGTGTACAATCATAACCAAAGGTTTTGTGAATCACACAAATGTTGGTTTTCACGTTTTGCTGCTTCAGTTTTTGTGATAGAAATTTGTATAAACTTGAATGTTATGAAGATCAGATGAATTACAAAGTCCTTCTTTGCCATGAAAATTAACTTAATCCCAAAAAACTCATTTCCACTGCACGTCATCGCTGCCATTAAAGAACCTGATGAGACCATTTCAGTCATCTTCTCACTAACAGGTGAGAATGTTGATACACGAGGCTGCAGATCATTATGTCATGTTGACAGAGTTAGATTAACAGACTGGATGTTAAAAGGAGGCTGATGCTTAGAATCATTGTTCTTCTTGTTAACCTGGTAACCTCCTAAGAAACACATCCAGCATCATTGTGTTGCATAAAAAGAGCTTCACAGGCAGGATGTTGTTCCTACTAAGATGCACCGAAATCAGCCATTTATCTGATCATCAAGAACTCCAAGGAAAGAAGTTCAGTTGTTGTGAAGAAGCTTCATGTCACACAAGAAAGTCCAGAAACACCAGGACATCTCCTAAAGATGTGATCAGAGTGTCACCAGTGCAGAGCTGCTCAGGAACAGCAGCAGGCAGGTGTGAGAACATCTGTATGCACAGTGAGGTGAAGATGGTCTGATGCAGAGAAGCTGCTTCTCTCCAAAAACCATCAGGGACAGACTGATATTCTGCAGGAAGTCCAGTGAGTGGACTGATGAGGACTGAGGTCAGGTCATGTTCTCTGATGAAGCTTCTCTCTGATTGTTTGGAGCATCTGGAACAAGGATTGTCTGGAGAAGAAAAGATCCATCGGTCCTGTGTCACACCAACAATAAAACATCCTGAGATCATCATGTGGAGCTGCTGCTCGTCCACAAAAACACAACCGTGAATAAAGAACGTTACCAAAACCTCCTCCTACAGCAACTTCTTCAACCATCCAAGAACAGTTTGGTGAAGAACAGTTTACCTTTTCCAGTATGATGGAGCTCCATGTCATCAGGACAAAGTGAGAACTGAGTAACTCGGGGAATAAAACAGTAAAACTTTGGGTCTATGACCAGAAAACTCCCCCAGACCTAAATCCAACTGAGAACTTGTGGTCAATCTTCAAGAGGCAGGTGGACAAACAAAAACCCACTAAATCTAACAAGTTTCAAGTTTCAAGTTTATTTATTTATAAAGCGCCAGTTCATGACAAAGTCATTTCAAGGCACTTCACAGAAAAATCAATCAATTAATAATAAAACATTTTCTATCTAAGGAACCAGCCGATTGGGCTGAATTGTTATTTCAGCACAATCCCCCATCCTGAGCAAGCACAACTGGCGACAGTGGAAAGGAACGACTCCCTTTTAACAGGAAGAAACCTCTAGCAGAACCCGGCTCAGGATGGGCGGCCTTCTGCCTTAGCCGACTGGGGTCTGAGCTGACAGGAAAGAGACACAGACAAACACAGATGTATTTAGGCCAGTCGTCATGTCTATGGAAAGATAAACAGAGAAACAGTTAATGGCAGCAGTAACAATCAAAGCAATAACAATTTGATGGTTCTAGTGGGAATATTTCATCCCTTGTTTATGTGAGATACACCCTCCTCAGAGGCAGCCACAGTAAAGAAAGACAGCAGAGTGAAAAAAAAATGTGGTCAGTATGTCCTCCGGCAGTCTAAACCTATAGCAGCATAACTAAAGGGAAAGCTCAGGAGAACCCAAGCTAACCCTGACTATAGGATTGTGTAAAAAGGAAAGTTTTAAGTCTATTCTTAAAACTACACAAGGTGTCTGCCTCACGGATAAAAAGTGGAAGCTGGTTCCACAGGAGACAGACAGACTCCAGCATCGATTATAAAAGGATGAGTAGCATCAGGATTTGGTCCAGAAGTTGATTGACAGCAGGGTGAACTGCAGAAGTCTTAAAAAAAGAAGAACCAACACTGTAAACATTGATTCTTTGCATGAACAGGATGTAACTGTCAATAAAAACCTTTGAAACTGATGAATTGCTTGTAATTAAACTTCAATATGTCACAGAATTAACTGAAGCAGCAAATATTTAAAAAACCAACATGTGTGACATTCTCAAAACTTTCTGCCATGACTCTACATCTACATTACTATTGCTTCAGTCTGGAAATCCGACTGTTGGAAGTTCACATTTGTCATCAGAGACAGCTGAGCTATTTATATCACATTACATTAGTTTAGCACGCAAGTACAGAAAAGTTTCAGACAAGTCTTATTTTCACTTGCAAATAAGGAATACTTGGAAAATGCGGTCTTGTTTTCTTTTTACTCATACACGTAACTTTGTGCTGGTGAGTTTCAGTTGTTGAACAGCATAGTTGTGCTGGATTGTCCTGACCAAAGACACAAAAAGACGCAGCAGCATTGACATGGTGATGTAACAGCTGCATAATCTAACACAATCTGAGGAAGATCCTTCACTGAGATTAAGTCAAATACTGCAGTTTTGTCCTCAGATTCAAGAGAAATAATCTGGTCACACTTTTCATGGATGGCTGAATCAATAGATATCATCAATCAAACTGTTTATAAACAAAATAAATTCAATTTTGTGGCAATAATAAAACTTTAGTTCAGACATGTTGCTTTTTTAATATTTATATTTTTCTTTACCCAGAGATCAACATATCTTCACTGTAGAATTAGTTGTAGAGCTGCAGCAGAAAAATAAATATAACTTCAGAACAAACACCCAAATTTTAACACTCTTTTTAAAAGGTGCCTATTGACTCCAAACGTATCTGTTTAAACTGGGAGGAACTTCTAAACAAATAAAAATTGTTTTAAACCCATTTTTACAACTGATACTACAATAAGTGGCTCTTATCATATGATGTCATAATATCATATATTTCCTGCACTTGTGCTTTTATTGAGTTTCGTTGTTCTGATTCCACCACAAGTTTATGAATTTATTAATAGAATAACTACAAAAATTATGAAGAGACACAGATGTAATTTTTAAGAGTAAGTAGGGAATGAGATAAAAAAAACAACTGATAAGATGAAGGAGTGATTCAGAAAATCAGCATTATGGAAATAATAGTTTTCATTAATAACTATTGAACTAATAACATCGTGATTCCAAATGCCTAGCGTGTTTTTATGGTCAATAAATTATATATTGTTGATAAAATTAGGATTATTAGTGTGTAAATCACATTTTTAAAGGCCTAAAATAGGTTTAAAGTTTTTTTCTTTTTCAAAAGAATGTTAAAAATCAATTCAAGAGACACTTTCTTAAATTCAAATACCATTTATTGAGTGTGCTGTACATGTTCTGTGGAAAACAAGAAAGAATCAAGTCCCCCATAATAAAATTTCATTATCTTTGGAGAAGACGTGTCATTTCACCCAAAAGCTTTCATTTACAGGAATATGAAATAACAGGAATCAGCAAAAATCCATGTGTGAAAAGAATCCAGAGTCCAACGCAGGTGTCTGTAGTTTTATACAACCGGTTAATTAACAGCTTACCGTCATAAATAAAAACTTTTCCAACCAATAGGCTCATTATAAAAACATTCAGGTGATCAACGTGTGACCCACATACCTCATCGAGTCTGTTTTCACAAAGAAATAAGCTGTTATAGGACAACACGTATGTTACATGTATGACAACGTACAGACTCAACAGTGACAAAATAGTCCAGATATTTCAAACTATTTCTTAAAAAAAAAAAAAAAAGCTTAAGACCCAAATGAACAAACATGGACTAATAAGGTGTCTGTGAACCCAAAACAGTTTGGTTTTTGTTTATAATTTAGGACAGTACAGATGTAAACACACGTAGAGTAAACACAACCATTAATACACCTGAAACACAAATAAATAATGAAATCACGTCACTGTATTCACATACTTACAGCGTGTTGCTCCTCATATGAGAAGACACAACACCTGCCCACCCACATCCACATGCAGTCGTCTCAAACATGCCAAACAGTTTCAGTTTGCTTTGTACAAATATTTCACACCTCGTTTCCACCCGCACACACAGACTGATGCGCAGGATGCTCGTGCGTCCGGTGAAACATAAACAATACTCGTTTCTTTTTATTATTAAAGAAATTAGGCTTCGAGGAAGAATGGCATGTAGGCACAGCGTTGATTGCGAAAGTGCATAAGAGCAAATCTGTACGTAGAGA
The DNA here is from genome assembly GCA_006937955.1 of Pachypanchax playfairii. Taxonomy (NCBI): domain Eukaryota; kingdom Metazoa; phylum Chordata; class Actinopteri; order Cyprinodontiformes; family Aplocheilidae; genus Pachypanchax; species Pachypanchax playfairii. The sequence goes on from SSNP01000084.1 coordinate 1,856,663, forward strand.
TCTGGGCTGCAGTTTACTTCAGGAATATACTGTCACAGTAAAAATTGATGCCGTTGAATTAAATTTTGCATTTTCATTTTATATTTGTTAGATAAAACAAAAATGATCGCTCTGCAATTGTGCGGTTTTTACGTGACGGTAAAAAGAACTTGTGGATTTGAAAGATTTTTTCCCAAGCACGCATCCTTCCCATCTCTTCCCATACAAACATAACAAATAAATACACAACCAGACTTTTAAAAAAGAAATTGGTCAGAGAAACCAGGTTGAGGGAAATTAGCAAAAGGTAGCTGCCGCCTGCGCCTCGTGAAGCAGCCGCCATTCGAGAGGATCCCCAGAAGAAAATGAGCTTCACGATCTCGCCTGGGAAATCGAGTAGAAAACCCTGCTTCGGTGTCCGGGGGGGGGGGGGGGGGGGGGGGGGCAGCTGCCGTGTCCTCCATCCACGTCAGCAATCAGATGGAAAGATTTCATCTCACTCCAGCTTTGACATCTCGTACTTTGTCGTCATGATTTCCTGAGAAATGGGCAAATTTGGGTTGGACATTTTCTCACAAATAAAACTAGACAAAAACTTGAGTCGACAGTGCAGCTTCCATTTTCTGATGAATTACAACTGTTTAAATAAAATATAGAACTCGTCTTATCAGGATAGGATAAACTTCAGAGGCTGCTGAGTGAAGATTCAGGGATTTTTATCATTATTTATTCCTCTGATGGGCAGAAAAATGATCAGAAATAGTGACATTTATATTTTCTAATAAAATATAATAAAGATAAAATGTTAAGGTTGTAAAACAAAAAAAAAAAAAGTGATTACAGAAACATTGAGAGACAAAAATCCAAAGAAAGAAACATTTAGAGGGAAAAAAAAACACTGCAATTTGAAAAAACTCTTATTTTGAAATACAAAACTATACCTTTAATACTCAAGAGATTTTAACGCACGATCCAACCCTACAAATAAAATCTATCCCAAACACTTACAAGCTTATTTCACTTGCACTGGTTCAGTATAAATGCTGCCAACATGTGGGAGTGGGTTGCTTTACATACCTCATCTGAGTCCAGCAGAACAGGAAGAGCTCTGTGGAGACAAATGCAACAAGATACACTTCGTTACAATCGCATGTGTGTTTTATAAAAAAAACCTCCCGACTCAACGATCTTCACAAGATGCTTACACATCAGTGAGAGAGCTAGGAATGTTGTCCTCCACCCACTTCAAGTCTTCATCCTGAACACATTTTAAAAAGAATCTGAGTAAATACTGCCACCTGCTGAAATGTGACATTTGGACTGATTTGTTTATTGAACTTAGAAGCTGAGATTATTTGATCTTATTATATAAACAGAATGGAGTTTATACTGCTGTGTCACTTACTGGGTTCGTTTCTGGAGGCTTCGCTGAACCGTTTGTTTCACTTTTAGCTGCTCTTAACTTTATCCCATCAGCTGAAACGTTACCAAAATAAACCGTCACGACCCTTCTACCGACATGTTTTGGATTATTCTGCCCTGATGTTAACGTACCGATGTTGGAAGAAGCGATGAACTCCTCGATCTCCTCGTCATCAGAGTCGTCGATGAGAGGCGTGAACGCGTACCTGTGGACACAAGTTACATCACAGATTCAGCGTCTGAGCGAGTCGGCAGCGATCAGGTCCGCTCGCGCCACTCGCCTTTGGTTGTTCGCAGACGGCCGCCACAAAAGCATTATGACGAGAAGGATGACGGAGAACAGGAACCGCCAGAAGGCATCCTCGACCCAAAGCTCAATCCAATCCTAAAAACAGAATTAAATGTCGTTATCCAATTTAGGAAAAAAGAAGAATTGAATTATGAAAAAGGGAAATTTAAACTCACAGATTGACAATCTGCTAAGTGGAGCTTTTTGGCAGACCAGGCCATAAAAATGATGGAGGCTGAAAAGGGAAGAAGAAAAGCCGTGAAACATCTAGTTAAAATAAAAATGACAATTCAGCCATAACATTATGACCACTGACTCACTGCTCACCTTTCAGCAGGTAAAACGAAACACTTAATATCACGGCTGATTTGTAACTGTACCTACCGATGACAGCAAATATTAATGTGTTGGTAAAGTGTCGGTAGAGAGACAACTTGACCGGGTTTCTCCTCAGCTTCAGAGTCTTGATGGTTTGTGCCAAGCTGACGAAGATGTTAATGACAGTCAAGGCAAACGAACGTCACCTGGGAACTACATTAAAAACCACATCCTGAAGAGGATCCAGTTCTTCACTACAAACGTTACATTTAGGAAAAGAAAAAACAAGCTGAGATCATTTTGTGAGGAAATGCAGGAAGACTTTCTGAAAAAAAAATCCAACTTAAAGTGTTTTATATGAGGAGCTAAAAGAGAACCCCAAAGGGAAAAGGTTGCAGGTGCACCAAAGGATATCCACCAGCATAAAGAAGAATCAAGCAGAGCCAGAGGAATGTTGGCCAGCAGGGTCAAGTCAGAGTCTTTTGTCTGGAGGGGACCACAGCACAGGAACATAGGATGCGAGGAAGAGGAGAAAGATGAAGGGAAAACGAATCAATCTCAGATAGAAAGGAATCACAGCAACTAAAATACAGCAGTGATTTACCAAATTCCAAAAAAAAAAGCCAATAATCAAACCCAAATATGAGACTCTCCACAACCTTTTGTATCTGTTTGTTTCATTAGGATTTAAAACCGGAGTTATTGCTGCTGGAAGGATATGAACCACAAGGCGCAGGACTCAAACACAGCCAGAACGATTGCTGTGATGAGAGCAGGCCCGTTGTCTTGACCCTTCAGTTCGGATCCACAACAGATCGAGAAAATGTTCAAACTCGGAGGTTAAATCAACTTCCAAACAATCCAGTTTCAACCGCTTTCAGGCAGAAAGCAAAACGTCTGAATCCATTTCAGTATTTTAGCTTGTTAGCAAACACTGACCAATCAGAAGTTGAGGATTATTTTCATTCCCTAAATTATAATTTAATAGGAATCTGTGTTAAAACAATCAACTCTTTCTGCAAGTGAGAGCCTTATTAACAGTTTTAAATGATAATCTCACTTAAAGAAATAATTATCAGAATCATAACTCACCCCTGTGATCCTCAGGATGCCTTCGATGCTCGCAAAGACAAAGTAGAGGATACCGAGTCCCACGACTCGGTGCATCACAGTCCCAAGTCGCGGTCTGAAAGGAACAAAAACACAACAAAAAGATGAACGTTTTGTTTGTTATGTCGCTTTAAAACACGTGCCGACCTTTACACGGAGTCACAAGACGACGTACTTTATGATGCCATAACCCAGGCTGACGATGATGACGAGCAATCGAGCCAAAGTTCTCTTGAGGGCCGAGACCAACTCAGCAAAGATCAACAAACCTGGAGCTGAAATCAAAATAAAAAGGATTACAAAACCTTTTAAAACAGTTGTATAAAATATTCAACGAGCAACTTAAGACACTTACAAGCGGAGCCGATGAGATTGGTGTTTTCATATTCGGCGCAGAAGACCGCCTTCTCCACCATCCCCAGGAAAATGACCCCCGCGATCCAGAACTGGATCCTCAGCAGATCTTTCCAGTAGCAAGTGGCCCAAACAAACCACAGCAGGGCGTAGAGGATGTACACAACGCACATCACCATGTAGAACTACAAACAGCAAGGGATTGGAGTGGAAACACATCACACATGACTGCTTCATCATTTATAAAAAGTTTAAAGATACAACCGAAGATGAAGGACGGAAACCAGGTTTTAATTTAAGGAGGCGGGTCTTGATACTGAATTATGATCAGCACATAAAATCAATACACAAATTAAAAAGTGATTCCTGACGTCGTGCACTTACGATCGTGAGAGGCCACTCTGTGACAGAGATGTAGCCGTGGCTGCCTTTCATCACCACGTTGACTGGGTCAAAAAAAGAAAAAATAACAGTGAAATGAAGCTTCATACAGAAAAACACACACGGTACCAGCAAGTTGTGAAATTCAAACTTCCTCTACAGTGACACTCAAGAAAATAGCACATAAAAAAAAAGTTCTTCCGTTCCTGGTGATAAGTAAATAAGTTCCTCATCACATCAGAGAGAAAAGGAAATAAAGATTTTAAGTTGTTACCTGTTAAATTCCAGTTGGGTTTAATTGACGTTGACTCGATCTTGACGACCAGCAGGTAAGGTCCGTCCCTCCATGTGGTGGCGATGACATTGTCTCGTACTTTCACGCCGTTCACATCGTACTCCTCAGAAATCCAGTTTTCATCCTGACGTGTTTGATGAGTCATGAGTTGAATAATTGTCAAGAAAAGCTCCAGTTTTTTTCCACTTGTAAACAACAAAGTTCTGAATGTTTTCTTACTTTCTTATTCTCACCAGGTAAACTGGCTGGACGTGGCTCTGCTTTCGCTTTCTGAAACAAGAAAAATAAAAAGAAAGACGGTGACTGGGTATCAAGATACGAGTTGCTGATTACGTTGAAGAATCAGACTCACTTTCAGCATCGGGAAGGAGCGCAGATCACTGTTACACGTTACTGGAGCGTGTTTGTGTTCGATGTACTCGCCCTGTCCGTTGGGTTTTGGATCCAGACTCTCACCGCGACTCAGAGGCGTCTTTTCATACATTTCCTATCACAATTGGAAATCAACAATCAAAAATAAAATTCCTCAAGAAAAAAAAAACCAAACAAATAAAATGGCAAAGAATCTTTACTTACTTCAATATTATTGTACTCATTGTAGCAGGGGTAATATTTTAAAAACCAGTGGATGGTGAAGTTCATCTTATCGGGACAACCAAAAGACACGACTGAAAGAGAAGACACTCAAATAAAAACACTTTTGGGGTCAAATTAAAAGCAAATTCGGTCCATTTCTCACCTTTCAGTTCAATATCAGTGTCTTTAAACATGGCTTTCCTTAACAGCAGAGGTCTGGAGGTCTGCAGAAGAGTTAACAAGGCTTGTGAACTACAATGCAATCATAGATTACAGCTAATTAATAATTACTTTGGCAAACTGATTAATCATTTAGGCTGGGAGCTGTTTAGCATTAAAACTTGTTAGAAAAACGCTGGAAATGAGAGAAAGACGCATTACTAATGTGCGGTGCTCATATTTCCCGAGCTCCATATGTTCATTAACGCATCTGTGGTTTGTTTACTAAAGACACGTACGTTAAAACTCGAAAACAGGAAACTGAATATCGTCTCAGTATCTAAATTATTTATCGGGGTTTCAGTTTATCCTGAGACAAACTGTAGAAATTGTAACCCTCCCAGAATTAATGAAGAAGACTTTTCCTTGAAGAGGGTGTTTTTATAAACACATGTTGTGTTTTAACCCGAACAAACGCATCTCAAACTAGGGTGTTTGTTTTGTAAACACTGGCCGAGAGATAAAAATTATAAAAATTGTTTTAATCACAAAACAATACACAGTATAAAATTGTCAGTTCTGTTCAGCCTCATCTGGACGCGGTTAGCACCACTAGTTAGCCGTCAGCTAATCAACATGCAATTAAACCTAATGCTAAGAACGTACTTTGTCTTTTATAATTCATATTTACCATCATGAACGACAACAGTTCGCATCTGAGAGAGGTTAACTAGATATTCTCAATAAAGGACAACACTGTCACATTACCAGACCAGCTGACAGTCCGTTAACAAGGCTAACGCTAGCTTAAGGTGCAGCTGTTATTTAGATTATATCCAGGTGATACTCACATTAACAATCGTGATTTTCCACAGTCCTGTCTCTGGCGCTGCAACAGCTTCATTTACAGAGATGAGTAAAAACACAAGAACGACCACCCATGAATAGAAATCACCAAGAGTCGGACAGCTCCACGTCCGCATCCTTGCAGCAGCTGCCATGTTTGTTCAAGGCTTTTAACAATTCCTCCCCTACAGGAGGTACATTGAACGCACCAAACATAGGAGCTTCCCTTTTTTTCAAGATTTCTTTTTCAAAAAGAAAAGAAACAAAAATACTAACATTTTTTTCATTTTTATTCATTTCCAAAATCTAAAATATCCTTTCTGTTTTCCCACCTTCAATATTTATTACAGTGAAGAAATCATACCTCCTCTAGTCTCATGCAGACTATATTTATTTTTACAAGATCATTTTAAAATTATAACATACATTTTATTATTTACACTGAGATAGAATACAGTCGATAGGTTCACAGTTCAAAGTATTTAAGCTTATGGAATGTGTGGATTAACATATTTGATGTTGACCCACATAAAAAACATTTCCAGACACTGAAGCTTGTTGCATTGAGCAAAACTGCACAGATAACAAAACAAACAACTGTACAAGGAAAGTGCAACCAGGCAAAACAATTAGTACTGCTGAACTTTGGTGAGTTTTACCACAGATCTGATCTGCTGACACTACAAAAGTAATACAGTGTCACTTGAGCTGTGATCTACTGCCAAATCATCTGTAACTGTGTCTTCGTTTGTGCGATTTAAAGTTTCATTGGACAAAAGAGGAGTGTCCACTGTAGGAGATCTCTGAGAAGTATTGGAGGAGATGACCACCACATAACGAGCAGCGTCCTCATCGTCGTCCTCCTGGTACCCATGAATGTCTGCAGTAACTACTGTGTTCTCTATTGCCTGGTGGCTGCAGCAAGGAGAGGAGCTCGATGCAGGCAGCTCTGCAGGAAGTACGTCATGATCAGGGTCCTCTTCAGGAAAGCTGGTGTTAATATAAATGATGTCTTCTATACTGGAAGACTCTGGAAGTTTTTCTGCAACCTTTTCCAACATTTCCCGCAGCTGAGGAAACAAGGGTCTGTCCACTGGATCTGGTCTCCAGCAGCTGTACATGATGTCATACCTATTCAGAGGTTAGAAAAAAGAATATGATTGATGAAGTATTTTCTGATTTGTTTTTGGTCTCATTTACCTATGAAGGAAGCATTTTAATAAACAGCACTTTCACAGTAAAATACAGCACCTTGGATTCAAGTTATCTTATCTTTAATCTTAAGCGATCTTAAAGCAAAGGTCGAATGATGCAGGAAACTTTCAGTGAATCATAATCGTCCAGAGTTTATTTGTGGTAATTTTATCATTTTTTTAATCATACTATACTTTAGGTTTGAATTATTTCTTAAAGGATATATTTATTTTAAAAAAGCTGATATGATCTTTGTGTTTTATTCTTACAAAATAACCCAAAATGCAGCTAAATTTTACTTTAACTGTAGATAGTTACTTCAAGAACTAAGAAGAACAAGAATTAATTTTCTGTTAATTCTAAAAGAAAAGAAACAAAACTCACAGTTCATCCAAGCAGTCTGATGGCTGCTTCAGTCTGTGACCTTCAAAAAGGTAGTCATAAATCTCATGGTTCTGGACTCCAGGGTACGGTGTCTGGCCTCGAGTGGCAATTTCCCACATGGTAACACCGAACGCCCACTGCAGGACATAAGATTTCAATTACACATCAAGTTTTTGAAAATGCTATAGGTAATTTAAATTTTTAACCATTAAATGTCCTGTTTATACTGGGACTAGCTACAGACAGGCAGCAACCAAAACTTACATAAATGACATTTTATTTATCACCATTTATAGATCCATAAAAGTACAAAAAAATACAGATTATATAAATTGTTTGTGGTTTAAAAAAAATCAAGAAGAGAAACATAAAGTTGACTTAGAGTCATTTCTCCTTTCAGTAATTCATGTATTTTACAGGGAAAAAAGATGTAGTTTGTACTTACAACATCACTTTTTACAGTAAAAACTCTGTCTGCCAGACTTTCCACTGCGATCCATTTCACAGGCATTTTGGCTATTCTGCCCTGTCTGTAATAATCTCCACTGTAGATCTTTTTCGATAAGCCAAAGTCTGCTACACACACTGTCATGTCGTCACGCAGCCTGAATGACAAACAGGAAAAACAAATCAGGTAAACATCTTAAGGATAATTAGTAGATAACACAGGCTTTTATCTGTAAGTAGTTTATTTTGGACTGAATTCAGCCAGAAAACACAAACACCTACATGCAGTTTCGTGCCGCCAGGTCACGATGAAGAAAGTTACGATTACTAAGATACTCCATACCCGAGGCGATGTCGATCATGAACTTCAGGAGGGTCTGAGTGGGAAGGAACTGTACAAAAATGCCAAAAATATTAAAAAATATATTTTTTTATAATATAAAGTATTGAGTAAAACACTTGTTTGGATTTTCAGCCAGATTTTACCCTTGGACTCACTCCCAGGCGTGAGCTCAGCAAGAAACTATGCAGGTCTCCGTACTTCATAAATGGTAGAATGACCATGGGTTTAGGAAAACGTCCAGAGTTTTCTTCCAAACACACACCTAAAAAAGGACAAATCAGCAAAGACGTTGTTTAAATCAGAAAAAGACGAGGGAACAGTCGTCGTTTCACATACCGCGCAGTTTAATGACGTTAGGATGATCGAAGTCTTTCATGCAAGCTGCTTCATTCAGGAACTCTTCAATCTCCCTTGGAGAGAAGCTGTCCACTGTCCAACCAAAAACAAACCCACAAACAGTTAATTATTTAACTTTTCTCCTGAATGTGATTTTAAAAGCACAGGACTCACATTTCATCGTCTTCACTGCGACTTTTTCAGATGTGCCATCCTGATTTCTTAAATGTCCCTCAAAAACGGAGCCAAACTCACCTGGTAAACAATATTTCACACTATAAAGATTGTGCATTTGATGTAAAATATGATTGTCAGTGTTATTTAAATAGTGAAACAGCTCACTCACCCTCTCCAAGAACTTTTCCTATTGAGAGTAAACTCCTCATGATCATCACATCCTGAAGTTTAGCCTGGAGATCATCTCTAATGCCAAGATTTTCTACTGCAGGACAAACAGCACAAACCATATTTTTTTATTTTTAAAAGTCTGACAACATACATTTACACTGATATTTCTGATCACCAATTTAAACCCACGTCTGAATTCGTCTGCTGTGCGATTATATGATCTCTGGTGCAAGTACTGGATGACAGGCTGAGACTTTTCTTCACCTCCAAACTCCAACCTGCAGAGGGAGAGAGAGGAAAAGGAAGTGTTGACATTTCAATGATGTCATTAATGTTCAGACGTTCTTATTGCGGCCTGTGACACAGTCCCGTCCCTATCCTGAGATAAAAGCATGACTCACAGCTTCCATTAAAAAAACATGTACAAATAAATCAACAGCTGTACACAGTTTCCTGCTGCAGACAGAGACGACTAGGAAGTGGTTTATTAAGAGAGTTCGGAAGTTTTCACTGTGTTCAGTCCAACTACTGAAGAAATGTTATTTAATAAGTCAATTTACATAACACTGTCAAAATAAACAGATGGATTATAATTCCAGGGATTAAATACAACATTTAATATTAATTGTAGCCGGTAATTTCCATACATACCCGAAACAAGAGTTGAACGTCCCGTTTCGTAAATGAAAGCCCCCCCAGATGACCAGCAGCAGAAGGCAGATGACGCAAGCCACCGTCAGCGCAACTATGAACGAGGTTGGAAGTCCTTCGTCAGGGCTGTTCGTAGGGGTCACCTCGGATTCTGAGACGAGAGATAAAATCAAAAGATCAGAAATGGAAAAGTAAAAATTCGGTCATCCTAAAAATCTTATGCTCAAGAATAAATATTTGAACAAAATCTTGTAACAATTTAACCTTAAAATCAAGGTTACTGGCAGCATGATAATCAGTTTCATTCCTTAAATACACAATATGTTCCATAAGTTTCATAAACGTTAAAAATGTGTGTTTTTGGTCAGTATTTGACAGACTAAAGAGCTTCTTTTATGTATATAAAAGTACTTAAAGATAACAGAAAGGCTAGTAACTTCCTCAGCTAACAGTTGGTCTGTTTTTAAAGTTACCAGCTTATAAAGAGATAAAACATTAGAGGATCTTACTGTCCGCTGGCACAAAGAGCCAGACTGGTGGGCTGAGCATGCCGCTCCCTGCCTCTGTGCACGCAGCCACCTCCACACTGTAATTTGTGTCAAATACTTTCACAGCTACAATGGCCGTGCTGGTGTTGGTGTGAATCTAAATAAACAACAAACAAACATTATGGTGTGTTTTTTTTTTATATTTGTCCTTAAAAATGAAAAAAAAAAGGTTAAACCTTAAGAGGAAAAATGAATCTGTTGAATGAACATACAGGATTAAAAGGAACTAGATGGACAAATACACAAAGAATTGATATTTCAGGAACATTTTGGAGAACGTTTAGGCCATCAACAAAAAAAAAAATATCTGTACATTTGTGAAAATTTTAAAGCTCAACAGCTTTCCGTCTACATTTTTTTTTTTTTTTTTTTTAATATATATATAAAGCTACTTTCACGAGAGCACTTCCAGTATGAAATGTTTTTGGGGAATTCTAAATAACAGCACATCAGGCATTATTGTACACAATGAAACCTCCAAAGGAAAATCAAAAAAAAAAAAAAAAAAACACAAAAGGGGAAGGAGACTTTTGGACAAACTTGTGAACCAAATGTGAAGGAGCATGTGATGGACGTCTCCCAAAAATTTCGCAACACCTCATGACAGCATCTGCTGCTGCTCTGCTTGAACCAAAGTGCTGACGAGGGACAAACAACCTGCGACATCTAACACACAGTTCCCACAACGATAACTCTAAACAGAATTTGACAAGAGAAATTAATAGTCAACATCCACAATCATAAATTGATAATTATCATCATAAATTCCATGAATTTAAATCATGAATGTGAAGATTAAACATGTTGTTTTGCACGTTTCCAATCATCAGAACTGTAATGACGTCAACAGCTGATGGGACAGTGTGAATAATACGGGTTTAAGGTACGTAACTCTTTGTTTTCATACACCATTCACTCTGATGACTCTGAACTACATGCTGAACGGTGAAAAATATGGATGACCAGTTTTCTAAGCTGCAGTTTCCTTTGACTTCAACACACAAAGAACAGGAAACTCCCTCGAACATTAATACAGCATGACTGTGCACAAACAGCCTTGTGGATTCAGGACTGTGTATTTGATATTGAACAGAAATGGAATCAATAATTTTTTGGCTAAAACATTCTTTGCTGAATTAATATTAAAAACAGTTGAGGAATTAAATTATTGAATTAAATCAAAGTATGCAACTTCTCTATTAAGTTAATTTCTATACAACACATAAAAATATGAGAAATTCATACAGAAATTGAACTTAAGGTGATATGAGGTGATGAATAAAACCCTGTTCATTTTTATTCTTAATGCACATTTATATAAAGTCAAGCAAAATGTTCTATTGAAAACTGCACTCACCGGCCACTTTATTAGGTACACCATGCTAGTAACGGGTTGGACCCCCTTTTGCCTTCAGAACTGCCTCAATTCTTCGTGGCATAGATTCAACAAGGTGCTGGAAGCATTCCTCAGAGAGTTTGGTCCATATTGACATGATGGCATCACACAGTTGGCGCAGATTTGTCGGCTGCACATCCATGATGCGAATCTCCCGTTCCACCACATCCCAAAGATGCTCTATTGGATTGAGATCTGGTGACTGTGGAGGCCATTTGAGTACAGTGAACTCATTGTCATGTTCAAGAAACCAGTCCGAGATGATTCCAGCTTTATGACATGGCGCATTATCCTGCTGAAAGTAGCCATCAGAAGTTGGGTACATTGTGGTCATAAAGGGATGGACATGGTCAGCAACAATACTCAGGTAGGCTGTGGCGTTGTAACGATGCTCAATTGGTACCAAGGGGCCCAAAGAGTGCCAAGAAAATATTCCCCACACCATGACACCACCACCACCAGCCTGAACCGTTGATACAAGGCAGGATGGATCCATGCTTTCATGTTGTTGACGCCAAATTCTGACCCTACCATCCGAATGTCGCAGCAGAAATCGAGACTCATCAGACCAAGCAACGTTTTTCCAATCTTCTATTGTCCAATTTCGATGAGCTTGTGCAAATTGTAGCCTCAGTTTCCTGTTCTTAGCTGAAAGGAGTGGCACCCGGCGTGGTCTTCTGCTGCTGTAGCCCATCTGCCTCAAAGTTCAACGTACTGTGCGTTCAGAGATGCTCTTCTGCCTACCTTGGTTGTAACGAGTGGTTATTTGAGTCACTGTTGCCTTTCTATCAGCTCGAACCAGTCTGGCCATTCTCCTCTGACCTCTGGCATCAACAAGGCATTTCCGCCCACAGAACTGCCGCTCACTGGATATTTTTTCTTTTTCGGACCATTCTCTGTAAACCCTAGAGATGGTTGTGCGTGAAAATCCCAGTAGATCAGCAGTTTCTGAAATACTCAGACCAGCCATTCTGGCACCAACAACCATGCCACGTTCAAAGTCACTCAAATCACCTTTCTTCCCCATACTGATGCTCGGTTTGAACTGCAGGAGATTTTCTTGACCATGTGTACATGCCTAAATGCACTGAGTTGCCGCCATGTGATTGGCTGATTAGAAATTAAGTGTTAACGAGCAGTTGGACAGGTGTACCTAATAAAGTGGCCAGTGAGTGTATATTTGACAATAACTGAAGTCCTGTTTTTTTCCCTTATTTTTATAAGCAGTAAGATTTAATATAAATTTATTATGAACATGTTTGACATTGTTTTAGGACACAGAGCTACTCTGCAAGCATTCCCACACTCAGTGCAGAGCGTGCTGCACAAAGTGGAGACATATAAATCTGGAGGACATGTCCAAGTTGAGACACAAGCCACAGGAGTCACTCTGAAGATCCTACAAACCAACCGCTGGGTAAACTAAAATAAAGATTAGCATGTGATGAAACAAGCATTATATGTTCAGAACATAAGAGTTGATGTTTCAGCGTTATTTCAAATGTGTACTTTTAAAGAAGAATTCATATCAGCAGAACAAAGAGCTTCTTCTGCTTTTATGAACGTGTTCTAAAGAAAAAACAGTGACTTCTGCAGCAGAACTCAATGCTCTGCAGAGAATACAGAAACTTCTCCTGTATTTTCATCTATGGGAAAATCAATTACATATTCATAACCATTTCAGGACTTTGTGGTTATTTCTTAAGTATTAACTAGTAATATGAAACATTTTATATCTAAAAAACATCAGGAAACACTGATTAACAGACCTTTCAATCTGTCTGCATTAAATTCGGGTGGTTCCGGCTCCTTCCATCAGGCTGCTTCGGCTTCTTCGTCAGCAGCTCGTTCATATTCATTGTTCGAATTTGCTGGACTCTGATTGGCTAACAAACTAGCCTAAGAGAGCAAAGAATACTGTTTCCTGCCCCCTGTGCATGGCAACGTCAAACGTCGTGTCTTCCTGTTTGCTACGTTTTATGCTAACAGCTTTTAGCCAGCAGCATGCTAGGCGTGGTTTCAACTGCAGGAGCTGCCGAATACTAACAAACAAAGGAGTTGTGATGAAACAGATACAGACCGTTCGGACTCGGGAGAACTCGGGTTTTATCACCACCTGCGTAGTTTGAGAGATAAAAACTGAAAGAGAAGTTGTTGACCTGTTTTCACACCCACTATGAAGGTAAGAACACCTGTGGGGCTAAAATATTCAACAGAAACCTCAGATGAACTGTTTTTAATGGAAGGGCGTCTTTAAAGTTCAGCTAAAGTGACGATTCACTTTCTCTGATCTCTTGGATCAAAACAATTTTACAGAACGGACATCTTTAGGAAATCTTTGAGGCACCAACTTGAATCAATTTAAGTGTATTTTTTTCAGTCAAATACAGAAGAAAAGAATCGAAGCTAAAATCTTCATCGATCTGTAGTAGACGAGCTCACCTTGCTGTCACCTCCAGCGTGTTTCACAATAAGATCATAACCACGCAGGACGCCATTAATCTTGTCCCTTGGCGGAGGTTTCCACTTGATCATCAGCAGCGACTCATTCAGCCGCATGGTGACGTTTTGGGGATAAATTGACGGCACTGAGAACATGAGACGTTGTGGTTAGGATACACGTCAGAATCATGACAAAGTCAAGAATCAGAAATCATTTATTATTAAGTAACATTTAAACAATATGTCTTGCATGAAGGAGCGCAGAGAATTAATAATAAGTAGCAAAAATAAATATCTCCATAACCAAATTATTGACACAATAGTGCAAATTCTTGACTGTGAAAAACAAAAAGGCTGCATCATCATTGGAGTATTTCATAAACGTTTGGTATTCGGTTGCTTCCTGGATTCCCGTATCAAATCTTTTAAGTGAAATATTCCATGTGGTGACTTCAGGAAGGAAATAGAAAGCAGCTCCACCCGGTAAAATCTCACTGTTTTCACAGTAAACTCCCTCCCATTTCCTGAGTCCATCAAGAAAACAACCGACTTTATCAAAACTAGGTTTTTTTCTAGAGGGAAATAGTTTTGAGCAAAACAGGTAGTGAAATTGTGCAAATGTAATCCACCTTTTTAAATCCTTCTACTGTAAGCAGACTAAAAGCAAACATCCAACACACCTCCCTCCGTGGTGTTGCTCTGGATCCACATGGAGAAGGGAGAGGCCCCCACCTCGTTGCTGCAGGAAACACTCATGTTGTACCACGTCATGGCCTTCAGCCCGGGGATTTCGCACTGAAAAGGCGGCACCGTGACGTTGACGAAGCTGGTCCTCGTCACCTCCCCTTTTCTCTGACTCACCTCTTTAACCTTTGACCACAGAGCGGAGAGCAGGTGAACGATCCGAGGATGTAAAACGACCGAACCGTTTGTCCGGATTCCAGACTTACTTTGACGTGGCACTTGGTGAGCGGAGAGAAGCCGTCATGTCCGGGTGTCCAGCTCAGAAACAGCTTGTCAGACTTTCTTTCTGTCACATTAACACTGGACAAACGACTGGGAAGTACTACAAAACACAAATCAAACTTTTTCACTTCCAAACATGGATCATGAAAAGCAGTTTTAAAAAAAAACAAAAAAATCCATTTTTACCTTTGATGTTAACGTTGGCTTCTTCTGACGTGGCGACGCCCTTTGCGTTGCGTGCTTCACAGCTGAACTGGGTGTACTTATCAACGCCTGCAATCAGAGTACTGGATAAATCAAAGTGTCACAAAACAACTTGATGAGAAATCCTACACAAAACATTGACTCTATTCTCCGAAAAAAAAAAACACTTTTATTCTACCTCAGTTAGCTCAGAATGACTTTTTGTCAGTTTTCCACTTTCAGGAGCCAAGAGTTCTGCTCAGCCAGGGTAGAACTGGGACATCTGTGAAATAATGTCCCTTTTGTGCTCTGTTTTCCTGCGTCTCCATCTCGGAAACATTTTCACAAAGCTAATCACAGAGTGGCCTGTGAGAGAGATGGCTGGAACTGACTCGTACATGGTCAGGAGGAGAATATCATAACCTCATCGGTGCTTCACGTTGTACCAACGTGCAACTTTAGGTTTGTAGTTTGTACAGATATGAAGCACTTCATGGGAAAAACCAAATCCCTTCATATAAATTTAGATTATTAAAAAAGAGTTATGCCAAGTAGTGCATTAAATAACATGAGAAAGAGAGACGTCTGTGCTGCAGGTCGGAGTTCAAAAATTACATTTATCTTTTGGCGTTTTGTATTTGTTAGAAAAAGGAAATGAATCAAGGTCAGATGATGTCATTTCTGCTTTCAGCCCACTTGGAAAGTGAATTAAAACAAAAAGTAGTAACACAATAGAGAATTTTTTTTTTTTTTCTGTCAAATGGAAACCTGGACTGAGTTCAGCGTGGCCCCAGAACAACCCAACATGCATCATCTTCCAGTGTGGATCCAGAACCCTCTAATGATCAGGTTGGGGTTCACTCCAGCTACTCAAGTGGCTTCAGATGTTATTTTTCCATTTTCTATTTAGAGAGCAAATACGTCTCCAACCGCTGCTTCAGATTACATCTAAGTTAGCAACATTTCAGAGTTCGTGGATTGTGCGCCCACTTCTTCAGCTTTTTTTAGTTGTTTGTTGTTGATTTTTTTTGTTTTGTGATGCATTAAATGTTTTCTGGACTGCAGGCAGGTCGGCTCTTCTCATTTGAAGCCATGTTGTTGTGATGGATGCAGAATGTGGTTTAACATTGTCTTGATGAATTATGCAACACCTTCCCTGAAGCAGATGTTACTCTAAAATCTCTATGTACTTTTTAGCATTGATGGAGCCTTTCCAGATGTGTAAGCTGCTCAAACTATAGACACTAATATAACATCAGAGATGTAGGGTTTTGAACTGTTTGTTGACAACAATCTAAATGATTCCTCTACTCTCTGGTCCACAGTGAAGACACTGACATTTCTGTTTACACATGACTTCTTCTTTAAATGATTCATCTCTAACTGGACACTGCCAGGGGCGGGGCTTCAGGGGGGAGGACGGGGCGCCCCCAGCCCGGATATCAGGAGGGCCCGGCTTAGAAGTATGATGTGAGAGACGAGTCTCTTCCACATCTGAAAAAACTGATGAAGACAGGCGAGAACACGGGCCCTTTGATAATTCACACTCAGCGGAGGATGGAGTTTGGGTTCCGATTACAGAACTGCGCAAAATGCCGATTCATGCAGGGTTTATATGCGTTGCCCAATCAGGTTTGAGTCACGTTGCTAAAAGCTTTACAAGAAAGACTTTAATTACGTAGTAGGTGTAAAATATTGAACAAAACATTCTCCTGCATCACTGGCTTTATTTTCACTCTCACATGGAGTTTTATGACACTCAAATTTACAAGTTAATCACCAATATTGCATCCAAGTGCATTGTGGGTAAAACTCGTCATCTAAGGGCCCGATCATTTGCTCCCCCCCATAATGCATGAGCCCATGTTGTGCTGTCAAGAAGAGAACCTTTAACCCTGTAATTTATACACAGAGATTCCTCCAGATTTACTGAATCTTTTTAGGATCCTAGTCATTGTAGTTTGTGTCCAATTGGTGAATCTGTGCCCATCTTTACATCTGAGAGGCTCTGACTCTCTGAAATGCTCCTTCAATACTCAGTCATGTTACTGAGCTGTCGTCAAATGGTCCTCCAATTGTTTATGAACTGTCCAATAATTTTTTTTTTAGCTTTTTTGTTGCCTCTGTTGCAACTTTTTTAGACGTGTTGCTGCCATCAAATTTCAAAATGAAGATTTTCTATAAAATGGTAAAATATCTCAGTTTCAACATCTGATATGTTGTTTATGTTCAACTTGGAATAAAATATAGGTTTGTACAATTTGAAAATCATTCAATCCAGCTTTTATTTACATTTTACACAGCAGCCCAACTTTCTGGGCATCGGGGTTGTACAGTATGATTTATTTGACAGATTGAATTTAATCATTAATGGGTCTCGAGGCATCCAGGATTTCTCATTCTCTGAATTAGGAATAAAAAGTGAAGGTTGCATGGTGGGTGGCTCACCTGACCATCCTGACTGAGAAACTAAAGTGTAGACACGAGTTAAAACACCTGACACCACATCAGTGGTTGAAAGTGATGCTAAAATACCATAACCGTTTTTTTAACAGGGTTTTTCCCTTTTTAACATAGACTGATCCACTTACTCGTTTTAACTGTTTGCTTGTGAACATTTCTGTTCCTAAAGGAGAGTCTCTCATTTTTATTATGCAGCTGGACTGCAAAGTCTTCATCTTGAAAATATGTCTCCCACATGTTGAACCACATGCTGCACTGAGCTGGATGCACAACATTTACTCCACAACTGTTTGGGTGTTTCACATCTTTTCCTTATTTACATAAGACATTAAATAAACAAAAACAAAAGTGTTATTTCCTCTTTTTTGTTTTAGTTTCTGGAAAAAAAATCAAATGAATCAGATTTTTTCTATCATTTCTGAAAACTGGTTAGAGGAACTGAGAACATGCAGAGCTGGTGCTTCCATGTTGGCTCGTGGTACGGATCATCAGCTTCAGAAAAAAAGGGCAATTTAAAGATTTTAAATGGCTGCTGGTTAAAACTGATGATGAGGGACGAGGAACTACCTTCTTTAAACATTTCAGTAATTATATAAAAGCTCTCATATCTTTAAGTAATGATCAGATATCCATAAATTAGCATTGCAACTTAAAGATGAATGCTAATAATATCAACACAACAAGTCAGAGCTGTAAATGCAGCACTCAGAATATTATTCATTCAGCTCATCAGAAGGCTGTATGAGCTTGCGGTATGTTTAAGGGGGAGTGTACAGCAGAGTGTGTTTACTCTGTGTAGTTATGCCAGCATTTGACCCTGCGCAGAGCTCGGCCTGCCAGCCTCTGTGTTCAGTCCCTCCCTGCTGGGCAGTGGGCTGCCCAGTGAATGAAGCCTTTGTTTACTGATCCAACCCCTGAACCGATTCCCCTTACAGCCCCCCCCCATCCCCTCACAGCCAGGCCCCGTACACATGTTGGACCAAAAGCACAGCTCTAAACCTTTAACCCCATCAGCTTCTGATTGTATCGCCGCTCGCTGGCGAGCAGGAGCGTTTATTCTATAGCAAACTAAAACATAAAGGGTCCGATCATAAAGAGCAGAGGTTATACTAATGATGATCAATGTTTACTTCCAAAAAATAGGAGAGCTAAGACCAGAAAAACACTTTAAAAATTAGCTTTTCGAAAAAAAAAAAAAAGTACAACCTGATTGTTAAGAAAATTACACGTTCATCTTAAAATATAACTTGCAAGGACGTGATGCTGTTTTGAAAATAGATGGAGTCAAAACAGCAGAGAGCTGAAGATAAATATGACTGGAACAAAAAACCTGTTTCTCACGAAACACAAGGACAAAGCCGAGGCTGCTCAAGAGTCAACAATACAAGATTACCACACAAAAAAATTGCACAATGTAAACCACAAAAATATCCCCACTAATTTATAGGAATCACGTCCACAGTTTTATTAATCATGACGAAACTCTGTGGATCATCAGTTCATGTGAACCACATCAGTCAAATACTTCCCTGAAATGTTGCAAAAAGTCAAAGAATTCAGAAAACATGCGGTCACATTGTTTTTAATTCAGCATATAAGTTCCCAGTTTTTACTATCTTAATCTAATAGGACTCGTGTGTTTGTGAACAAATGAAAAAGTCTCAACATGCATTTTTTAGTTAGATTAACTTCACAAGCTTGATGCCAATCCAGATATTAAATTGAACTCATTTTAATACGAGTTTGAACATTTTACAGTGATATTTAAAGAGGACTTCATATGAAACTGTTTTGATTGTATAATTAGCCAATAAAAGCCAATGATCTTAATATTATTATCTAGAAAATGAAAGAAAATGATGATTAAGCCTAGAATACGACTCATTAGAAGTTATGTATGAATGAAAACATTCCCTTGTTAAAATCTGGGGAAATCTCTGATTATGTTTCCATCTCCAAACACACTGCTCTGCAGAAAAGAGGGAAGTTTTGGGTCAAATGTCACTAAACGTTTCCTAAAACCATCAGCAAAAAAATGTCACATGAGAGTTTTGGATCTGTTCAGATGCATTTTAACCAAAGTGTTTTATACAGTCATAAAGATCTCAGAAAATTGTGTGAAGTTCTGATAAGGAGTGATTTACGTGTTACTGAAAGAAAAAATGTCAAAATTTGCTTTTATTTACTTATTTTTACAGAGTTTGACTAGACTATAACATCTTCTGTTCCAGGTTATACCTGTACATCTAAGTTTGGTGTAGCAGTTGAAAACAGGAGGACATGTCTACACTTGACCTGAAAAAAAGACTATTTCACCAATGTACATTCAAAAAAACTCAAATGTAGCCTCTCTATCTAACCTGGTGCAGAGTCACCTTTGCACCAGTTAAATAGCTGCATCTTGCATGACTCTTTTTTTGTTTTTTTCTGTTTCTATCTGTAAATGTATTTAAATTCAAACAATCTAATATTCCATAAATAAAACAGAACTATTCCCAGGTGCAGCTTTGTGCACATTTCCAGTCTTATTACCCAATTTAAGCTAAAACATGTTGAAATATTGTAAATTCTGGCAATTATTCCCAGATTCTGTCCATCTCCAGTGTTACGTAGTCTGCTTGAAACAGCTGTAACAGCTAAAAAAATGCACCAACCATGAGTGAATGACCGCTGGTAACCCATTCTGCTGTGCAACGTAACAAATCTCACTGCAGTAAGCAAGGTACGGGACGCTGAGGCAGCACGGCTCAGACAGAATAGAAACCACCAACCAAAGAGTCAGAGACAAACAATTTTGGTGATACGACTAAGATTCAAGTATTTTTCAGATTTTTTTTTCCATTTTCAGTTGCAAAAAATAAGTTAATCTAAAACAAAAATGGAATATTCGTTAAAAAAATCGATTAGAATTGTAGTATTAATAATATTGAGAAAAATACTTCTTCAGCTCTTCAAACACAATTAAGGAACATGAATAAATTATATTCGTTTTAAGAGAGTCTCACCATCAAGAACAACCGACCGACAGAAAGAAGGAACTTTAAAATCTTTACATGTGAGTCAGGGAGGGAAAAATCTGACTGGGCGGTGTGTTCAGGGTTTTACCTGGTACAGAGTAGTTACTGGGAGAACTGATCCAGTCAGTAAATGCAACTCCATCCCGAAACCAGCGGATTTCAACTGGTTCAGGAGGTCCCACTGCTTTACTAAACAAGGTGAAAGGAGAACCTCTCGTAACATTCACGTCCTTAGGTTGCTGAATAAATTTTGGCAGACCTTAAAAAATAAAAATAAAAAGGTTTTAAAGGTGTAAAAGTAGCTTCTGATGCTGTTTCCTTCATTAAAAACTCACCTTCAACCTGGACGGTGATCGGCTGAGACGTTTTTATGTCATGGTTGATGCTCATTGTGCAGTGGTACTCTCCAGCATCCTCTCTTTTCACGTCTTTAATACTATAATGCAGCACAACACATCACTCTCTGTAACTTCTGTTTAAATTCTTATTTTATTCTGATTTAAAAATGCAACATACTAGACGGTGGAAAGGTGTGTCGTGAATCCGTCGGCGATGGTTCGGAGGTCACTGATCAGCACGCGAGCGTTTGTCGGCAGGTCCTCACCATTTTTCTTCCAGGAGATGGTGGTGTCCGGCCCTGAAACCGGCACGTCAATGGAGCAGTTGAATTTGGCTTCATGATCTTCTGATAGCAGCATGAACCCGATGGTGGGCTTGAAGCGCAGACGTTTCAGCTCATCTCTGCTCAGATGCACTACACAAGGTATCACAACAGACTCAGTTAAAACTCATGTGCATGAATTACATTCTGTTTCATGATTTCTAGTGATACTCAAACAAATTTACAAACATTTCAAAATAAAACAACCAAAAATAAGGATCACTTAATTCAAAATGTGATTTAACAAAGCTAAAGGACAGTTATTAACTGTTTATACAGTTTAGATTGCTTGTTATAGAGATGAAGAAAACATCTAGACAGTATTTTAAGATCAAATTGTTGATTGTGTTAAATTAAAAACAGAAAAATGAAGCATATCCATCAGACCCACAAACACCAGGTTGATATAAAACAACATTTTGTCCAAAGGGTAAAACCCCTTTCGTGCACAGTGACCACTAAATGATGCAAAAACACTTTTTTTGTATGTTTTTGGTGTATTTCGACATGAGCCATGACACTGGATGTTATTCTACAGACTGCCTGTGTGTGTAATATTATAATTCTCATAATGTTTCATAATACACACGTCATCCACCTGAGTGGAAACACAAAACACTGATATGTAAGAAATCTGATTTGTGGTACCTGAAGAAGAAATAATAAAACATCATCATTCCTGCTCAAATTTACCTTAAATTTAATTTTTTAAAACCATTTTAGAACATAAAACTGAACTGATTTAAAGATTTTAAAAAAGATAAACAACATAAAAAGTGCAATTAATTCAGACAATAAAGGAGATTTTGTCTGTCTTGTATCTTTTTGTGGATTGTTGTATTTTAAAGCAGAACTAAGTAAGTTTTGCTCTCGCTCTCCCCCTACTGGTCCCCTGTGAAAGCTCACTGTCGTAACGTTCCCCCGCCGCCGCCGCAGACCCCCCCCCCTCACCCCCCACCCCCTCCACCCCGCTGCCCCACCAACAACAACGCGCAGAGAACGCTTTTGCAAGAAGAAAGAAAAACAAAACCAAGAAAATGTCTCGACAGGTGAGTATTATTGTCATCTTTGCGCTCCTAAGGGTGGCGTTGCTAACAACGGCAAGGGCTTCAATGCTTGTATTTATGTACGTGAGTGTGAGTGCCGTAAAGCAGGTTTGTTCTCGCGAGATTAGTCGGGTCCGATCCACTGAAAGTTGCAAGTGCTGCTTTCAGGACACAGACCCCGGAGGGAGGGGAGGGACCCACGAATCACCCCGCCAAGTCCTTGTTTACCCCCACAGGGACTCTAGAAAACATTTATTGAGGTGAAAAAACTTACTTAGTTCTGCTTTAACTTATTCTTTTTTTTTTTTTTAATCAGAAGGGTAATCTGAAGAGTTTATGGATTCTAGTAAAATATATTATTGAGTTTAAAGATTTACAGGCTGTGTCATTTTATTCTGTGTAACAACACACACAGACAAAAATATAAAAAATATGAATATACTGTATATTTGAATGAATAGCACTTTTATAAAATTGGTTTAGAAAATTTGTGGTCTGATTTGTAAAAATATATATTTTTAAATAATATAATTCCTTTAAATAGTTCCTATTTTTGTATAACTTCTTGCTCACTGTTAACTCATATGGACATTTACAAATTAAATCTTTTCACATCAAGTTTTTACAAACTCCTGTTGATATTTTTTATCACATTAACAGCTTGTGATTCGTTTTGTACTTTGAACTGATTTCCTGGCTGAATGGTGCAGCTACAGTATAAAGTCAAACTAATTCAATCATTTGGGTTTTCTAGTGTTTAAATCGATCCCAGTTGCATCCTGATTAGATAACCACATCAGTTTAGATCCAGATGGAGCTGCTGCTACTTTAAGTGCCACAAAGTTTGTCCAGGAAAACATAACTCCCCCCCAAAAAACAAACAACTCACCGCTGGCTGAACTTCCCACGAAAACAGTCGCAAAGAGAAAAACTCCAACCCCGCCAGGGTTTAACATGTTCCTCGTGTGCAGTTTGAGTCCGACTTTCAGACGGAAAACATTTAAATCCACGTAGATGATTCGAGTCGGATGAAACGCAACATCACCCGCACGAGAAGCGTGTTGAACGCAACTTGCGTGAAGTTGTTGAGCGAGAGGAGAGAAAAAGTTGAGTTGACGTCACAGGAGGGATCCCGTGAAGGCGGGACTGAACAGTCTAAACACAACAACAGATTTAGTGACATTCCTCTGCTGGATCCGTTTTATAACCCGCGAAGCTTCTTTTGGATTCGTTTTGTGACATTTTTCCTCACTTCCCTTGTTTCATGTGACGAAAACGCAAGAAATCACCTTACTGTATGATGTTCGGAGTGTTTACTGGTTTCATATGTGCCCGAGTCTTCCACCATGTGGCCAGTTTGAAAAGGAGCGATAAACATCTCTCAAAACACCTGTAGAGAAATTGAATTCAATATAAATTTACATGATTATGAATTCCTGCAGACTCAAGAGGATCCTGTTCCAGCTTCCTCTGTCTTTCAGGGTTGATTCCTGTGAAACATCTTATATATTGGTCTGATGTTAGTATTTACACAGCTATGAAGGTCATTAAGTCCTTTTTTCTCAAACATACTTAGACAATAAAGAGGAAATCATGATCTTGATAGTGCAGGTTTTTAGTTTGTAGAGCCCTGAAATTCAGAGTTTGGTTGAAGGGGCGTGTCCAGAGGGGTGTCACTGTATTCAATTAGACAGGTGCCACCCCCAAGCTGAGGCAATCAAATTCTATCAATACTTTTAAATTAATTAAAGAAAATTATTAATGAAAGGGAACTATTAACATTGTGTTTTGACTGATTTTTATTTCATTTTGGTTTATGGGGGCCTCTTGAATTGATAGTGTCTATAATTTTGTAAAAACTAGATTTTTTTAAGGTTATAGGAGGAGAGGCGGTGTTACACCTGGACAGGTTATCAGTTTATCACTGAGCCATGAACACCAGGTATTATTTTACATTTAACAATTAAGAAGAGAAATCAAGCTGTGTATCATTTGCATAATACAGTACAAGGAATTTGACTTGGAAGAGATGCAGGCACTTCCATCCTGAGGCAGCCATTTTTCCAGTGCCAGGGTAGATAGGGGTAGAATATTGGAGGATAAATAGGAGAAAAAAAGTATGTTTGATAAATAAAGTGTAATTCTGTTTACACATCAACAAATGATTCAGCATTCTTGCAATCCATCTCTTTTTCCTTTATATAAAACTGCATCTGATTGTGTTGAAGGAACATCTGCAGGTCCTGCTTGCTATTATTGAGAGCTCACCTGTCTGTAAATAACATATTGAAGGTGATTAACAAACAAATAACTGTGTTATTTATAAGAACAGAATGACCCTAAATTAAAAGATTCTGATAACTAAATTTCATTTAGTACCAGTTTTGTCATTGACAAAGATCCCGATGTTTATCAGTAGCTAAACCAACAAAAAATATTTAACACATTGGAACATGAAAACTGAAGTGTATTCAAATAATTACATTCATTTTCCTTACTTGCTAGAATAACTGCATTTTTACATTATTTTCGGAGCCTTAGATTCGCTGATGTTTCAAAAACTCTCTTCACATGATTATGAAGCGTTCACGTGCTTCTAGACTTTTGTCCACTAGGTGGCGACAAAAGCGCATAAACCACCGTCTGGTGAAATGTTATTCATGGGACGGTGTAAGTGTAAAACTTATAGGGTAAAAAAACTAATTTTTACACCATGTACATATTTTTTCACTTCCATATGCGCTGTTTCCCTTTTTTTATGCTTATTATAGTTATGTAACGGTAATATAAAAAGAAAAAAGTCATCAACGAAAAGAAATTCCGACTAATAAAACTTGCAAAGCTTTCTACCGTCCGGTTAATTGTCTTGAAAGTTTCTATCTCTGAAAGCACAAACGCAATAGTTAACGACTCAGAGGAAGTGTCTTGAAGTTCTCTCAAAAAGCTGATCTGCAGTCGGTAAAGAACACGCCTCGCTAGCAAGCTGTCCTCGCGTTGACGGTCACGTTAAACTGATTCCAGATCAGCTGTTCAAGAACGCATCGTCCAGGAAGCCAGGAAGTGTACACAACTACTGCGGTCAGCTTTTTAGAAATAAACGGCGGACTACCAGTTAGTTGTGTAAAAATTTAGACGTCATTTTGTTAAGAGCAGTTTGCCTGGCAGACTTTTTAGCAATGGACAAACTTCGTCGTGTTTTAAGCGGCCGAGAGGATAATGAAGAGTTGGGTCTGACAGCACAGGTTAGTCAGTTACAGCATGCTAATGCTAGCTTTCTGTTCATTGAATTTAACGTTTTTTTGCACTTCCTGTTCGACACACAGTAAAACCGTTAAGTTCCTCACTACTATTTCTAATAAGTATGGCATATTTCACCATGACGTTTGTGTTTATTAAAAAATCCCTTATAATTGTGACTTTCTTGTGTTCAAAGTTTAGCAATTAGCTAACCATGTTGTCTAACCCCATTTTCTGGACTGCTGTCATGTTTTTCTTTTTTTGTTCAATGTTAACCGTTTTGTTTACACTCTTTCACGCGTTCACGGCTGTGAGGAGACGAGGTAAGGTGTTTGTCTTGACCTCAGTGTTTTATATTTAGTTTCAGTTTAATTCAGGCTTCCAGTCTGGTTGAATCATGAGTGGGTGTGAAGCCTTTGGGTTTTTCTGTGGGTCATTTAATTTGTCCTGTGAACATCCTCTTATTGTTCTCACCAGGTTCTTGAAGGCAGCACACTCAGCTACAGCACCAGGGTGAAGTGGTTCGTCATATGCTTTGCTGGAGGCATCCTGTGTTCAATACTCGTGAGTGTCTGCAGGATTTATCTTGTCTGGGTTGAAAAAGTGATCCACAAACTGATTAATTCAAGTTTCTTTTAGTCTCTAAGACCTACTTAACTTATAATTTAATAAATATGCAAAAAAAAAAAATTGGTTCATGTAACAAAATTTTGTATGCAGCTTTTAACATGTGTGGAAGTGTCGTATCAGTCACACTTGACTGTGACAACTCACACTGACTCTAGAATACAACACTGCGCAAAAGTTTTAAGCAGGTAGGACAGATTTCTGCATAATGTGATTTCACAAGTATAAATTGTATTTTTTATCCATTTGAAAAATCTGTCTCCAGCTGTTCTGATGAAACAGACATATAAACATTGCTGTAGTTTTTGTTTTAGCTTGATACAGTTAGTTAACTAAAAAGCTGTAGAGTGAAACAATCATGGAGATTTCGGCTTCTTCTTGCAGACCTAAACTCAACATCATGGATTATTTTGGGGAGAACATGAAGAGACAGACACAGAAGATTTTTAGATGAGTCTCCAAGTATTAGACTGTGTTCCTTCACAAACTGGGTGCATCTTGAAGAGTTAATGCTGTTTTAAAATTCCCAGCTGCTCACACAAATATTGATTTCATTTAGATTTTTTCCACTGCCTAAAACTGTTGCACAGTACTGTACATCCTCTGTTTGTAGGCCAGGGTGGGTCTAAAATTCAAATGGTGCACTTTGCGATCATCAGTTTAGTAGTTATCTTTAATTAAAACTATTCTAGAGATCTGAAAATGTATTCAAATATTGATTTTGTTTACAATCCCCTGTCATTACTGTGAATTTCATTGTGATTTTTTGGGGGGATTCAGTCACTAGAGGGAGCCATCTGTGCTTCTGTACAACCATAAAACCCCCCAAAAAATCCCCTTAAAAAATTAAAAAAATATGTGTTCTTATGAAATTAGCATGTTGTCTTTTTGAACCGTGTGAGGATTCTGTGTCGCTGACAGAATATTCTGATGCACCTTTAGGGCTCAGCGCTGCTGTTCCTTCCTGGCGGAATAAAGCTTTTTGCTGTCTTCTACACAATAGGAAATATTGCAGCTCTGGCCAGGTTGTACTCAGTATTCACTCTTTTTAATTTGAAACGTGTGTGTAAACAGTTGTAAACACTTCTAATCATTTTATTTCACATTAAGGTCGGACAGTTTTCACACTACTGACTTACAAACTTTGCATGTTTATTCTGCCTGAGTGTTTGTGTGTTGACCGATTACAGACTGAATCCTTTATGTTATGGAGTTGGTGCCCACACCAGCTGACCTTTCCTTACACGCCCAAATCTCACACTCAAATGGCTTCAAGACTCCTTCTGCTGTCAGATCCGAGACCCTTCCCTCGATTAGTCTCTCAGACTTCCAACAGAACAAAGAGGAACAAAACTCCAGAAATGAAGTGTGAAAGTGGCCCACGAGCCCCCTTTTATTTATTTATTTTTATTCTAATATCAAGATATTTAAAAAAAAAAGTCAACGACATCTTTGCTTAGTTCATTCCCCGTTTTTTAAAGGATACAAGATTAATTTACATCAAATTAAAGGACTTTCTTCTTCTGGGTTTATAAAGAAGAAACTGAATCACTTTCAGTCAAGTGAAATCAAATATTCATCATATTAGAGTCATTATTTTAGCCCAAATCACATCAAATAATAATTAGAAAAATCTGAGCCAGGAAAAATAAAAAGGCTCTTTTTTCGGCTGTCGTAAATAAAAAAAAAAGTTTATATCTGTTTCCTTAAAATAACTACAAAATCCTTGAGTTTCTAATTTATTCATAGTCCAGATCTTGTCCATTAATCTAAGAAAAACTCTGCTTGTAGTGAAACGACAGTCTGTGCTGCAGTTGGTCATACGCTGTGTAGCTGACAGACCCCCCCCTCATTTAGCAGGACCAGCGTGTGGGTGAACATTAGTGTCTTTGTAACACTGAGCAGTTGGAATAACGACAAAAAAAAGAATCTACGTCAACCCTCACGTCTCAGCTGACAGGTGGGACGTCCCACTGATTCTCTCCACCCACTCAGCTGTGCGGCGCGTGGGGCTGCTTGACTGATCAGCTGGGAAAGCCTTCAGCTCTTAAATTTCTCTGACGTAACACACATCGTGTACATGATACTGTACCATCTATGCACCAATGACTTGAAAATATCTTAAGAACTGCTGTCAGATTATTGTTACAGCCTTGTCTTTTCCAGCTAAAATGCAACTTTGATGATGTCATCACCCCACCTTGAACCTACCCTACAAACCTAAGCTCATTAAACATAACAATAACAGCAGATGACATGCTTTCTGTATGTCCCAGGCCTTCTTTCATGGTAGTATCATATACAGGCCTGACATACTTACAGCGTTTTGGGTCTTTTTCTCCAGATGAAGACATTTCTTGAAACTGTGTTGTTTAGAAATAACTTCAAGCAGGGGCGTTTCCTAGACAGGAACATTGGGGGCTGAGCCCACATCCTCATAAAAGGATCTGGGAAAATGTACTTGTTTAAAGCCAAATACAGCAATATGCACTTCAAATGTATTTTCAAACTTAAACATGACAACAAAATCATGATTATTGAAAATTATGATCAAGATGATGCTACTGACAGCTTCAGGTTCTGCATCCTTCTTAGGTCTCATTTGAAGGATGTTACGTCCCACTGCTGCGACAAGAACCGTCCAAATTCCAAGGATACTTCCTTGAAATGCGTACTATTTTTCCATGAATTTTAAGGATGGGTCTGATGTATCCTTTCACGTTCTACGTATCCCACAATTCTTTTCAGCAATTCGGCAGAAAGTTTAAACCAATAATAGATGAAGGGAGAGGTAGCGCAAAGGGAGAGGAGTTTGCATTCAGATGTAAGTTTAAAAAAAAAATAGCGGTAAAACAGTCAATTCTCACAGCGGTGGTCTAAGTAGGTCTTTGGTTTTAGTGTTAAGCATGTTTAATTTGTATGTTTACATCTCTAAAAACATTCCCGTTCGTACCTCCTGTGTAAGTATTTACACACAGGTAATTTCTTGTTAGTGATTTAAGATTTTTCAAATTTGTTTTAGGGATGAAAAAGCAGAAAAATACCTTTTATCAAGCTCCGGAGCAACCTTTGGGGTGGAGGTACAAAAATAAATCTATTTATAAATCCTATTCTCAGCCAGTCAGCAGTGAGGAAGAGGAGGACACTGATCAAGAGCTCTCATCAAGTTTTTGGTTTTGTTATAAACTTCTTCAGAATGAACTGATTAAAAGAAATACTTCTCATAATTCATTGTGTTTACTTTTTATTTTCCATATTTTTAATAGTAAATGGATCGTTTATAAACAAAAAATATACTTTCAGAGCTGTTTAATAACTTGTAGAAAATATTTACGATACAAAAAGAACACAGGACAACGTTTTATTGCAGAATAATAGTGAGGAGGACACCTTCACACTCCATTTTCACTGCTTTTGCTTAGCAACTTCATGGTTGAAGCAGTCAAACCTGTTTCATGGAATGTGACTGACCAATTGCTGTTTTACCAAAACAAAAGCTGTAAACAAAGGAAGTCAGGGACTCCTCATTGACTTGATAACGAACTCCGCCTCTTATTAAACGTGGAAATTCGCTCAGAGCTCAGACAAGTCAGTGGTAAATTACTAGTTGATTTACCTGTTTCATGTGTCGGTCCAGAGTCTCGCCGCCCACTGCAAACCACAAGTGAAGAACTGTGACTGTTTATTTTTTGTAAACAATTTTGCAAACAAATGGACATCTGACAATTGTCAGATGTCCATTTGTCCTGTCGGAAGCGCTCCATAGTTCAGAGTTTAGATTAACGCAGGTGGGAGAGGCTGTCAGCCAATAAGACACGGAGGATTCTCCCTCTCTGTACAACTCCTCTCTGATTGGTCACATCGCCGTGCCCGTGTTGCATTCACTAAAGCCAGGAACATACAAAGCTGCCTTCTTAATTAATGTCATAGCGCAATTCAGGGGTGACAAAATGCAAATAAACACATAAACAAATCCATGGGGTCAGATAGTTCATAGTGGGTGTGAAAACAGGTCAACAACTTCTCTATCACTTTTTAGCTCTCGAACTACGCAGGTGGAGATAAAACCCGAGTTCGAATGGCCTGTATCTGTTTCGTCACAACTCCTTTATTCGTTAGTATTCAGCAGCTCCCGCAGTGTAAACCACGCCTAGCATGCTGCTGGCTAAAAGCTGTTAGCATAAGACGTATCAAACCATAAGAGACTACGTGTGCTGTTGCAATGCACAGCGGGGAAGGAAACAGTATGCCCTGCTCTCATAGGCTAGTTTGTTAGCCAATCTGAGACCAGTAAATTTGCATAATAAATATTAATGAGTTGCAGACCGAAGCCAGCCAAATCTTCACGCAGCTAGATTGAAAGGTCTGTTAATCAGTGTTTCCTGACGTTTTTTAGATATAAAATGTTTCATATTACAGGTTAATACTTCAGAAATAACTACAAAGTCATGAAATTTGTGTGAAATGGCCTCTTTAACTGTGAACTAAACGGTATAATCTGTTTTGTTTGTTTTAATAAAGCACCTGTTTTCTGATGGGCCCATTAAAACAGCTGAAGCGCATGTTTGAACCAACACGACTGATAGCCACCATCGTTATGCTGGTAAATATACACTTAACTGGTATTTCTTTACTTTAGGAGACTCAGGCTGAATTTCAAACATATCGGTAGCAGCTGAAGAAAGATTTTACCTTTACTCTGCATCTTCTGGTAATAATCAACTATATCAGATGTTTGACAAGCATCTTTCACAATAAAAGGACTAGAGTTTGTTAATTATTTGAATTAGAATTTTCTGATATGTAAATAAATGTTTTATTATTTTGATTTCACCAGCTCTGCCTCGTCTTAACACTTTGTGCAGTATTTTGGGTGAGTGTGCAACAGATTTAGAGCCAGATAAATTATTCATTATGTAGTGTATCTTTATTTTTTATATTAATTCAACAACTACTGCATTCTTTTATTTTGACAGTGGGGTAAAAAGGGACTGGCTATCATCTTCTGTGTTCTGCAGTTTTTGGCAATGACTTGGTAAGTCCAGTTCAGATTAAAAACATACAGAACATGTGACATATGTTTCACAATGTTTTAATTTCCCTCACCTGGTGCAGAAAGCAACATCTGTTTGACATGTAGGTTGAATAATTGGTGAGAGTAAAGACTTGTTGTAAGTCAGTATTTAACCTGAGGGTAAAAGAAGTGGATCCAAGGAACAGAATGATGCAGAGACAGTCCCAGATTTCTCATGTGTAGGGGAAGGTTTAGTATTTTACTTTATTTAATTAACATCTATCAGTTTGCAAACAGGTTATTAGTTCAGGTTCCGTTTTCTTCTGAATGTGGAAAATTTGGGGTTTGTTTTTCATGTTGCTCTGTTAAAATCTTGCCAATGTCCAAATAATCTCTCATATTTTTATCTAATTATTGTAATAACCATTTTAGTATCTGCTAGTTTAATCCTGCTGCCCTTGAAGGTTGAAGATGTAGATCGTTAACCTCTCAGCTGAACATTATTATTTTAAATTCTCACTATCAATATTTGATGATGATTAAAAAGCCCTAAGATCCTCTAAACTGAGCTAACTGCCTCAGTTCAGACACGGATATACATGAACATACATACAGATATGTACATTCACCTCTCAGCCTTAAACCATTATGCTCCGCCTACACTGTCAAATATTTTTGAAAACAGAGATTTTCTTCTACAATTCCCCATTTTGGTGAGAAAATTAGAGATTTAAAAACTGCTTTCCAAAGTGGAGAGTGTAATAAAACTTTGTGGACGGGAAATACAGAAGTTTTTACGAAATGTTACGTTATACCTTAAAGATCAAAACAGCTGTTTTTACAGTTTTTGTTTTTTGCCTTTCTTACTATCTTCATATAATTTAGCCATTAATTCTGAAATAGATAATAAGTAGGAAAACATTTTGAATGTTTTTTTTGTTTTTTTTCGAGTCTTGTTCTTTCTCTGTATTTTAATGTCATTAACGAGGACGTTCTTGCCTCCTAGTGGTGTGACATGAATATAACAGCATTTTTATTGTTTTAATGCAAACTGAGGTGTTTTATTAAATGGAGTAAATATCTCTTTAAAACAGTAACGTGCAGAATACTGGTGGGCGTGTCCTGAAGGCGATGCAGCCTAGATACGTGAAATGAAGAGTTAATGGTTATTAATTATTAACTATCAACGCAGTTTATCCATTGATTCATTCAGTTATTATCATTAGCTTTTTATTCGCACGACTCCACAAGATGGATCAACTCCCCCAACGCGAGCCTGTGGGTTCTAGAGCTGGTTCTACAACCAGTTCTTATCTGTTTAAGCTACATTATAGTACAAGTCTGTGTGTGATGTGTTCTGGCATGTCAGGACTTGCATGTTCAGTAATTTAAACATTTGTCCTGCTGCATGGTAACGCAAAATCCCAACAACTCAGCAGGTGGAAGGTACACAACAGCTACAGCCTCTCTTCTGCACCGAAATCATGTTCATTTATTTCCGCTCTGCCGGAGTTCACAAAGGCATCACCATGGCAACCACAAGTCACACATTACATGCTCTGGCTGAAAGGAGTCGTTGCATGGAGCACCTCCCACTCAGGCGCTCAGACGTCTGTGTGAGGGAGGTTCTGTCATCAGTCGTCCCCACAGAGGTGGATCAAGTCCGGTCCGGCTCAGTGAGACTCTAACAGGAAGTTTAACAACAGTGTGGCACAAATTAACAACATTCACTTGAGTTTTAGGTTCTGGATTGGTGCTTATTGTTAAACATTTACTTAACGATGTAATGATTTCTCTCTGTTTGAGGTTATTTATTCAGCTACTTCATCAGATTCCTTGTGTTTAGTTAGTTGTTTCAGCAGCTGCGTCATTCTTTCACAAGGATTTGAACCATCAAACATGTTCCTTTTTACAGAAATATGTTGGTCATCATTTTTGACCCAATTTTGAAACAACATTTCTTGATGAAACTATATGTTTTAAGATTTATTTTGATCCAATTCTGTTTAAATGATCAGAGTTGTTGATTAGTTTAGTCTTTTGAGTCCCGTTTCCAGACAAACAACTCGCAGATGTGTATTTTTAAAACAAACTACAACTTCTACTACAATTTTGACATTTTTTCAGACAAATCTTCAGGAAATTAAAACTAATACAAGTGTAGATGAATTTATCCTGTTGAACTGGATTAAACCTGATCTGTACTCATCATCTTTCAGGTATAGCATCTCTTACATTCCGTTCGCCAGGTAAGATAAATACAACAAACAGTTTTTCCTGCATTGATCTTTCATTATTTGTGCCTTCTTTTTATGTTTCTGTATATTCTGTTTGATTAAACCACCCACTTCACTTCAAAGGCCTCGCTCAGATTATAACAACGTTCAGTAAAGATACTCCGCTTAGTGAGCCGTCAATGAAAACATGTTTTTATTTACCACATACTGCTGTTTGCTTCCACCATATGGCCCTAATCCCACACTAGTGTGAGCTCTCAGTGTCAAACAAATGACAGCTGGCTGTAGTTTTATCTCCTTTGTGCCCAGTGATGAATTTATTATTACTCTTTTTATCCTTAATATAAAAATGAAAAGATTTACGGAGGAATAATGCTCTTTCAAAACAAATATTTTTCTCCAGTCTCGTGTTTTTATAGCACATAATCATGTTAAGCTGTATAGAGTCCAGGGTTTCTGATGTTGACAGCTGTGTAAAAGACCAGGATGTAAACATCAGGTGCAGCTCGTGTCACATGATCTGCTACCTGGGTGCTTCAGTGGGTCTGAACAGGAGGTGGGATGTTGTTCTGTCAGTCCAGCTGTAAGTGGGGTTCTATCTTATCTGGTGGGAGGTCCAGATCCCACCCCACCCCACCCCACCACCGTGCAGCTCCTCCATTAAGTGTCTTGTGTGTTTGGGTGACCCTCTAATCCACCCTGACAGCTGAGAGACATCATGTAACCTCCCTGAGTTCCCCTCCCCCAGTGCAAACAACAAAACAGCAAAGACAAAGACGTTTTCTCACTCTTTTTAAAACACGTTTTCACAGCCACTTTCACACAAGACTTTATATATTCCTCATGATCAGTTATTAGTTTGTCTATTTTATTTAAATTTAAGTCATTTATCAACACATTCCTTAAGCTTCTTATTTTAATCCATTTTTCATTTAATTTAGATTTGTTCATTTGGTTTTTTATTGTTTTTGTCTCACGTCTGAGCTGCTTCATCTATTGATCTGACACTGATAAACACGCCGGTCTGTGTCAGACTAACTTCTAACAGTCTAGCCAGGAGATCACATGACCAGTGGACTTGATCCTTTAATGTATTTTACCTCGTTACCTTTTATAACCTGTAACATCAGCTGTAACGAGCTTCTAAAACCTGCTGCATTTGCACTTCCCACAGTGTTCAGGGTGGGCGGGGGGGCTGCTCACACTCTGTTCAGGCAATTTTTAGGCGAGTAAAAATAGCATCAGGTCACAATTACTAAAAAAGGAAGAGAAAGAAAGAAAGATGAGGGTTTTGATGATACATCCAGCAAGTCTCCCATCAACCCACCGAGCTCCTCCCCCCCTCCCCCTCTCAGACTGTCCCTCCTTTTAACCTTCACCATTTTCACACTTTCCTTCCCTGAATTTCGACTGTGGTTGCCGGTGAAGTCTGCATAGCAACACACTGAAGGCACAATGTGTGTTGAAGGAAGCAGAGTGGGCGACGATCCGTGGTTGTCATGGCGATCACTTGTATTGCGTCACCCCTCGACTCCATGCACCTGGAGAAAGGAAGCCCCCATCGCTGCGAGTGTGCGGTGCTTCCCGTCAAAACACATTCACTTATTCATGATGAGCCCCACCCGGATCATCTTAACAAAGACTCGGATGCTTTTTTAATCTTCTCAGATTTTATTTGTTTTTCCAGGATTCATTTATTCCAGCAGTTAAAACTACATCACCCTTTGTTCTCATTTCTTTAATATAGCTGTTTGTTTTTTCAGTTTTGAAACTGATATATTTTTATTATTTTAACAGGGATGCAGTGATAAAGTGCTTCACTACCTGCCTGAGTTGAAGCGTTTTCCTTGACGACTGGTCGCAGTTCACAAAGTACAAGAACTGTCTGGAGAACAGAGACGTTTGTTTGTACCTGATTCCTTTGGCTTCACCAAGTCTTGCTTTTCACAGCTAAAAGAATTTACTATAATCAGATAGTAACACCAACCCGTCTCTAGAGTTTTTGAGTGTTATTCATTCCTAATATATTTATGATTTTTCTATATGTTCAGAGGATTTTATACAACTTATGTGCAGGGAAATGGTTTTTACTTTGTTCTGCCAATCCATGTGTCTTAACGCCTCATGATGAAAATATCTCTCTATATGCTCATTTACATTTTATAAAGTATTCACTTCTTTATCTGACTTAGAGTTCCTAAAAGAAACATTATGAAAAAATTTGTTTTCTTCCTGCATGTGAGGCATAAACATGAAGAGGAACTCTGATATTATGCTCATACAAATGAGTCGATGCTTCACACATGATCATACTCACATCTATTTGGAAGATTTTTTTTTTCAACTAATGAGATTAAAAATGCTTCTTTTGTTTCTGGTCTGATCATCTTAAGTGTGGGTTGGAACACACTTGCACCCCCCCCCCTCCCCCCAATAAATTACATTAAAATCTGCCTCTCTTGTTAAAATGGGATTTCCTGCCATATGCAGCATTGACCCAGTTAATTATGCTTTCTTGAGCATTGTGACATGACCTAATAACCAAGCTTGCATTGTGTTGCCTATATTGCATTGGCATGTAGACGTTGAGGATGGGGTTGTCATGACAACCTCCTCTGGAGGATGCAATGCCCCTGCCTACCCCCATTTGTGGAGCAGATGTTCACATTATGCCTAGCTTCGTTTCATTTCCTGGAATCCTTTCACATTAACACTTTTGAATATTTGGATTTTAGTGTTTAAGCTGCATGTGATTTAAGGTTTGATGTGAAAGGAATGTGGCTTTCCTTTCTGTTTGTGTGGTGTGTGTTATCAGATGTGGTGACATAGACACCGTCTTCCTGTGGTCTTCAACTAACTTAGCAGAAACCCAACAAATCCCTGAAAATCTTACAGATAAATCTTGTAAAAAAAAAAAAAAAAGCTGTGTTGTGATTGATTTTCTCTCTGCCAACTATTTTTAGATTACTCTGAGTTTGGATGTTGAAGGGGAAGAACCCTGACCTCTGCAATCTGTTAGAGACCCAACTGTTTCTTCCAGTTTATCTAATCTGATGTTATGTCAGAGAGACGAGGGAATCTGCACGACAACATCCGCTGAAATTACACGTCTGTGCTTCCTGTTCAGCTTAACGTTTCACTGGAGAGATTAAAACAAAAATGGAAGAAGAAAAAAACACTAACAGTTCTGGGTTTTTTTTATGTGTTGATTCCAAGAATGAGTAAGTCAGTGGGCTAGTTGAGATCGGTGTTGATGAGGAGTAAAAATAACAAAAAAAAGTGTGAAAACTGCAGACATCAGAATCCAGAGATGAAACATTTGCTGTCAGTTTCATCCTCTCACTCTTTGGAAAAGTTCTAACACAGTGTATCTTTATCAAGAAAAGCCATCTATGTCATAGATTTAAAATACACTTACAGATAATGTGTTACGGTTCAGGGTAGACAAATCTCTCAGTGAACAAACATTTCTTAATATGTAAATACTTTTATTGAAAGTAACGGTTTAAAGAGATTCTTCATTATTAACATGATCTGAAATAGTTTGACTTTTTTTATCATTTCAGAAAACAAGTTCTGTCTATAAAGTTTAAAATTACAAAAAAAAATCGCAAACTCTCCGCACAAAGATGTCTCATTCTCATTTATTACCCAGTAAACTGTGCGTGTGCGCACGCGCGCGCATCATGTACGTGCTCTGTAAAGAGGTGATGTTGATCATTGCTTTGGAAAGTTGCTCAAAAATGATAAAATGACATCACTAGTTTATTCCATGTCTTTGTTTGGTGCGTCTCATCGCCACGCCCCCCTGTAAGATCGACCATAAATAAGCAGGATGCGCGTGAATGTGCGCGTCAGTAACTCCAGTCCGTGTGGACAACAGGTGCACTACAGCTCCTCTCCTCTCTGCTGGATAATGCGCCGCTCGACGCTTTGCGCAGGGATTTCTCACATCCAGGTTTTTATTTCTTGATCTCTTCCAACCAGAAAGATGCCTTTTCCACCTATCAGCCTCCAGCAGCGCATCAACTCACCGGGAAGGGAGTTATTTGGGAAAAAGAAAGCCAGTGGAGACCCGCCTCAGACCGAACAAACCGGCAAATCGGTGAGAGAGAAAACGGCGGTATCCGATCAGGAGAGACACTCCACTTCTTGGGCATCGACCAATTTAAGGAATCTGGGTCGAAGAGCGCAGCAGGAGAGAAATAAAAGCCAAGCTCAGAAATCCGGTTCTGGGCACGAGACTCAGGAAAAGAGCTCCTGGCTGTCAGTTCCCAAACCACAAGATTCACAGCAGCGAGTCAGACGCTCCAGCTCAATGGACTCAGCCAGACATCTACAGAGAAAAGACGACGGGAAGAAGGACATTCAGTTTACTCTCAGTCTCACACCGGAAGCCATTCTTGTCATTCAAAAACGCAATCTAGAAAAACAAATGATGGCAAAGCAGCAGAAGTGCTGCGCATCCGCCGATTTTCGGCACCGACGAGTTTTTCCATCCAAAAAGACGCACGGGGGGTCCAAATGCTGCGCTCCTGGGGCCAAAGCGGAGAGCGCCGAGCAGGACATCACGGCTATTGTTAAAATCTCTCTGCTAAACGATCAATACAAGTACGATGATGTGGAATACGAAGAAGAAGATGGAGATGTGGATGAAACTGTCATGAGGAAATGCAAAGAGTGGCTCAAAGGAGTCGAGAACGCTGCTGCCCTGGGAAAAGTCGACAAACTTTCTGCACTTCCGCACCTTAAAAGCTGCTGACAGCAAATTTCCAACTCCTCATTCTTAAAGTTCACTTAAATACACGATGGCCTAGTGATACTTGGGCTCTGTTGAATTAAAATCTGCAAAGATTTCACACAAGCTGAGAAAATCTGCTCCAGAAGAACGTCACAGTGTGTCGGATTTAAATGTGTCCCGTGAATGCATCACGAAGCAACTATAATAAAATAATAGACTGATTTGATCCCACGTCTCATTCAGCAACTGTGTTTATCGTCTAGACAGACTTATAATTGCGACAGCGGTGTCGGTTCTATGCTGCTCTTCTTCTGAGTTTCAGTTTCAACTTAATATTTTCTTCTTTTGCACATGGATTTGTTTTCAGTGGCGCGCCTGCGGATTGGCTGAGGAGTCGGTGTGAAGGAACGCCAAACCGACCCTTTGTGTCGGAGAACAATAAACTGAAAACCAAACTGGGTTCTTTATGTTCCCTCTAATACATGAGATGGTAAATCCTTTGTATGGATCGATCTCAGATGTACTGTATTTGATATTTACTGAATATCTACTGTCAAATATTTTATTTTGTTTTTATCTAACAAATTCAAGTTGTTTTTTTTTATTAATACCCATTGGCTATTAAATAAGTTAATTTGTGATATTTTAAGTTATTCTTTTGCTTATTTGTGATCATTTGGGTTTTTTTCTATTATCCTGGTTCCCAGACAGCATTTAAATACTCTTTGTTTCCACTGGACGGCTACCTGGGGCCATTTGGGCATTAGTCTTCTAAGCTTCTTAGATTTCCTGTTAAGCAGGGTCATTAATGTACTGCTGGACCTGAAGGAGCAGGGTCTCTTCAGGAAATTACCTCCAAACATCTATTTCATATTAAAAAAAATGTGATACGTTGGTTTATTCAGTTAATTAACTCTGATACGTTTGTGTTTTTCTGCTAAACTGCTCAGGATAAAGGGACCAGTCTGCAAGCAGAACATGATGGTAAAATAACAGATGTGTATTCAATAAAAACATACCAGGAGAAGAGAATTCAAGCCATATAAATTGCTTTTTTTTGGGCTCTTGTGTTTCTGATATGTCAACAAGTCAAGTAAATTGCATGCAAGCAAGACAGAAAATCAATATCTATTCATGGTCACAAACCAATTTTAATTGTGTTTGTGTGTTTGCATTGTGGAGGTTCAGGAAGTAATTGCCGTGCTTTGTTTCTTTTCTGTACCTTTAAAAGCAGCATTTGACACAGATTGTGACCAACTTTAAGCAGTCCGAACATAATCAGACTGTGTTTAAAGTCTCACTCACCAGCAACCTTTTGAATATCTGAAAATGACTGTAATTGTGTCCTCAGGTATTGTTTTATATGGAATGTGAAAGAAAAACCTTTTTGTTTTCATGGGAAACCCCGCTACATGTTTTCACTGCGATACTTTGTTGTTTCCATGACAGTAAAGTTAAACGATTTCCACCCGTCTACTTCCTGTCCTTTCGTGTCACTCATCTGTACGAAGACTTTCACATTTTTTGTTGTCTTTGTAAGCAATAAAGGAATTCATTAGAAATCAAATACACATTTCTAAATAATGTGACATTACTGAGTTCCTCATTCATGACATTTCATCTGCTACACAAATGCAGCTTGTTCTGGACAGACACTTTTGTTCAGTGTCACATAACGTGTTATTGTAACATGGTTCAGATCGGGATCAAGAAATACATTGTATACCGAGGCCTGTTTGGCCCTCCATGGCTCCTGTAATGATACTATCAACTGGCTCAGTTAGCAGAAGTTTTGTATTCCTCCATTGTGTCGTCTCAGTTGTCGCCTTGTTTATGCGCCTCAGTGTGAGAGTCTTTACAGCCTGATTTGGGCCTGAAACCAAGCTATTCATGACTTTATCTTTCCTTATAAGTTAACAGAACTAAAAAGCTGCTGGATCATTTGAAAGAAGAAACACATTTTTCATAAACAACTTTCAAGGTTCTTCCTTTAGTTGTGAAACGTGCTCGATGCTTTTCTGGTGTTATTCTTTTTCTTTTTTTTCATTTTTTGACCTCTGATACAGTTTATTTTATATTGGAGTTATTTGAGTTTTTATTTTGTTTGCAAATTTATTCCAGTTGAGTTATTTTAAAGAATAAAAAATAAATTATTGGAATCACCTGTACAGTTTTTCCAGTATCCACAATAATTACTGTAAACCGCATGTTTTACATCATAATTCTGGAAATCTTATCTTACAAGATAATAATATAAGATTATAAAATAATCTCTAACAGATTTCCTTGGATTTTTTTTTTTGTTATGATTACATATTCCAGATCATCAAACAAAATTTAGAAACAGACAAAGTAACTGAATAGTGCAATTTTTAAATGATGGTTCAATTTTTAAAGAAAAAGCCCTTCTAGTTTGATCATGAATTCATTTTAAACAGCTTAAATACTTAAATGGAAATCTCTGTTGGTCTGATCACGACTGTCAACATGAAGAAAACTAAAACATCTAAAAAAAAACAACAACAACCCAGAAATATGTCATATAAAATATTCAAGAAACAAAATTATTAACATTAATCATTACAAAACCGGTTCAGAATCAGAATGGGGTTTATTTGGCGCACTATGTTACACACAAGGAATCTAACTCTGTTCGTTCTTGGGCTTTTTGTTTATGTTTCCTCCAAAAAGCAAATTAATAACTACTGAAAATATACACTCACCGGCCACTTTATTAGGTACACCATGCTAGTAACGGGTAGGACCCCCTTTTGCCTTCAGAACTGCCTCAATTCTTCGTGGCATAGATTCAACAAGGTGCTGGAAGCATTCCTCAGAGAGTTTGGTCCATATTGACATGATGGCATCACACAGTTGGCGCAGATTTGTCGGCTGCACATCCATGATGCGAATCTCCCGTTCCACCACATCCCAAAGATGCTCTATTGGATTGAGATCTGGTGACTGTGGAGGCCATTTGAGTACAGTGAACTCATTGTCATGTTCAAGAAACCAGTCCGAGATGATTCCAGCTTTATGACATGGCGCATTATCCTGCTGAAAGTAGCCATCAGAAGTTGGGTACATTGTGGTCATAAAGGGATGGACATGGTCAGCAACAATACTCAGGTAGGCTGTGGCGTTGTAACGATGCTCAATTGGTACCAAGGGGCCCAAAGAGTGCCAAGAAAATATTCCCCACACCATTACACCACCACCACCAGCCTGAACCATTGATACAAGGCAGGATGGATCCATGCTTTCATGTTGTTGACGCCAAATTCTGACCCTACCATCCGAATGTCGCAGCAGAAATCGAGACTCATCAGACCAGGCAACGTTTTTCCAATCTTCTATTGTCCAATTTCGATGAGCTTGTGCAAATTGTAGCCTCAGTTTCCTGTTCTTAGCTGAAAGGAGTGGCACCCGGCGTGGTCTTCTGCTGCTGTAGCCCATCTGCCTCAAAGTTCGACGTACTGTGCGTTCAGAGATGCTCTTCTGCCTACCTTGGTTGTAACGAGTGGTTATTTGAGTCACTGTTGCCTTTCTATCAGCTCGAACCAGTCTGGCCATTCTCCTCTGACCTCTGGCAACAACAAGGCATTTCCGCCCACAGAACTGCCGCTCACTGGATATTTTTTCTTTTTCGGACCATTCTCTGTAAACCCTAGAGATGGTTGTGCGTGAAAATCCCAGTAGATCAGCAGTTTCTGAAATACTCAGACCAGCCATTCTGGCACCAACAACCATGCCACGTTCAAAGTCACTCAAATCACCTTTCTTCCCCATACTGATGCTCGGTTTGAACTGCAGGAGATTGTCTTGACCATGTGTACATGCCTAAATGCACTGAGTTGCCGCCATGTGATTGGCTGATTTGAAATTAAATGTTAACGAGCAGTTGGACAGGTGTACCTAATAAAGTGGCCGGTGAGTGTAGAAGAAAATAGATACGTGTAAATATGAATAGTGAATATTGTATACAGTCATGGGATGCACAGAAAGTAAACACACCACAAATGGATAATTAGTATTTGAAGCTTGTATATAAATGGGAGAATATATTATTTCTGCATTATGGGTATTTGTTTAAGGTAGTTATGGTCTGGGGGGAAAACTGGTTTTGTGTTTTTGTCTTACAGTGATCTGTCGCACCGTCCTGAGTGAGAGGTGTCCCGGGATCCTGTGATGGTCTTCAGGTGGTTTAACACCAACCTTTCAAAAGATTTCCTGACCACAGACGTCATGGCGACGAGTCTTTAGTTATTAAATCCCTGAATGAAGGAGTTTAGAGACAGGATGGAACATTACAAACCTCCACTGATGTGTTGAAGGTTTATGTCATGATGGGGACCAACTCCTTGACACAGACAAGAAAGGAAATTAACCGTCTAGACTCCGA
The DNA here is from genome assembly GCA_006937955.1 of Pachypanchax playfairii. NCBI lineage: Eukaryota > Metazoa > Chordata > Actinopteri > Cyprinodontiformes > Aplocheilidae > Pachypanchax > Pachypanchax playfairii. The sequence goes on from SSNP01000084.1 coordinate 1,899,075, forward strand.
GCCTTCCAGGTCTTTTGTCTACTGAAGAGCTGGTGGGGGAGGGTGTGGAGGGACGGTGGTGGTGGAGAACAATGGAAGGTGTCAAATCTACAGTACACCATTTGTTGACTCCCTGAAGACTGGGGAGGGGGGTTCGTTTGATGTCCCCATTGGCCGTGAAATGAATTTTCAGTTTTTCAGAGCAGCAGTTCTTCACACGAGTTCTCACAAAAGTTGGTGTAAAAAGTCTCAACGTTCGTTGATCTTGGTTGAATGCAGCAGTCCAGTCAAATCAGGCCTGTAGTTTCTTCTTCACTCTGTGGTCCATCCTCACACTGATTTGACTACAGGATAAACACATTTAAGTATCTGCCTGTAGACAGGAAGCAGGTGAACAATCCAGTGAATAGACAATCCCAAAGCAGTGCTACTCATCCTTAGCTAACTATTCCTCAAAACTTTGAGCAGACAGTGTGGGTGATTATGTTCCATGTTAGTAATCTGGTCAGCAAAGTTGTCTAAAGCCTCACTAATACAAGGCTGCAGCTGAACAACAACCAGACGACAACCAGAATAAATGAGGAAAACATGCAGCAGTAAATAAAAGTTTATTTTTAGCTTGTCTTCCCAGTTGGGTATGTATCAGGGTCTGAACCATGGATGCAGTTTTTAAGGCTTTGGGATTCCTGCTAACCACAGTTATTAGAGTTATTATCCACAGACTGCAGAGCTGAATCTTCCCACGAGTGGCCGGCCAAGCAAGATGACTCTAACAGAGCATCAACAAATCATGTAAGGGTCGAAAACAAACACAGAACAGCAGCAACTCAGTTAACCCTGTACTGCCGTTTGTATCATGTTTGATAAATGAGTTTCTGAGACTTCTATCTCACCAACATGATCAATACTTGCCTTAAAAACTAGTTGTATATAATCGGACACGTGTATTCTGCCCCACAGTGGATTATCATGCCACTACAGGCAGCTCAAGTTTAGTTCTGATCATGGTCCCAGTAAGTGATCCACTCGCCTTTTTTCAGGAAAATTAATGCTAATGTTTCGAGAAGTAAAAATAACATCAAAATTCTAAGTCATTTTTTTTTAAATAAGTATTTTTTTCTATTGAAAGAATGCAGATTTATTAAGTAACTTTTTTTAAAATTACAATTAAACCATCAAAGCGGCCAGTTACAAAAATGTACATAATAAACAACATGATATAGCAAAAACAAAAATGGGGATTTTGTTATATTTTGTTATACAGGTTGATGAACATTCCCAAAAATCTGAATTTTCCTGCTATTTTTTTATGGGTCTTACAGGGTTAAGGGCATTAAAATGATCCATTAGACAGTGAAACCACTGCTGAACAAAATAAAAACAACATTTACAAAAAAACATTTTGCCAATCCTCAAAACATTTGTTCTTGTCTGTTAATTACACAAACACATGAACATGAGACGTTAAACTGCTGTTTAAAAACATTTTGTGCTGCTTTAGATCATTTTATTCTGAAAATCTGGCTTCTTATTTAAATCAAATGCTTATATATTAATATTAATGTTTAAAGCTGCTCATGTGCGTTCAGGCTGTTCAATTACAGGCTTTCAGAAATCTTGAGTCAGTTAGAAAAAACCTCCACACTCCTACATTTTTGAGTCTTTTTTTGGAGACGCAGAATAAAGCCGGTGTGTGGGACGAGACTCTGGGCCAACCGGTGGGAAAACAAAAGGAAAAAACATCATTCCTTTTTAAATCTTCAAGCGATTCTTTCCCTCCTACACGATCTTAATTAGTTTCTTCTTTCTGATACTTTAACAAACATCTGATACGCTTGATAATTCTGGTACATATTCTGATTTTACACTATTTTCTCTATTATTTTAGCTCATTTAGCATTTCTGCTTCTTCATCCTGGTTGTCCATCATTTAGCATGTTGTCTCTGTTTATCCATTAGCACCATCTGGAGGCATTTTGGAAAACACATCGCCTCAAAGAAGAATGCACTCACAGGCCACTTCATACATGAAGGCTAAATTATACTTAAAAAGCGTTTAATTTGAATGAGACAATAAGTTTGTAACATTAACAACAGATTCATTCATTTTAATGAATATTTGTAACAAGACAGCAATTATCTAAGTTTAATAAGTCAAGTTTATTTATAGAGCACTTTAACATTGCTGTGCAGTAAATCAAGAAATAAAGCATAATAGAAAATACAACAATAAACAAATATTTAAAGAATAACAATACAATAAAGACAGACTTTAAAATCAGGAATAGGGGTGTTGGTACCACCGACATCAGCATCAATAACCAAAAGCTAGCTTAAAATAATGGGCTTTCAGACGAGATTTAAACAAATTTACAGAGGTGGATTGTCTCATAGTATGAAATAATAATAAATAATAAAATAATTCACTGTCAATCAAAACACAAACAGCATTCATCATGAAATAATTTGTGACATTCGAGAACCTCTGGTGGTCGTAGACCCCCAAACACTAAGATTCAACATCAGCAACAAATATTTCTGCAGCAAACTGTAAAGTTTTAAACTTCCAGCTTTGATTTAACAGGCACCGTGGAAAAAAGGATTAAAGGACAAAATTAATTTGCAAAATATTTGCATGCATTGGAAGAAAAGCTGCTCTTACGAGGCTTAACGGGAGCCTCGTGTGTCCAAAAGCATCATGAAACTAGATTCTGTGTAATAAACACATTGTGTATCACATATAAGGCTGATTGACTCTGATTTGTTGTATTATCTCAAATTTAATTAAAGGCTTTTAGTTATTTTTTAAGTGACTTAGTTCAATTTTGACTTGCTAGATGTTTTAAACAGGATCTTAGTGAGCAAAAACAAGGTTTTCAAATATCAAAACACTGAATTATAGTGAGATTTCCTTTGGAAAATGGGTTAAAATATGACACATTCACTATAAACATTCTTTTCAGATAAAATGAATGAAAAATAAAATGATTTAAATGTTTTTTTTAATAAGATTTAGTCAAATCTCATTGGTCTAAAGAGAGCTTGAAAAGTTTGGATATTTAGCTTCAAGTCGATGACATGAATTTAAGTCCTAGTTAGCGATGTTTATTAAAATTTAGGCTTTGTTAAAGTGCGACATATCACAGTTTGAGGTATAATCGCTTTAAATTTCTAATTCCTTGTAGCTGATTTAGGTCTTTCATAACTTGAAGATGTAAATTTTGCCTGCTGTTGTGTTGATTTTTCTTTCCCCTGTGATTGACTTTGATTTTGACCATCTTGTCTCTCTTCTGTCCTGGTGTGAAGAGAGCAATATGCTTCAGAGCGCCTGCATAGAGGGGGTCTAACATGAGAGAGAGATCCTGTCTTATCTTCCCCTCCCATAAAAGTCAAGCTTCATGAAGGGGGATGTAATTGTGCCTTCTAATGACTTGCACTTCGGGGGGGCAGGGGTGGGGCAGAGGACAAAGAGAGCACAATAAAAGACTTTAGGGGCCCTCCAGTAGGAATACTTTGCTTCAAATTGCTGAGCAAATGAAACTACCCGTTGTTTCCTTTAGCGCTGATCGGGGCTCCGTCAGACGGAGGTGATGCAGGACCAAAGCAGACCAAGTCGAGGACACCTGCTGAGGCCTAATTGGCCCCTGCTGCAGTTAAGGGCTTCCTGTGGCTGCGTGTTTACTTCTCATTTGTTCTGTGAGCTCTGTTTTCCAGCCCCTGAAACATGGGAGATTCACTTTAAATCTTTTTTTCCCACAAACTCACACTGTCTCCATACCTCCCTGTCTGCTGTCTCCTGCCATTAGCCAAAGCGACATCACAGTGACTCATAGCCACAGTTACTTCTTTCATGTTCAAACATGAAACAAAAAAATCTCTTTCGTCTTGTCAAAATCAGATTTGAACATTTGAAGCATCTAAATTTGTCAATTAAATGTTAAAATACTAAGATGTAGCAAGACTGTCTTATTTATAATTTGTAATGTAAAGACGAAATGTAGTTCTAACTGTGAGCTGATGTTTTATTATAATGTATTTCCACCTCAGGACACCAAAAGCCTATTTAATTCCAAGTTATGTTTAAATTTCCGCATTTATTTTAATATTTTTTGTTGTATTTTGCTCTATAGAACCTGCAGTATCACCATTTTCATAATGACAACCACAAATATTTCTCTATTTATTATCACCAAATTCAATTACAGTTACAGATGCAGTATTTTCCCCATTAGACTGCAGGATTATTTAATGTTTCAAGCTTCGGCCATGTTTGAGGGTTGTCCAGCTCAGATCCTTCTGCAGCTGATAACTCACATGAAAGTGAGATGACTAATCACAAAGAGACCCCTTTCTTGTGGAAATGCAACTCCACAGACAAACATCTCTGACAAACATCAGCTGGTAGAAGATGTTGCAATTATACTCACTACAAAAGCAGTATGGCAATTGAGCCAGAGGTGTTACTTCATGCCAGCACAGAGAGCAGATGTTTAACTGTTTGGAGAGTTTATTCTGTTTAAAAGCTTTATGAGCTGCCTGGCAAACACAACTCTGTTTACAAGAAGTGGCAGAGATCAGCTGAAAGTTGGACTATATTTCTGTTTATTATTACTAAATGTACACGTATTATCTTTTTTCTGCAAAAGTTGTACCATTGTCGTGTTTTTAACGTTTTTTCAACTTTAACTGTTTCTCAGGTTAACTGAAGTACACGTGTGTTAATAGTCTGTGCACTTTCAGTTTTACATAAACAGGATTTGTGAGTCTTGTCTGCTTCCGTTGTTCAAAAGTGGAGTCGAAATATCCTGTTTACAGGTTCCATGTTGTATTTTTGCGACCGGAGTCTGTGCAGAAGAGACTTTGGGTCGAAAGTCTTTTTTACTCACCTGCACATGGTGTTTTATACTAACTACAAATACACTTTTTGAAAAAAGAATATTTGAACATACAGCAGCAAGGTAAGAAATATATCAGTTGACAGAAGTTAAAGCTGCCATACTTAATTTGCATAACAAATTGGCTTAACATATTTTTTTCATGCCCATTAAAAACCTTTTAACACAGCATGGAGGAAAATATGTTGTGAAGATTAAACAAAAAAACGAAAAAAAAAAATTAAGTGGTTCTCCAGTATTTGTCTAAAAACATCAACCAATCAAATGGCCCGGAAGGAATGATTGGAGACTCTCCAGCCGTACGGACTTCCTCATTTATTTGGCTTCTGTGCTCCTAAAAAACTGAGACATATTACCGCACACCACTGCTGCAGATCTGCTCTACCATGTCACAGCAGGAGAAACAGCCGCCGGCTGGTTCAGGACAAAATAACAATAATGTCAGTTGTTCGTTGTTATATTGTTTTCACTTACCGGTGATTCCGCCATGTTACGGTACTTGAATGAACTGCGTACCAGTGTCTTGCACTTGGTCATCTTCTGGGGATACGCATGTTTTGAAATCTGGGGGGGCGTGGCTTAGGAATTCTACCCAACGGGAGGGGCGAGAGTTCTGTGACTTTGTTGATAGTCTAAGCTAGGCACTTTGAAATCAGGAATATCAGCTTTAATATTCGGGAAAAAATTTGAGTTTTTTTTTAAATTGAGAAAATGTAACTTGTTATGTTAATGGTTGTTGGTCAAAGTTTGAAAATAATTCTGGAGCTTTTAGTCAAAGTTTTTCATGTTTGATGCTCAGGAACAATGTGTTTTTCATTGTTTTGCTTTTGAAGCAACGACTCAATGGGAATTTTAAACTTCTGCTTTTCTAATGAAAGTCGGGTGTACACCAAAGGATTTTCACAGTCCCAGACTAAAGACTGGCAGTCTTTAGAAATTTTGCTGGAGTCTCGGCGCGCTCCCATCATCTTGATCGTTACATGTAAGATTTATGTCAGTTTTTATCTAGTCTTTTATATAAAACATGTTTGATATTATCGCAAGTCCTAGTTGTAGTGACGTAAAACAACCAACAAAACAAACATGTTGACGGACGTTAAAACGCCACAAGCGCCAAATGTTAAACTGCTGCCGAGCATGATGGGAGGAATTCGGTGGGAAGCTAACATCTAATTGTAGTCTCGTAAATAGCGTCCCTACAAGATTCAGTGTTTATAAAATCTTTAGTCTGAGACTAAAAAAATGTTAACCCAAGTCTTTAGATGGGAGCTGATAAACTTTTAGAGTATTTTCTAGATATTTTCAAAGTCTCTAGGTGTAAAGAAAACGTTAATGTTACTGTTGAGTTAAGTTGTAATATCCTTCAGCCACCACAAGGAGGAGCTGCAGCCCTGTCAGCCTCCACTTTCCATTCTAATGATTTGTATTCTAACAGATAACAACTATTAAGTTCATGTTTTTTTAATATAATATAAATAACCCTCTGTTTCTCCTCATGTAATGCTGCGTTCACACCGGCCCACCCGTCAACGTCAGAAGCGTCAAGTTTACATGTAAAGTCTATGGTGGAGTCCGTCAGACCAGCGTCAGAGTCTCTGCATCGCTTTGTGAGCGTTAGCAGAGTCAACTTTTCAAGGCGTTAACGCTTGAAACGCGAGCAATGCAGAAGTTCAGCTAGCGGAACTTTTGACGCTCTTGAAGCGGCATGTCAACCAATCAGAGCGTCTCATCGTAGTGACGTACCTGAATGAAGCAGGAAGTCTTCAAACAGGGTGCGGGACAGACGGCAGTAGCGCTGGAAGCAAACCTCATCCCTATGTACAGTAGCTCCTGGAGCAAATGGTTTAACTCCTCAAACTCAGAATGCATCTGAAGAATGGGGTGTATCCACAAACGGAGTAAATAAAGCCAAGCCACTCTCTCTATATGATAGAGCTCAGAACATCCGATAACAAAGGAAGCCCCGCCTCCGTGCTCTTTTTAACGGTCAAGCGTTACAAGCTTCAACTTTCAAGCATCAAACTTGGAGCGTTATGAACGTTGCTTGACGCTTACAAAGCGGCCGGTGTGAACGCACCGTTACTCCTGATGTTCTGTGTTTATGTTGTAAATGTTTAACAGGATGTTGTAATAGTTCTTGTCAATTAAGACTGAACTAGTCTGGGTAGCGTTTGTGCACATTTGTAACTTATTAACCGTCACAGCAACCAGAGGACTCTGAGAGAGTGATAAAAAAATAAGTGAAAAGTTTACCTGGCATGTTCCGGGTGTGAAATCGCGTCTGTCCACAGACAAACATGGCGAGACAGCGGCCCCTCCTGCTTCCACAACCCGGCTGTACCATAAGCACATTCCCCACGTCTGTGAGAAATACTCAAAATAAAAGCAATTAGAGATGAAGTCAAAATGTGGAGTTTGCAGAGTCTCTGGGTTATGTTTTTAAATAACAAGCCAATTCCTCCAACTTGTCCTGGTTTGTTTAATCATCAGCAGCTATGATTTATCAGACAGGTGATGCAGTAACTTGCTATCTTTGTGGCCATCTAGTCATGCCCATTTCAACGTGCTGAATTTCACAAGTATCTAATAGAAGGCTGCAAAATTAGATTGACCAGAACATACCATTCATATTACTATTAACTGGCTTCGGTGATAGAGAGAAAGACAAAGCAACCTTATTTTGGAGAAATTTTAAAGAAAACAGCTCTGATTTCAGCATTTTCCCATATTTAAGCTTCTTCACACTTACCTGTTCGCGACTCAGCACTTGTGTTCCCTCTGTGCTCCTACACCTGCTTCCTCTGCAGTTGAAGGGGCTTGTGCAGATCTGAAGCCAGTTTGCACCCAGCAGACAAAGTGTNGTGTATAAGAGACAGTTGTCACCCGAGTGTGCCGTGTTATCGGGTGTGAGCTGAACCGAACTACGGCTGCGCTTGAGAAGTAGCACACCGTTAAGAATTTATTAACAACACAACAGTTTGTGTGTAAGTCTCAAATTAACAGAAAGCAAGTTAGTCTGAAAGATGCTTTTATTTGTTTTTTTGCCTTAACGTCCTCCAAATATTCTCATTCATAGTTTAAATTGTATTTTTTAAGACCGTAGCAGCCACCAAACACCAACTTGTTTTAACATTAAATCCAAAAATCTTCCCCTTTGTGATAGTTTTAGTAAACTTGTCACATCTACAGTTTGCAAATCGTGTCGAACACTCAGCAGTCAGTAAAATATTGTTTTCCCGAAACTCAGAACTATTACTTGAATGTTTTAGGAATCACAAATCTAGTGAGTGTTGCTCAAAAGCTAAAAAACGTAATCTTTCAACGAATTTTAAATATTTGCAAGTTTAAAAACAGCAGAGGAGAATTTCTGAAAAAAAAAAAAATATTTTATTGGAAAATTTTAAAGTTTGCAGATGAGGAAAGGCTGGTGAATTAAACAGGGAACATCTCATAAAAAGAGGTTATGTTCAGGTGCAGAGATGAGCACATGAGCAAGTGGACCTATTTTTTTTTTCACCTCTGTGTCAAGATGGGTCTTAGCAAACAGAGGACGAGCCTGGCTGCAGGGAGAAGAAGACAAACACACTAGTCAAACTCCAGCAGGCACGCAGGCCCATTACTCATCAACGCTCCACACTGGAATCTAATGCGGAGGCCGATAAGCCCCGCCCACATGGTCCGGATGTTAGTCCACCATTAAACTCTGGGAGGAAATGTTGTTTATATCATCAGGGGAAAAAAATGTATTTCCACAGTGCAGGTTTTCCACAATCAAATGTGTTGTTCATCATGCTGTTATCAACCAATCATAAGAATGTCATTAATATCCAATTAGAACTTTTTGGGATAAAATTAAATGAGCTGACAGCAGTGAAAACAGCTGATGAATTGAGGGATGTTCCTCATTTAAAGAATTTTAAAAAATTGTTGAAAATAAATGTAGGACTATTTGTTTCCTGCGTGATTCACATTATGATGTAAATGAGCTGCTTGGTGAAGATCTGATCACTCGGAGTTAAATCGTTTTATTATTATCTTTATTATCACTGTTGAAGCTGAAAAAAAAATTCTGACCAGTGACACTGAAAATAAAGAAAGATGTATCAGTTCAGAAACATGTAGACCTATTTGTCTTTTTGAGGGAAAAAAATAGTTTATTTATTGATTATTCTTTAGTTTTGTTGTTTGCTGCTCTGTTTTGTTATTTAATTTCCCTTTGGGGATTAATAAAGTATTTCTGATTGATTGCTTGTTTGTTGGGTTGTTCTTGAAACCTGAACAACAACTATGCAACCTGGATTCACCTAATATCTGTTCTGTTTCACCCAGACAGCATTTAATATTTAAAGTTCCCTTTATAGGACTAAATAATAAATCTTCCATCTGAACTGTTTCCCTGCAGCTACAAGTCAAACAGGTCAGATTATTCCTCTTGATTGTATTCATTTTTGCCAAAAATCAATGATTTTATTTGAATTATCCCAATAATGACTTTTTAAATTTGAGCATAATCCAGAAAACTCTATTAAAATACATTTTTTTTAATACTGTGCATATTTATTTATCTATTGCTGGAATAAAATAAAATAAAATAAAATAAAATAAAATAAAATAAAATAAAATAAAATAAAATAAAATAAAATAAAATAAAATAAAATAAAATAAAATGTTTGATTCACATGTCTTTTAGTGTTGTGTAAAAGGGTGGGGGGTTCATTGCTTAGAGATTTTTAAATAACATTTTATAGATTAATAATGTTTATTCCCAGTGCAGCAAAGCAGCTTCAGGAAGTGACCTGGTGTGACAGTTAGCGCTTGGTGGGGTGTTGGAGAAGACGGAGGTGCCGACTGGGACACTAGGACTGTGGGAAATGACACTGGTTATGACACCCCTGGTTTTTACACCAGGTTACCTCACATACAAAAGGGGGGGGGGTGTTCTTTACCAAATACAAAGCGATTAATGGATTAGGAAATGATAAAGGAAATGATAAAGAATTGTAAGATGTGCCACCCACAGATGAAAGCAGCCACATTTGCAACCCTGGATCCTCTTTCAGGGGAAGATCCTTTATTTGTAAATTGGTCATTCAGTAATTCTAGAATAACTTTTGTTTAGAGTAATTTACAACCAGACAGGAACATAAACACAGAGGACACCCTGACCTGAGCATCCTGTACTCTAAGATTGTTTTATATTAATATTAGTCTTTAGCAACATTATGTGGGAACAAGAAGACAGAAAATCTTCCTGCTGCCCTTTAAACAGAGTGAGATTTGTTTTTCTCTGCTTGCTGTGAACCCGAGTCCAGACTGCTGGACAGACAGACAGACTCGCTGTGCTGGCAGGAAGAACCAAGCGTCAAAGATTTGGTTAGTAACACAGACCGGCCGCAGCACAACATGGCAGAGCTCCATGGAAGCTAACACGTATCTGTCACATGAATTTCTACTTTAAATATTCCATTTTGTTTTTGTTCGTTTTTAGGCGCCGCCATAGCAACAGCATCACTGGTAATTATTTATGAGGATGACACTGTTGTGCTACTTGGGTGTAAATCACTTCATATGGTTTATATTCATCAGTGACTATTTTATTTTAAATTGAAAACAGGGGGAATGAAAGCCAAACCAAACCAGTAATCATCTCCACATCTGTAAGGACGAAGCACTTCTTCATTCCTCTAGTTTTGTTTCTTTTCATTTCCCCCAGTTGTTTCTTAAATTACATCTTTTAAATTAAAACCCTTTTTTAGTTAAATTCCCTTTTGTATTTATACATTTAGCAAAACAGTCACATGGTGTTTATTGAAACAAACATAAACAGCAGATTAGTTTGATTATTATGAAACAAACAGATCATCTTTATTTAAATAACACTGTTATTTGTTATGAATTGGCAACATCTGTATAAAAACTTTAAGGTAGAATAAATCTAAACTCAGACTTAAGTCTGGATCTTGTCAGATCACGTTCAGCCTACTGCAGGTGTGGCTTTGATCTAAGTGTCAATATTTACAGGTTGATGTAATAAAGAAGGTTAAACTGCTTTATTCAAATCGCTGCCATCCTGTGGGCCTCAGTATTATGGCCGCGCGCAGCCAATCAGTGACGAGTCCGCAAAGATCAAAGAGGAAGCGAGCCAACCATCTCTGCAAAGAACACCCATCCTGGCATGGAGCTTCTATTCAGCCTATATATTCAGGAGTTTCTCCTGCTGCCGAGTTTCCTGTGGAGAAGAAGAAAAAAAACTTCCTTTAAGGAGGAGAGACATCCTGAAGGAGCTGCAGGAAGGTCTTTCCAACTCAAACCTGGAGCTGTTTGAAGCCATGGCGACAGGCGCTGGTGAGCCCAGCAAGGCCGTCCAGTACCGGGTAGATCACCTGCTCAGTGCCGTGGAGAGTGAGCTGCAGGCAGGCAGCGAGAAGGGGGACCCCACGGAGAGGGACCTGAAGGTGTCCCTGGATGAATGTGAGCTGTGGCAGAAATTCAAGGATCTGACAAATGAGATGATAGTAACCAAAAACGGCAGGTGAGAAAACAGACGGGCAGACAGACGGACAGACAGACAGATATTGATATTGTTATTTTTATTTTCCTCAAGGCGGATGTTTCCGGTTCTGAAAGTGAACGTGTCCGGTCTGGACCCGAACGCCATGTATTCTTTCCTGCTGGACTTCGCCTCAGCGGACAACCACAGGTGGAAGTATGTGAACGGGGAGTGGGTTCCCGGAGGAAAACCCGAACCTCAGACACCCAGCTGCGTCTACATCCATCCGGACTCTCCAAACTTCGGGGCCCATTGGATGAAGGCCCCCGTCTCCTTCAGTAAAGTCAAGCTCACAAACAAACTGAACGGCGGGGGGCAGGTAAACAAACAGCTTTACATGAGGAAATGAAATAGAAACATCCGACTTTAAAAACTTGAACTCCTTCATTTGGCTTTTTCCTTTAAAGATCATGTTAAATTCTTTGCACAAATACGAGCCACGCATCCATATCGTGCGTGTTGGAGGCCCGCGGAGGATGATCACCAGCCACTCCTTCCCAGAAACGCAGTTCATTGCTGTAACAGCATATCAGAACGAAGAGGTCAGTGACGCTGCAGGCTTTTCATCCCATTTCACTGCTGTTAAATATTTAATAAATATGGATGCTGCTGGTGTGACGTGTGCGTGCGTAAAAGACGCGCGTAATTTGGGTGAATCTGACCGAAATGCGTCTATGTTGTTGTTACAGATCACCTCTCTGAAGATAAAGTATAACCCGTTTGCCAAAGCATTTTTAGATGCAAAGGAGAGGTGAGAGTGAGTTTTATTTTACAAACACGTCAGTGTAAATAAATGTTTCTAGTGGAAGTGAAGAAGTTCTGATTTTTGGCAGGAGTGATAACAAAGACACGAGGGAAGATTCCAGTGAAAACCATCAATCTGGATACTCTCAGTGTAAGTTTCAAACTATTTCTAATTCAGCTTCCTGTTCAGACTGGTAAACATGCTAATATCATGTCTCTTCTCTGTGGAGCCAGTGGGCAGCTGGTTTATTTCAGGAACGAGCCCCCTCTGCCCCCCCGCCAGCCCGCACGGCCAGTTCGGGAGTCCCATCTCGCTCTCACCCTCCCACGGCTGTGAGCGCTACTCGTCCTTGAGGAACCACCGCTCTGCCCCTTACAGCAGCCCGTACCCCCATCGCACCAACTCACCCAGTGAGTGTCTGCCTCCACCTCTTCATACACCCCCCCCCCCCCCCCCCCCCCCCCCCCCC